>JAGQAX010000011.1:31023101-31459891 GCA_019142605.1 Cephalopholis sonnerati
TTGCTATTAGTTTGGGTAAGCTAGTTAAAAAATGTAGTCAATTACAGATTACAGATTACTCCACTCATAATCCAAGAGCAAATTATTAGCTGGATTACGTCACTCAGCCCAGCTCCATCAAAGGTGCTTTTAAATAACTCCAACGTCTTCACACCCACACATCACATCATCCGTATGTAACGTGAAGAAATATAAAACAAGATATTGAGGTTTAATGAGCAGTTTTTCACTGATCACTAACAGCTCGCTGTCCTATTCTCAGGGTAAAGCAGCCCTCCAACAATGAACAAAACCCAGGTGACTCTTGAATGTGGGCTCACCAGTGGCTAACATTAGCTAGGTAGCAAAGAATACATATCATGTAAATAAAACAAATTTGGAGTTACTGAGAAACACATTTCTCATCTTTTAGTCAAAGGTAACCAAAATCTGACAGGGGAGCCATGCTATTTTTCTGTCAGCTCATAATTCAGTAGTAGAAAAATGTCCATTGTACTGATGATACAGTTATCTATGAATAGGCTACACGTGCTGATGAACAGGAGAACATGGCTACCTATAATGCAGAATGACGTCATTAGGCCTTTCAACTATGGTGAAGGCATGTCACACCCTACTCTGCCTCTCATCGGGTTACCCTGGTATTCTTACCACAACCTTAACCAATCTCAGTCCTGTCGGACAAATAGGCTTTAGGTCCAGTGGGGCCAAGTTAATATGTGAAATGATATCAACTCTCCATCAAATTAGCCAACAAGCCAAGCTCTGAATTGACAAAGAAACAAGGTACAGCTGAGATTAGTTAATTGTTATCTCTGACACTAATTGTCACTGAAAAACTAACACACACTGTTATGCATTACTAAGTAACTGCTGCCTAACACTGTTAGCCATGTTGCATAAAAACTGTATGTACAGATTGATAGCAAAGAATTATGCTGGGAGTGCTTTGAGCAGTTTCTATGGATGGAGTTGGCATGTTTTTGCCATGACTCTGGGTCGCCATTGAAATCCCTCATAACTTATGTGAATTCAAGTCGACAGCAGCTGCTACAAACTTTTTCAGAGCCACCTTTTAGTCCTACAGTGGGTGAGCAAGTGATACTCAAAAGACAGCTGGAGATGTTGTTTGTTTGGATTGAGATGAGGCTTTGTGTACCAGAGTTGGGGATGAAAGATGATGGGGGGAGCTGCAGCACAGAATGTTTTGTGACAGATCCACTGACTTGTGGACAGCAGACGAGGTCGGGCTGGAAACAAAGGAATTACCCAGTGCGGTGTTCTGCCATGTGGCAAGCAGCCTCTGTTGGTCTATCTTATCCTGCCATACTGGTAGCATTTGCCCTATTCCTCCTCCTCAGAGGAGAATACAGGCAGTGATATTTGCCATGATGAAATTTCAAATGTTTTTAATTTGCCAGAGTTTATTTGATGACTAGGCGATTAAAGACAGTATGCTAAAAGAGAAGAGCGAAACGAGCCTAAGATTGGAAATGGAAAATAAAAGCCAGATTGGATCAACAGATATGACTGGCTAATTCAAAGATGATGGTTTGTTTCACCACTCTGACACACACAAGAAGTTGAGATACAGGGCTGCAGCCTTATTGCATCATTTAGAGATGACATCCATCTGGTACATCCAAACTATTTTAAATTATCTAGTAAATATTGCAGGTGCACGAGAAACAGAATAAACCGTTATGCCCCCCAATACAGGAAACTATTTGAAACAGCTTGTATGCTTTCATACATGCAGAGAGATGAGAGAGAAAAAGATAAATAAAGAGATAAAAGATCAATTAGAGACACAAATGAAAACTGTACAGGAAGAGGCAGCTATCTCTGACCCCCAATATAAGCAGCATTTCTTATCTACACAAACACACACACCCACACACATCTTGCCCCACTTCATATATGTTGCTGGTCTGCACCCTGGCACATCTTGTTAACAGAGTCAGACATCTATTGCTGCGCGAGAGCACTGAAGCTGCTGGAGCTCAGATGAGATGCCAGTTGACAGTTGGTTATTTCTGGTGCTGCATTGTGTGCATCTAATTGAGTGTGTTAGGTATAAGCCACTCACATATGTACGTGTACGCACACACAAACACACACTCCAGCTTGTGGGCAGAGCCAAGCACAGACCCTCAAGAGTGCAAGAATGCAGTCACTTGCTGACAACTAGTAGGCGATCTATTAATTCTTAGCGATTTTAACTTGCACAAACCTCAGTCAGATGAAGGACCAATGAGTCAGGCAGACAAGCCCCTGCACTCTCTGTGCTACTGGGGGATGGAGATGGAGGTTGGCAGGTTAACAAGGGGCGTGCAATTTGGTCATTTTGTTAACAACCTTCCTAAAATAGCCTGTGGCTCCCACAGTTCTATCTGGCTACAATTACAAACACTTGGAGAGAACATGAAGATCATTTTGTCTGTAAACAGCTCCTCTGGTTGGGGACTGTGGCCCTCCACTCCATCCAACACTTATGAGCCTACTTAAATCAACTGCAGTTTGTGAGAGTGTGTGAGAGAGTTAGTCTATTTTTTGCCGTGGATATATTTTGAAAAGTGGATAAGGTTTAGCAAAATGGCAGATTAAGTATTAGCATGTGACTTGCTCATGCAGCACAAACAGCTAAAAGTTATTACACAAGAAGTAATAATTGGCCTTATGTGCTGTTTGTGATATTTTACAGATGCTTCTTTAATGGGGCCACAGGGATTTTTTTTTTTTTGGGTAATGGGGAGAATTGGCAACAAGGCTGATATTGCTGCACTTGATCTTAATGGTACAGTGTGAAGGATTTAGGGGGATATTTTGTCAGAAATGGAATACAGTAAGTATGTTTTCTTTAGTGTGTAATCACCTAAAATTAAGAATTATGTTTTCATTATCTTAGAATAAACCGTTTATAACTTCATTGGGTATTGGGAAAACCACCATGTTCACCACTGAACTGGCTCTACATAGGGCCCTTTGTGTTTTTGCAAGCAGAGTTGAAAAATACTTTTTTGTGAAGCTGCTCTATTCAGTGTTTTTACTGATTGAAATCACTGGAAAGGATGAGGCCTCTGCAAATAATTCAGCTTCCAGTGAAAACCTCTCAGACATCTGGATCTTAGGTTATCACAGAAAAAAACTGAGCACACATTAGCCTGTGCTGGGCGAACCGCCTGTCTCAGACACACCAAACAGTGCCAGAAAAGCACTGATTTGCATGTGAAACTGCTTCATTCAGTGTTTTCACCAGTTTAAATCACGCTGTCCGTATGTTTTGGGGAGGAGGAGACCCCTGTGGATAAGATAAGAACACTGAAGGAATTCCTCACTGCTAAATACCACTAAATCTTACACACTGGACCTTTATAGATGCATTAGCAGATTTTTTATGGCCACTTGGGGGCAGCAGAAAAGCTGTAAACACAATATCAACACCACCTTAAATTGGTATGATAGCTGATAACCAGGTGTTGTTTATTTACACATTAAGCACTCCGGGAGCAACTTAAATTTGTTGTGTTTCTGGCCACCCTAAGGAATGTAAATCTAATATTTACCCGCTTTTACCTCTCTGGTCTCCACCAGCTTCTGAGTAAAAAGCTGCTATATGCTCCAATGTGTTCATCAGCTAACTTTGTCTATCTGTGCTCGGAAACAAGGTTGATGAGAGCTAGGAGACCAAACCAAAATAGTGAACTTGTAGCCTGTGAAATCAAAACAAAGAGCTGAAAGATGGAAAAATGCTTTGAGCTGAGGACAACTGCAGAGTCGGGAGTAAAACCCTCACACATTTCACATTGTTATGTCATTTATTGTTAAAAGTATTTATTAGTTTATCTTTAAAGCTGCATACTTCCCCCCCGCTTTGCTCGACAACAAGCTGAAAACACAACATCTGACATATTATTGTTTTATATGTGCAGTTGTGCTCCTATGACTACATTCATGGTTATACTGTACGTGCATTTGTGTGATTGTGATGGCGTGTAGGGCGCGTGTGAGCACGATTGTTATTATGCTTGTGTGTGGGTGCATGTGTGTGTGTGTGTTTGTGCAAATTCTTGACACCAAGCCACGCTCACCATCTATTATTATGTGAGCTGTCTGGAGGATGTACAATGTCTCCTTTGCAGTCTTTCAGTTTCTCCCGCTCTTCGATACAGTTTACATGGCACACTGCAGTCCCCAGGGAATTCTGGGACTACACCAGAGCTAGTTCTCTGTTTTTGTTGTCTGGATTGTTTTTTGCTTTTACTTTTCTCTCTCACTCTCTCTCTGACCCTGTCAGAGTGAGATTGTTTTTAGGAGAACATGCCTCATAAATCTCAAATTTGTCTTTCAATAGAAAAGATGCCTCATAAATCTGTTTTTCTGGCTCCTGATGTGACGTACGTGTCAGGCTGTTTACTCATTGGAGTGAAATCCCTCTGCTGCTTCTGACAGCAGGGGTTAGAAACACAGAACAAAAGAGCAGGATGCTTCAGTACAGGTAGCAGCTAATTACAGGCTGTACTTTTTTAGCAGGCCATGAGCGGATGATGCACAAGCATATGTAAATGTGTATGTAAATGTGTTCTTACAGGACTAGTTGAAAGCCAAAATGTATTGTAGACCTGCTTTCCATGACAAGAGCATTAATATGGTTTTAATTAGCATGAGTTTCTAGGTGACATTTTTCAAACTGAGTCTGAAAAATCTGCAGAACCTGAGGCACAGGGCAATTTTACAAGCAATAAGTGCCCTAAAATTACAACACAGGTTTTAAATGCCCAAAAGTATAGAGCAATGTTGACTGGCAACAAATGCGCAAGTAGGTACAACACTCATTTTCAAGCACGTTTTTATTATCTGGAGCAAACAGACGTGACTTGCATTGCCTCAAAGAGTTGCCTTGTGTATCATTACCTCTCAAACACGTGTCGATACAGTACGTACCCTCTTGTCCAAGATACATTCAGGGCCCTGTTTTAGTGTAGGCACAATGTGCATGGCACGCTCTGTGCCTTAATTCACAAAAATAAGGCCCACAGACTCAGGTTCTGACAAAACAGCGGGGGTGCATTCAGCAGAGTGCAAAGACGTGGGTGGAAGATGCTGAATTTACACTGTTTTCAGTTTTATGAATTCAATGCAGAACTGTATCTTGTGTTTGATAATGAAAAGCCTCTCCAGTTTTCTTGTCTTTTCTTTCTTTATTTCGTTCTTTTTTTTTGTGCGGGCAAACTTGAACACAGTTTCCTGGGCAACAGAAAACAGTGTCAACACCTGCAGGTAGCATAAATGTGTTACTCTTACATTAGTATATCCATGTGTTCTTGTTTTTGTTTCCTATTCGGGCCTGTAGTTGAAAAAAATATATCAAACATCCCCTTGATTATTACTGATTTGGTAACCAGGATTAGATATAATTGTTTTTTTCTGTCAATTGTTTATGTTTGTTCATTGTTTTGCCCTCCACTTGTTTGTGTTGTGGATTGAGGTTGTGAGGTGACAGACGTGTCGTGGTGTCGTCCAGATCTGAGCTGGGTTCCCCAAAGTGTTTGTCACTAGTTATGTGTTCTTGCAAAGCTTTGCTCGGGTGGATGTTGCAGCAAATATTTTTTTAGTAGAGGTATATAAAGAAATCTGTTTATTTTGGCCAGACGAGAATCATAGGAACACAGTTTGTATAATACTAGGAATGAGGGTATATGTAGTATCACTATCTAATATATGGTTTTCAAGTAGAAAGGTTAGAAAAGGTTATATTTAGTAAGAACACAGGAAGGACAGAGATATATTTGAAGCAAACGAGCTGACACACTTTATTTGTATTTTATTCCATTGAGTGATTTAAAAGCTTCTGGGTTTTCAGACCACAATGGTCATCAGCAAAATAAAAAATGTGAATATCAACACAGGATATTTTTTTTTTATTCTGTTTGAACTAAATGCTTCAGATAATTAATATTTCAACCCCCCCACAGCTTTAGAACCACCGACCTTCAAAGCTGTCTGTCGTTTTGACTGACGAGTGTCAGAGTGAAACTAGTTTGTGCAGACATTTTGGGAAACACAAACCCAGAAATCCCTCTCCTGTTCTAATCTCTCTTGCTGTACTGTGCTGTTTCCCTACAGTGATTGACATGGTAGAAACCTGGTAAACTGCTTTGTGGTCTCAGTGGATCAGTAATGCCATGTGCTCTGTGTGTACAAATGTGATTTGGGAGGTTTACTGAACTTAATGGAATGTGCTGAAGGTGATAAGGAAGATAGAAAACGAAACATAAGGAACGGTGGACTCGACTCCACTCAGATGGCGTGTGTGGGGAGGTGTAAGGCAGTGTGTGTGAAACACTGCAAAGTTAAATATATCCTTATTTATGTTACAATTATATGCTTTTGTATTTTTATCCCTGTGTAAACATTTGGTTGTAGAAACATGCATAGCCCCTTTTAGTCAAACAGACTCACCCACACACAGTAACTGCTGCCACTTCAAACTATGCACTTACAGTAAATCGAGTCCATACAGCACTGACTTGACATGTGACACCAACAACCATTAGAGTCAGATACAGTATGACTCCTGTACTGAGGATGCATACAGTATATTTAACAACACAGCATCAGTATAAATAACAGAAACAAATAAAAACAACACATACTTACAGTTTTATACATTATGTTCCTTATTGCAGTTAGCTCATGTTCACTGAGACTAATAAAATTATGTTTCAGTTGTTTTACAGCAATTTAGGTAGAACACTAATTTCTAAACATTTAAAGGAGCACTCCACAAAGTTTACACATGAAGATCAGTTTATTTCTCATGAGGTGTACAGCAGTTGTATAACATCCTCTGTGGCTTAGGATGGTGCTTTCTACAGTCTGAGAAAATGAACTTGATGACATCATTTGAGTTATTTTGGCTTGGGGTTAAGAAATAACATTTTTATTATAAAGCATGTGTCACAAACTGGGGTGTGCAGATTAAAAGTCTTTAGTGGGGTGGGGGGGGGCTAAGAGACATTATTAAAGTCCCCATGAAACAGTTAGCTTCGTATTTCCTGTTGAAATAGAATATTCGAGCAGTGTACAGTAACAAGAGGGAGCAAATCCTTGGCATTGGATTGGACTGCTAAAAAATGGGTCCACACAAACCTCCAGGACAACACATTCTCACTCCGACCTCGTCACATACCGATGTTTAGTCATGGACGTTTACGTCTGACGTGCAACTTACCCTGGGTGTGTTGGTTGCTGACATACAGGGACACCGTGTCAAATTCTTTTTTTAAAATACACTTCCCTTTTTACAGGAAATGCAAAGTTTGCATACAGTCTCCTTCTTCTTACATCTTACATTGGTACAGAGCTGCCAATTTATGCTTTTTTTCCGTCAACAATAAACACTCGTATATTTTGGCAACACACATGTGGTTGGATTTAGGAAAAAAGAACAGGGTTTAGCCTTACAATTTTATGAGGAGGAAACACCGGCCTCCCAGGTGAAAGTTGGTGGCTGTTGGACCCCTCCACCACCCCTCCCACTCACCCTACTCGAACTTGAGTCGCCTTAACTTTCATTATTGTCCTGCCGCATTTAGCCCTAATGCAGCCAGGTGCCATTAAACAATAACAGCGACCAGCAGCAGATCATGCCGAAGTGAAAGGATGGCTTTTTTCGTAGGTGTTTGATGCCGGAAGTAACTGACCAAGCGCTGGATTTCGACGGGTTTAGAGTGTCTCTGGGTCTCTGGGTGAAGTGTGAGTTGTTTTTTTTTACATATATTTGGCATTTTACAGCAGATAAATGATCAACTTTCATGGGGACTTTAAGTTGCATTTTGGGAGTTGTAGGATCTAGCATAAATTGTGCTAGTATGAAGTACTTGTTCTGCGCCACAGATGTACAAAGTTATTAGAACGCAATTTATGCTACTGCATAATCCCTCCAAGAAAAAGAAAGATTAGGCTGCTGCTTGTTTACAGGAGGACGAGTGTTTCCTCTTCACTCACACACAAACAAAGAACGTGAAACAAGAGGGGATATGCCAGAATTACTTTTGCTATTATAATCCTCATTATACTAGCAATAGTAATGTTAATAGTATTTGTTGTGACTGTTGTTGTAATTGATCAATGTGACACTGCAGTGGGTTCTTAAACTGTTGGTTGACATGAGACCTGCAAACGAGAACAAGAAGTGTATCACGATGTGCTAAAAAGTCCAGAGCAAGGCAAGACTGAAGTAGTTTATGGATGTGTTTGGATGATGTAATGTACACATGGAAAGGCTGCCTCCTCTCACCAAAGCCTGCCAGTCACACCAACGATACAATCAGTGTGTTTTCAAAATGATAAGAGGGGTTAATACTGAGTTACAGTTTCATCAAGAGTGCTATATGATGATGATGATGATGATGATAATGTTGTATAACTGACTAAGTTGTGATGACAGCTGATTATCAATTATAACCAGGCTTTCTCATTTGTGTATAGATTTCTGAAACTAAGAATCCTTGTGTTTTCTACAGTGGCCCAGAATGGACAAAACAAACACTGGCTCTAGAGAGGGTCTTTCGAGTTTTGACATTACCTGAAGGCCAACATAGGCTTTGTCAGCATATTCTAATACAAAAGTTTGTATGATATCTTACAAAACAGCGCCCCATGAATGACGTCGTCATGTTATGTACCCAACGTAAAGTTATGTATTTAACATGGAAGAGGAACATGGTGATTACGTAGCTGAAAATAACTCAAAGTTCACTTGGTTTCACACCATCCTGAACACCAATCTCTTGGGGAAAAGTCGAATGTTTTTGTGACTATCCACCACACCAACCTGCATCCTTATGTGGACTTTGCTCTACTCTTTTACTCCCATCATCGCATTGGTCAAGTGATCCTGGCCTTCCCGATTACGCATGAATTTCCAGCCCGTTCTCAATGTCCCAACTCATCAAACACCATGGCGGTGTCAGGACCCTGATGTAAGTGGACCTCGGGGTCAGACATCAACGCACAGAGGCACCCTTTTCAGCAGTTTGATACACACCAGGCAGCTGTTTCTGATGCAGCGTTCAACAACCATAGTATTGAGAGCAAGAGAGTCCACATAGGGCAGATGGGAGTGGAGATGGATGAGTCAAACAAACCTCAGACTTTTACCAGGGACCCTTCCATTTGTTCCCATGTGAATACAAAAGTCACTCAAGTTATTTTGATATCAACTTAGTGTGCTAGTATGTGACCAGACCTACGTACTTTAAGTGAAACCATAATGTTTTTTCTAAACCTAACCATTTGCTTTCCTTGTCTAAACTTGAGGAAAAAAACCTAAACATGACGTGTTTTACCTCCATTGTAAATATATTTCGAAAAAGACTGCATGCATGTAGGAAGCAGAAATTGGAAGTGCACTTTTAAAAGACACGACACAAGTGAGGAGCGTAAATTGACACATTATCCCTTAACGTCCAAAACAGATGCAGGAAGTCACATTTTGACGTGAAGGGCCACTGACTAAGTGGCAGTATTTGACGAGATGAGATAAAAACGTGATGGAGTTGATGGCTCGGGTATTATATATGAACTTTAGTACATTACCTTTCATAAGTATACATACCAATAGTGCATAAAAGCAGCTTGGTTCTCTACACGCTTAGAAAAGGAGAGCTGAGTGAACACTGCTCCTTTTATGTTATTGCATTGCTGGGCATTTTCTGTAATGGTCACTAACAGCTGGGCCTGGCCCAGGTGCAACCACATCCCTGCCTCCCCCAACACTCACGCAGTCGACATTTCCATTTTAGAACATGATTTGTTTTCATATGTGTTTTTTTTTCCATTTTCAGAGCATTAGCTGAGTGCAGAGTGTCACCTCTCAGTTCATGGATTTCACCTGCAGCTGCAGCCACACCAGCAGCTTCTTCTCTTCTGAAGCTGCTGCTTTGGCTCATTTCTCCTGCTCCATTCTCACAGTTAATCAGGACTTGTTAATATAACTTTTGCTCATACTCTTGAACGGATATAACTTTAAATGTAGCAAAGTGCAAGACTTGGTTTAATAAATACCTAAAGTGTATAACAAGTTTAAATACTAGAAGTTAAAAAGGCTTTTTAAAATATTCATAAAAGTACAAAACCACTTTGTTACAGTTATGAGAATAAATATAATTTGTTGCATTGAAGGAAATACAAAAAAGAGCCCAAAAGCATTTATTGAGATTACATGCTTACATCAGATCACTTAAGTTAGCATTTATGTAATATTCTGAAGTCTTGATTTGGCCGGGGGTCGATCAAAGTGATGACATGTTGTGCATGTAGCTGTAGCCAGTGTCAACGTGGCTGGCAGGCTTTGGTTTTCAGACCGAGTCGTGGCTGTGACTCCAGTGCAGTAGTTCAGTGCCTATACTAAATGTGAGGTAGTGCCTCGACTATGAATCCTGTTCTACAATAAACTATTTTGACTTGCTGTCTGATTCCATATGTCCTGTGTTCTCTTTTTTTCCCGTCTGACTCCAGCACCTTCTCGTGGGGAAAAAGTGGAGAAGAACAAGAGCAGAGATAATGACAGGAAAGATACTGCAGTCTGTTTCCTTGTGCCTATTTCCATGCCTGTCTCTTAAGAGGCGTGTCGGGGGCTGCCATCAGAAAAATGTCACCTGATCCATAATAGATGAAGCTGACATCAAAACCCACTTCAAACGCAGCGCATGGATGGAGTGCTCCTATAGAGAGAGAGAGAAAAAATTAGAATAAGCATTTCGCTTCTCTCAGTGGTAATAACTGCTTATATGACTCCATGGTCAGCTGCTCCTCCAAATGAATCTCCTCTCCTCTTCACAGTCTCCAAGGGAACAATCTGTCACACAGAATACGAGTCATATGAAATACAAGCTGCGGTCCTCAGGAAACAGCCGTTAACACCATGATGAGTGTGATGATGCTTTCAGGGTCTTTCCTACATCCTCAGATGGTAACAAAGCATTTCAGCAAGCATTAACATCCAGCCAACAGCCAACCAACCTCCATTACTTTTCTGTTCTAATTGAAGCTGAACTGCAGATGAAGGCTTATGCTTGCATCCTGTGGAAATTTTGAAGCAAAAATCAGACGTGGGAGTAGTATTGAAAGAGCAGGAGGAGGCAAAGAGGTCTTAATTGACTGTTATCAAAGCTCTATCCCCTTAGTTACTGTTGCTACACCTGTTAAGCTTTCAGTTCTCTCTTGGCATTTAGCCTAAGGCCGCGATCACACAGACAGCGTTTTAGCAGCTGCGGGCAGCTTTTGTAATTGTTTTTAAGGAGAATTTAGCTTTTTACACGCTGTTTTTGTGTTGCTACATGCATGCTTTTCTGTGCTTTAGGTGCCTGGCGTTTTTGCTTCAGCGATCTGAACTCCTCGAGTTAAAAGACTTCAACTCAGATTGATTACACGGGAAGGTTAGGGCACGGAAGTGATTGGGGTGGTTGCCTGGCAACAATAAAAACGCGCAGCAAGCGTTTTAATTTTTTTTTACCAATGGCATTCAATTAAAAACACAACAAAAACAAGGCACAAAAAAGGTGTGGTGTGCCTCAAGTTTACAAGAGGTAAGCAGAATTCTCATTTTGCCAGATGAGAAACTGTGACTGTGGGTCATTAGCTAACTGGTTGAAAACCCTTTCTCTGGCTGACTTGGTCATATTTACCGCTGTCTTGTTTAATAATGGCAGTTTTATAATGAGGTTTTAGACATGCACTTCATGGTTAATTATTCCCCCAGTGCACTCAATACATAATATAGTGCTAAAGACTGAGGCTAAGGAAACATGTCCCTGGCTGAGAGCTCTCCAGTTGCTGATCCATGTAGAGGACAAAGAAATAAAGAAGTTGGATTTGTTCTAGGGTCTACTGCAGAACAATACAACCCAGATACTCATGGTATTGCAGTATGGTATGGTAGTGTGGAAACTGATAATCGATCAGTAAATGAGTCAGTTTACAAATCGGTGAATTGCCATTACTTTGATAAGAGCAGTTGTTTTAGTCATTTAGCAAAATGTTCTTTTTGCTGTCTTGCTGCTTTTGTCTATTTTGCCGGCCTCACAACTGAGACCACGAGTAACTACACAAGCCCAAAACCTCCAATTCCAGCGTATTCACAAGCGGGGTCTCACTCCAAAGTCATTGAAATCCAGCACTTGAGCAGTGACTTGCAGTGTAAGAGGCCAACGAAAGAGGTGTCGTTTAACGTCGGCATGATAGGCAGCCAGTTGCCGTTATAGTTAAACAGTGTCGGGGGAAACGAGGCTGGACAAGGGCAAAAGGTAAGGCTGCAAAAGGCTGACTGGGGTGGATGGGAGGCGTGGTAGGATTCTTAAGCCAAACTGCGTTCTTTTTTCCAAAACCTAACCACGTGTCTTTGTTGCCTATACCCAATCACGCATGTTTGTTGTTGAAAGGGAATAAAAACATCAATTTTTGGTGCTGTACCGACATAGTGCGGTTATTTTGAGAGACTGTATGTAAATGGTAAATTTCCTGTGAAAACAAAAGGGCACCCAGGGTACCTTGCACGTCATATGTGGATGTGGAAAGTCCATGACCAAACATCAATATGTGGCGAGGTCGGAGTGAGAATGTGTTGTCTTCACCTGCAAGATCGTTTGAGACCAGTAACCTTAACAGCTATTGCAATAATATGTTTGCACATTGCAGAATTTCTGCACAAACTGTCATAAACTGTCTTAACCTGTTAAGCCCTGAGCCTATTTTATAGGCGTCTCGAAATTGTATACCCATAATTAAATGAGTGTATCTCTGCAACCACAAGGTCTATTTGAATACTTTTGGTTTTACAGTAAAGGGAACACTTGTGAGATTTGTTAGGATGTGTAAATATCAGTATATATGTTACTGGTGAAGAGTGAGTGAAGATGGAACACAGCACATATGAAAACATGTCAGGTTCGCCTAGAAAAAAAGGATGAGTATCCCTTTGAAAATGATGCAGCTGTAGCTCTGATCCTCTTTCAAATCATAGAACAATATGTGGACATTATCTGTGCAAAGTTTGATTCTGATACAGTGAAGCAGAAGAAAATCAGAGAGGTTTTAGCACAGACAGTTCAGGCGAGATCTCCAAAATGGCCAGTTTGGCACAGTTTGGCACCATGTGTGCCATTTGATTTTTATCATGTACAAGACCATATAGTTCATTATTTTATGACTGATTGTGCTCAATGCATCCAAAAACAACCGTTTTGGGCCTCTCAAGAGAGACCTCACACAGTAACAGGCTGCTGAACTCAGATACAGAAGGTTCGGTTGTCTGATATAGGGTTACGCAGACCTCTATCTCCGCAACGGATTGGTCGATTTGAGTGAATG
Organism: Cephalopholis sonnerati; assembly: GCA_019142605.1. Classification (NCBI taxonomy): domain Eukaryota; kingdom Metazoa; phylum Chordata; class Actinopteri; order Perciformes; family Serranidae; genus Cephalopholis; species Cephalopholis sonnerati. Next base: position 31,036,476 of record JAGQAX010000011.1, read on the forward strand.
ACACCTCATTCGATTCGTTAGAGCCAATAGAATGAAGCTATACCCACCAGGGTTAGATTGACAGCACTGTCAGCCAATCAGAGTCAGCAGAAGGCCGTGGTGGGGGAGGGGCAGGCTGCTGTATACGGAGATTGTAATGCTTCCCCCCGTGTCCTAAAGTCCGTCAGAAACGCCGGACACATTTGAATGCAACACAACGAGTGTGAATTCACCGGTAAAATAAACTTTTCACGGCAAAACAACAAAGGTAAGAGAGATGTTATAACTATCGTTTGGCTGTTGTTGTTATTCTTTGGCCTCTGTCTCTCACATGTAGAGTGCTTTGGCGCATACGTGCGGAAAGTGTAGAGTCTCAGCTTTCATTCGTGGAGCTGTGGCCAGAAATGTGGCGAGTGGGTTGACGCATCGGTGCTGACATGTAGTCATTCATTTAGCTGTTATTTGAGTTGTGTTTGGAGCATGTAAAGGCGGTTTGTATAGCCGTGTAGCCCAGGTTCCGCTGTTTAATTTGATGTGCAACATCACTATATTCTTTCACTGTTCCATATGTTGTATGGGAAGTGGTGATGTCTGAGCACGAGAGTCCCCCAATTGGGGGACCTTCGGGCTTAACAGGTCAAAACCTGGGACAACGTGTTGTTTATTGTCACCATCCTGAGGCACACCTGTGTAGTAATGATGCGGTTTAATGTGCATCTTGATTTGCCACACCTGTTGGATGGATTAAAAGGAGAAGAAAATAAATGCAACCAAACAGAAATATTTCTACTGAGTGCATGAAAAACGTCCTAGATCTTTAACTTAAACCTTTAAAAATGGGAGCAGAAACAAAAGTGTTGAGGTGCGGCCTTGACGTTTTGTGGAGTATTAGCCGGGCATGCTTGCAGAGTGGTTTACCAGTGTTGCCAAAATGATGACTTTCTCGCTAGTTGTAATGACTTTTCAGACCCTCTCAGTGACTTTTTCTCTAAAAAGCATCTGGAGACAAATTGATCAACTTATTCAGACTGTATATACATTTGTAGCCAGTGCTAGCTACTTTCATTTGAAAAGACTTGGCAACAGTGGGGGACAATGCAGCAGGAGAGATTCAGTGACAATAAACATATTTGCAATCTAAAGTTCACTCAGCAGAATCATTTTCTTCTCTCAGCCATCTCTGCTGAGCAAATATGGTGACAGTGACAGCAGCAGAGAGCAACAAGTGAAAAAGAAACACCCCCGCAGAAACTGCTGAGCCATTGTTAGACCAACTTGACTTGAAGGGCAAGGCAATTAAACTGATGAGCGCTTCTCTCAGTTACTTTCAGCTGGCACGGGCATGTGTGATGCACCGCAAATTAGAGGAAACATTTCAAAAGCAGCTCTTTGTGGCCTCGCTTCAGCTCAAGCCAGATGCAACATTAGGCTGCACAGTGAGAGGTACATAAATGATTAATGATAATTAGCAATTAAAGATTAATGATCATCCTCTCACCTCTTTTACCCAGGTAGTCCCTGGTGTCTGGTTTGACACAGATACATAATTAGCATTATTCCAATTATGTCATGTAATAGCGATGATAAACATGTCACTGAAGATGCTTATTTAGATCTCAACAGGGCAGATGGGAGATGAATAATTCAGAAAAATAAGATAGTGCACAACCTGGATACGACTTTGGCTTATCGATCATAGTGTCATATTAAACAGCACTCCAATATTTTGTTTGGCTCTAATTTTTAAAGGCTGCTGAACAAGAATAATGAGGGTTCTTTTCATGGGACATACTGTATGCACACTGACTTTAGTAGCTGTCTGGCTAATGCAACCTTATTATTTTTGCCCAGGCAGAGAAACAAAGCAGATAAACACCAGGAAATCATGACTCTGGGTCTGATGAACGTGCTGGCAGAGTGTGAAATTCTTTCATCCAAGACACATTGTTATTCTTTCCCTGCAACCCACAGCATCATGAAGCTATTTGTAACATCTCCACGGTACAAAGCCAGGCTGTTGTGTTTTGTTTAGTACGATCTACCCAAGCAGGAAACCATCATATAGCTACAAATCACGTACAGATGCCGGACGGACTGTGCAAAGCATCCAGGAAGATGCAGGCGTGTGTCTCTGTGCATAAACCAATCTAATATATCAACTTAGAATGCATCAAGTGCAATCGTATAAAATATATTCTATTTAGATCTGATTCGAATGCTGCCTTCTTGGCACAAACACAACTAATTAACACCTTAGAGATTAGGATGGAAATAAATTGTTTTAATCCTTGTGTTCTCCACTATTGTGAATTCTAATACTCTGTCTTAAGGTTAGAGATTTTGGGTTTAAAGAGTCCTTTAATGCTAAAGGTAATAGGCAACAATATACTTTTTTTTCTATAAAAGGTGAATATTGCTGTTGCAATGTTTTCTGACTTTAAAATGTAAGTTTGATGCATCTAATGTTATTTCATTGTAAATTTGCTTAAAATTTGCATATTTAAAAAATGTTTTCAATAAAAATACAGTGTTTTGTTTGGTAAATTTATTAGAGTGACAAAACTAATAAATTTAAGTACAATGACAGCTGTAAACCTTAAATGGTGGGGTTCCATATATAGATTCAAAGTGCACTTTTTTTTGTAAATGGCCATCTCAACCAAAAAAAAAGAAGAAAAATAAACATTTTTGTTAATCCCAAAAGGAACTTAGAAATGCAACATTACCTTTTACTGGGTCTTTAGTAGGTGGGACCATAAAGTGCATGACTCATGACTGGTTAAAACTAATATAGCAAAAATAATGCATGCCTATGTACCAGAGACAGAATCCTCAGCACTTACAATGATGTGATTCGCTCAAACCCTCCCTAGCACCACATCTAAACTGGACTATACATTATCTTGGACCCTGCAGGTGTCGTGAAAGAAACCTTACAACCCCCTCCCCTCTTTTTATCGCTCTGAGGTGTGGATGTGAGTTGTATCTTTTCAGCTTTTTTTCTGCTGGGAGCATGGGTATATGACTAATACAGGAGCCCTGCGGAGCACGGCTGTTCATTTATAGTATCAGCAAGCACAGGCTGCCCTCCACTCCTCTGCTCCACTCCGTCTCCATTAGAGATGGAAGTCGATCAGGAGGTCGCTTTGAATTTCACCAACTCCCGTTATCTCTGGTTTCCATGATTTCTCTCTTTATGTTTAACAAGGTTGACATCAAGCCAGGAAAAACCATAAAAGGTCCGGGAAATGAAATTTAAAAAAAAGTACTTTATAGCAGGAGGTAAAAGAAAATTAAGTGGTAGCATGTTGGGTTTTTTTTTCCAGTTACCTAGCAATAACAAATCAAACAGTGCAGGTGTCACTCTGCTTCCCACATGAAGAAGAAACAAGGCAATTAGAAAGTACAAATTACTTTTTCTTTTTTTTGTAATACACTTTCCACTAAATATATCAGTATTTCTTTTTTTATGATAAAATTGATTGACATCCTCAGTGCTTCCTCTGTTGAGCTGATACAATTCCAAGCAGTTATCTGTTACTGCCACCTAGTGGTGTATACACTCCCTGCTTAAAATAACACCTTAAAGTCTGTGAGTACATGTTGTGTTATTGTGTTGTTATTCTTTATGCATACATTTGTAAACAATTTTATGGTATAGCTATCGGAGGTGGCCTTAATTTGAATTACCTCATATATTGTGAGTGTTTTAATCCTGAACGATACATCATACTTTACATGTTGATCATATGTTTTGAATATTTAACCTTAATTTGCAAAGTAATAAGCAGAATAAAAATAGTGGAGTAATAGTTCAGTATTTTCCCCTGATATGTAGTTAAGCAGAAATAAAAATTAAAAAATGGCATAAGAAGGAAAACACTCAAGTACAAGTATACCTGAAAATGTTACTTAGCTAAAGATTTTAATGAGTGCACACACACTTGAATAACTTTTCCAGTGCAATACAGCGGTGTACCTGTGGGCACATTTGTATGTAGTGGAAGTTTAAATGCACACTTACTTACTTACCAAAACTACAGAACAAAAACAAAATCCAGAATGCCCCTAAAATTCCACGTTTAGTCTATAAAGCACTTTTTGTATGTTATTATTGTAAGAAATATCAAGAAATGAAGAAATGACTCAAAGTTGGTGCAGACCTGGGCCTCAGTGCTGAAGTAATGAAAACATTAATGAAGACAAGGTGAGAGCTGCACCTGCTCAGGCTGTTTTTGTAATTTGTGTAAAACACATGTACGTAATTAGGAGCAAGGAGGCTGTGAACAAGTGATCTATTTGCTGCAGGCTTTCCTCCCTCATAGGACTGGGGCAAAGGAGGAAGTCAGGTGACGCAGCATATAGAACAACAAACTCACATTATTTGCAGGACATATTCATGTCCTAATGTCCCCAAAAAAGAGAAAGGTTTTTATTAAGGTCTGTTATTTTTATTGGTTATATTTTTGTTTTTTATTTATTCTAGTTTTATTGACTGAATAATAGATTTTAGAATCATGTTTTTGAATTACTGACACAGCCAGAAAGACAGAGAAATGCATTAAGTAGGAAAAGGAGAGAGAAAAAGAAAGAGCAATGGGCCTGCTGATGGTGGACGGGGTGGTGGATAGGTCAAACAAGCAGGACTTTGACCCAGGAGATTAGGTTCTTATGTGTGAGAACATGAAAGCAGTGTTGGGGAGACTGCTCTGAAAGCATGGCTTTGCAAGCTACCAGTTATTTGACACTAGAAGAAGCTTCCCTAGTGACAAATCTAATTTGGTAAGATACAGGTACTTAGAAAAAGTAATTAAAACTCCTTCATACAGAAAATTATGTAAATGACAGTGATACATACACATGGCACCAAAAATGCCACTCAGCTGAATTTATTGCAAAATGTTCCTACTTGTTCACAGGTACCTTTTGCATACAATGTCCATCAGTCATCATGTCCCCACTCCAGGTAGGGGTGTTGCACCCAGCAATATTACTCCACTTCTTCAACAGCATGCAAAACTTCTCTCAGCATTTGTTAATCAATAGCAATTATCTATACCAACTTACTGACTAACTGACACCTAAAATACTCAAGTTTAGACTTACAAATTGTGCCTGACCAATGCATTGGCTGTGCATGACTTCACAACCATCAGGATGAAATAAAAGGTGTCCTGTTGGATGTTCCTATGGTTGATTAAACATGATAAAAAAATGTGATAAAGTGCTGCTACAGTGGAGACAATGTGATGCAGGACCATCTAGAAACCTTCCTGCGCACTGGTGCTCTTGTGTCTTGCCCATAGACTGTATATTTAGTGGATTTGCAGTGTACACCAGAGAAATAGACACAGCAAGGGCCAAGGAAAGAGCTGAGAGACAGAGAACAGTATTAAGAAGGAAGAGAGGAGAAGGAGAGTAACATACTGATGTCACATGTTATTTGCAGGACGTCTTCACGTTCTAATGTTTCAAAAAAAGAAAAGTTTTAATTTAGGTCTATCGTTTATATTACTGTCTTTTAATTATTATAGTTTTATTGACTGACAAATATATTTTGGAATTCTGTTTTTGAATTACTGACATAGGCAGATAGCCTACTGACAGAGGCCAAGACACAGAAATGCACTCGGCAGGAGGAGGAGAGAGAAAGAGAGAGAGAGCGACTGATGTTGTCATGTTATGGGAGGACATGTTCAAATGTCACAAAGTCTTAACAAAAAAAAGAAGAAAGTTTTAATATAAGTCTGTTATCTTATAATTAACAGTTCAACTGAACATTTCTTTGCCTGCCTATTTGTCTGGCTGACATTTTTCTAATCACTAAGAAAATGCTGGTAAAGAAGTAAAAGTAAAAAATAAAAGTAGCTTTACAAGTATCAAGGCACTATTGCCATTTTCTCGTAGCTTCGCTTGCTACATTTACCTGGGGGTAGCTTTAATGTAGTGAAATTTCATTTTGTTGTAGAGTAACTAGTAGCTCAGCTCATTTATCAAGTAGCTTGCCCAACACTTTGTGTAAGGCTGTAATCATAAAACACAATTACAATGTTCTGCACATGCTGAAAATATATATGACATTTAAATACACTTTAAAACTGAATATACTTTTAAACCCACAGTTAAAGGGGGATTTTTGTTTCTTACCATAGCTTTTATGCTTGTATGTTTTAATACACATTACCCTTAATTCAATAACAACCCTCTCCACATTTATGCAGACGACACACAAGTCAGCATGTAAAAATGCAATATTCTTAGTTGGTGGCAATAATACAGCATGTTTGTGCAAATGTGCAAATAAAACATTAATAACATATTTAGAATAATTATATTTTTATATAATATATTCTCATTTACACAAGTGAGTGGTATATGCTTTTTTTTGTCACCTCCAATTCTGCTTTTACGGTCAGAGCAGGTTTACCAGTTTTATGGTAACACACACATGCACGCACTCACATAACCACCCACCCCCCACACAAACACACTGCGTTGGATTACTTCTGAGAAAAAAAGCCGATCGTGCAAAGAAACATTTCTGATTTCCACTAAGATTAAAAATTGGTCGACAAAACTGTTGGTGAAAGCATTTCCTCTGACGCAGAGACACAAACTGTGTCTCAGTATGAGAAATGACTTCAAGCATTACAAATTTGTTTTACAGCTTGTTTAATTAAAAAGCAAACACAAAGATTTTCATAGTTTTTTACACAGCATTTTGACTTTAGTATGAAAAGCACCCGTGTTTGTAAAAACATATTCTATTCCAGTGTGCAAGTGTTACAGTGAGCCATTAGCCAGGACCCTGAACGTGAAGCAGTTTAACCAGAGACTTTCTTATGAGGAGACTGAACACTCCCATATAAATGAATGGAGGAATTTGCAACGGCAGTATGGCGGTCGTACGCACATGTCCAGCCTCTTCCGCCACTCACAAAGCCAATTGCTTGGTGATTTTTTTTGTCAATCATGTTGTAGTGACGTAAGCCTGCCTAACCACCTTTACGACAGTTTGGTCAAGTTGCTGCATAGAGGACTCCGGAGGGAGGGACCGTTGACAGTAGAAGGGAGGGTCACGGGGGGGGGGGAGTGTGGCTGGAAAGCTACGCCTCGCCGCCTCGTTCCCCCTGTGAATTTGCATGCCTCTCAGTCTGCGACCAGAGATAATAAGAGAACAGACTTAATCCATCGACTTTATTTAATCCAGACAACAAACGTTCTTGGTTATAGTCGGGATGAAATTACAAACAGACACAGTTGAAAATATTTAAGCAATATGCCCCGAGAAGCCGTGGGTTACAGTGATTTTACAACGGCATGGACCACGGCTCAGCCAATCACATTTAAGGATGGAAAGCACCCGTTTTATAAAAGTTGTTTTCCTCTGTTTACATGTCATCTCGACCGCTCCGCTGCAAAGATCCTTTGCACCACCTGTAGAAGCCACAGGTATCTGGTCAGGTGTGCGCTCGCTTTCTTCCTCGTGATTATTAAATTCGCTGCGCTCCAGGGTTCCCCACCCCTCAAAACAAAGCTCACGCACTGGTGACGTCTTACGTTGTTGGAGTCGTATTTTGAAACGGTGTCGTGAAGCTTCGCGCATGCGCAGTTGAATAACCTGAGGAAGAAAAAAGCGGTTTTAAACCTTATTAAGGAACATAACTGGCAAGTCTTCTCATCGATTTGGATCAGTCTTTTTTGCTGATGCCATTCATATAGTTTTTATGTCCCAGCGAGCTCTGGAAGTAGAGAATTAGACCCTCACCCATTCATTTTGAATGGGCGAAGGGAGTTAAGTTCAAATAGCTGCCCTGGCGCGTTTCAAAGATGGCGTCGGAGTGTTACGACTTGCCTTAGAAGGACTTTGGTTTAACTGAACGCAGCTGTAATTCATTTTATTATTTACATCTGTCCTTTGTAAAATTTCTTCTTTGATAATGACCCATTCACCATTAAATCTGATATGATGACATGAAACAATAAGTAGTGACCCCAGGTAAGTAATTCTCACCAAATATAATATTATGGTTCGTGGTCTCATAGTAATTATTAGTTATGGTTACAAGAAAATTGCTCTACATTTGTCCTAACCCACTAAACTTGTAACCCTTTCTAACCCTAATAATAAGGCTACAGGATGTTCACATTGCTATTACTGCACTGTGATTATTCACTACAAATGATTCATTTTTGTTCCAAAAATGTAACCCCTGATACAGTGTTATTGGTTGTATTCAAATCAATAAAAAAGAAAATAATGTTAATATTAAGAAATAGCAGTGAACATCATTCAAGTGCAGACACAAACATGTATTTGAATGTTGTTCTTTTACTGAACAAGGTTGGCTCTATACCTTCAGTAGTTTTAGTTAATTAAACTATTTTTTATCACAAATCTTGATGTTTTATTGTACATTATTGTAATTAATGTTTTATAGTAATAATAACAATAATAACAACAACAACAATAATATTAATAATAATAATAATAATAATTATTATTATTATTATTATTATCAGTCGCAAAGGTTGTTTCCTGGAGTTGAATTTTATTTATTATTTTTTGTATATATGTATATATATATATATATATATATATATATATATATATATATATATATATATATATATATATATATGTATATGTATATATATATATATATATATATATATATATATATATATATAGATATATATACATATATATATATATATGTATATATCTATATATACATATATATATATATATATATATATGTGTATATATATGTATATATCTATATATACATATATATATGTGTGTGTGTATACGTAGTATACATAAATATATACAGGTACATGTGCATCATTCACTTCTGAATGCAAAATATTTTACATACTTAAAATATATTTGTAAAAATAACTGAAATAACTTGTACAAATACACTAAATTAACATATACATATGGACATGGCAGCTTTAAGTTTGCATATAGATACTTAAAACAATATTTACACACATGTACGGTTCCACCATTAAAGCACTGGCCCTCAGTGCTTAATATCAGCAGCTTCCTGTATGAAGTTTGAGCAGCTACATGTGTAGTCTGCCCCTCAGGATTACTGGTGCCTGTGAATGAAAAATAATTTGTGTATCAGCGCTGTGACTCAGATCTGCTCCAACATTAAATGGGTTCTTCCTTGGTTAATGCGACACCCTTCCATCAAGTTTGTATGGAAATCGAGCTAGAAGTCTTTCCATCATCCTGCTGACAAACAAACAAAATGAACCAAAAACATAACCTTGTTATCACAGTCTGTGTGTAGGAATTTGCTTTACCACCATGTTAAAGTCATTTTCATAAGATTACAGACATGACAAATTATTTTAGATTTGTGTGACAGAGTTTCACTGAGCAGCTTAGGCTGTAAGAGTCTGTTAAAACTGAGACCTGCTTCACTGTGCTAACACACTTACATGATTTCCATTAGTGTTGGTTCAGTTTACTTTCCATCATTCCCCCAGAGGATTTCAAAAACTCATACTATTTTTCTCCTCTTTTTGGACATTAATGGATAATTGTAAACACATCTTATGAAAAGAAAATCAAATAATGCCTTAGTCTCTCAATGCTGTGAGACTTCCTTACTTCTTCTGCAACTCTCAGGGCAAAGCTCACTGGTTTTCACTGAGGGCGTCAATTTTAAAACCAGGTCAACCCTAACGTATATATTTCATTTTCTAAAAAAGGTTAATAACTTCCTAAAATAGGTGAGGTGGGCACGGTAGTTTTTTTGTAAATGTTATGCAAACAGGAGGAAATGCATTTGCATTTGTTGAGGACTATTTTCAGCCGCAGATTTGATTCTTTAGTGAATATTTAAGGCAGCAGGAAGGTGTATGTGGGTCTGAGTTACTATAACACTACAGCGCGCGTGGAAGAAATCTGTCAGCCAGTGTGACAGTGTGGCTTGTCTATGTGTTTTTAATAGATTTTGGCTGAGGATCAATTCATTGTTGGTTGTGGTCTTTTGAATGGATTCATTGACTGACAGAAAAATGTATCACCAGACTTATCCTTTAAGTGTATATCATTCATGTAAAACTGCTGCCAGTCAAACACGACACACTGCAGTAATCACCACCTAAAGACTGAATGAACCTTCTCTGTCAATTTTCAGTCATTTCTGTTCAGGCAAATCATCTCTGTTGGCAACAATATGATAACACAGTCATTAGGGTCCGGGCTGCTAAGCAGCCAAGGACCCTATTGTAATCGGAAGAATTCTTTCTTTCTTTCTTTCTTTCTTTCTTTCTTCTTCCGAGGAAATCATACTTCCCATGGGCAAAAACTCACCAAACTTTACAGAAATGTCCGACCCCATGCCAGATTTACTCAACTCCAAGGACATGTCCCCCCTCCTCCTGGGGGGGGGGCACAAGAAACGTTTAAATTTAAAAACTTTAAAAATTCCTACCAAACCAACGATATATGCTACAGTTTTGAAACTTCACCACAATGTAGCCCCAGTACTGCAGAAACTTTTGTCCATTTAGACTCATTACAAATTATGAAGTCTATCACTCTGTTTTTTTCAAAAACTGTAAAACTTATAAAACGTATCTCCTCCCACAATTTTTGCTCAATTGTCACCACACTTGCTAGAGAGCATCTCCAGACTGTCCTCCACAAAACTTGTTTCTCGGATTTTTGATTTATCAAAAATTGAGCCTACAGTGCATGAAAACGTTTGACTGTAAACACTACTGTGAACATATACCATCCAATTCTTGCTAAATACATTTTCAATCTTCCTGAAAACAATTGACAATATTTTGGAGCCGTGGTTGATGAAGTTTGGCAAATATCAGAATTTTATCTCCAAAACTGAATTTTCTAGAACATTTTGAATTCTGCTCTCATGGGAACAACTGGAGTCAATGTAAAAGTGGCATTTTTAAACATTACATTTTCTCTTGTGAAGCAAAACACTTATAATTAAAAACAAATCACCAACATGTCCATGCTGTCTAGATGCAATTTATGTATTGTCAGATTTTTGTTTAGATGATAGAATTTGTGACATTTTGACTATTTTTTAAATCTGCCACAACAACTGCAGCCCGGTCAGTGACTTCCTGAGTCTATTTGAGAAGCCACACACCAGGTCTCGCTTCCAGACAATTAGCTCAGTGAGTTAGGAGCTGGATCACAGTGCCAAGGACTCTAAGTTCAAGACCCAACAAGGGGGATGAGTATGACACATCAAAACTACAAAGAGTCTTTGAGAAACAAATGTATAAAATTTTAGAGTCATGGCAGATGATGTTTGACGAATACATATCAGAATCAATGCAAGAATGGTATTTTAAACAACAGTTATTTACTTATGAAGCAAATCAATCATTCTTAAAAATAAAACATGGAGGCGTTAGGTATGCTTTGGTAACAGAATTTGAGAATTTGTGACATTTTGACCATTTTTGAAATCTACCTTGAAAACTGCAGCCCGGTCGGTGACTTCCTGAGTCTATTTGAGAAGCCACACACCAGGTCTCACTTCCAGACAATTAGTTCAGTGAGTTAGGAGCTGGATCACAGTGCCAAGGACTCTGGGTTCAAGACCCAACAAGGGGGATGAGTATGACACATCAAAACTACAACGAGTCTTTGAGAAACAAATGTTCCACTGATACAAAAGTGTACTTTGCAAATTTATTCCAATATTCAACCACTTTTACTTTTCAATTGCTGCAATACAATTTCCAGATGATGCAACCTGCAAAATGACTCAGCTGATGCTAAATGCAGATAGTAATATCAACTTCCTTGATGTCTTCCTATTCTTCTGCTTGTTGCTCAGAATTGCCTAAAAATGCCCGGACCCGACCCATCGCTGTGCAGCAGCTATAATTTCATTTGTTCTTTGGGAGCAGGTAATTATAACATGAATGAACAACATCAGTCACAACTGGCTCTTGTTTTAACTCCATGCGAGTAGATAAACTGCCAGTAAAAAAAATTCTGGAAGCGGTCTCTTGATTGTGCACTAAATTTCAGTGGAAACATTTTGTCTCGGCGCAGTATGTTTTGGCCAGTATAAATGTCAGACTGTGAGACCTTTACAATAAGCACAGGCATGGCTGCTGTTGAGGGTGCCCTTTAACTTTTTATTCACTGTGTTGAAGATATAAATTCGCAGATTATCCGTGTCAATAAAACATTATAGAGAAATGGAAGCCACAGTCAATGTACGCAGCTATTTTTTCTTCAAATAAACTCTAATAAACACAGTTAGGAGTCGATACTTTCATGTTTCCTGAGAATACATCTGAGGCAGCAGCAAGTGTGAGATCACTATTTCCTGCTAAGATAGAAGATTTGGTTTCAGATAACAACCTCAGTCAGTTACACTCGATCTCTGATCGCCTCGCTGATAAATGTGAAATGGGTGGTCAAAACTCCTCTGCATGAGTCATATGCATCGCTGTGAGATCAAACATTCACAATGTTCTGCCGTAATATTCGACTGTTCAGTGGGGGGGATTATTTAACATATTTCATATTTCACATCTATTAAAATAACTAATCTTTTTAGGGATGTGCTTATTTAAACAAGATTGCAACTAATTGCAAATATATTTTGGTAACTAGCTGATGAAGAGATGTTTTTACTCAATGAACTTAAAATATTGTGGGTGTATCTAATACAGTGGTGTAGTCCACGTGATACGCAGGTATACGCCGTATACCCACTAGAAGTGGTCAATTATTTGCGTATACCCAGTGGCAGTGGTGTAGTCTAGTTTTTTGTAGTGGGTATACCGTCTATACTCGTACTCACTCGTCTCAGAGCAACGCGTCTCAGAACAACGACCATCTTGGAGCAACACCTCATAAGCACCATCCCCACCTTGTGTCTGATGCTGCCTCCTAACATGTTGATAACATAACCAGTCTTTCAGAAGGCTCTCAAGATGTATGCTGTAGGCTGTGCATTAGTGAATGTGATTCAGATTCAGATGTTTTTTTATTCATGTACGAAGAAAACATCTGAATCTGAATCTGAATCACATTCACTAGTGAACAACATCTGCAGAACCAGGCTAAAATTTACTCAAAAGTATTTAATGAACTGTTTACAATATTCACATCATGGCTAACAAATGCATGAAATAAAGACAAAAGGAGAAAAATATTCTACTCTTGCAATAGCTAACTCACATCTGACAACTACGCATAACTAGCATTACCATATAGTCATTTAATGGTCCAAATATTTTAAAGTAATGCACTTCTAACATGGTCATGAATTAACTCTCATGTATATAGTCACTGACATTATGAATATCTTTCTGTTGTTTAGATCCTCTTTGCATGTGCTGACATTTCCCTAACTCTCTGTCCCTCCACTCTAACCAGGGATGTCTGGTCTTAAATTCCCTAGCCTGACTTTCACTCCACAAGGCCGGCCAGGAACTCTCTTCTGTCTCATCATCTGAAACAAGGAGATATAAACATTGTGTTCTGTTTATGACCATACGCATACCTGCGTATCACGTGGACTACACCACTGCCATGTACCATATGTTGTCTGCTATGTTTAGTAACAGTGATTGAGATCTACATTAAAATAAAACAAAAGATCATTGTTTTTTTTTATTAGTTCGTTACTGAATAATGTGTTTGTTTGTTTGTTTGTTTGTTTGTATATATATATAAAAATTTATATGCTTTACAGTCACATTATGGGGGACTCAAATAATGTAATGATTTTAATTGTAAACACTGTAAAAAATGTTTATTTTTCAATTTTATTTTAGATTTAAAGCAACTACTGAAAATTATTAACTAATATACTGATAGTAAATTTAATTTACCCAGCCACTGGAGAATAAATTTCCATCTGTGTTGCTGTGTTTAAAGAAATATTTGTGATCTTACAGAAAACAAAGCAAAAACAAACAAACATTTCAATCAGATGCAACTTTAAGGAATTTAAATAAATTTAAGACCTCAGCATTTTGCTTTGCCTCAGTCTCAGTTGTGCTTTCTCCCCCAGTTGAGGCAGATATTAGGAGAATATACAATGATTGGATTTATTATTCAAGTCTCCATTATAATTCAGTCTACATCACAGTGAGAAACATGTAGATACTTAAAACAATCCAGCGCAGTTGTTGCTGGAAATAAAAAGCACATTTTTGAACATTCACAATGGGCATCAGTTGTAAAACCTTATCGTGCACCCTACAATTTATCAACAGACATCAGTTTAACAATCTCATGAGATCTGTAGCGTGTCTGCGACACTTCCCACAGCCAGTGCTCTCGCACACCACATGTTTTTTTGCATTTCGTGTCTCCATGGTGAGGGTCTCATGGTGAAATTTAGTGTTCACATGTCTACTCTACACAAATATGAGTGTGAAAATGTTATGTAAGGTCTCCATTTTTGTTGCCTTTACCCACTACAGTTTGGAAGTGCCTACCTCAGTGCTTGATTGGGTACAGTCTGATGTGATGGACTACTTGATATGCTTGAATGGTCTTTTATGCTTTTATGTTGAAAATATTTGGAGCCTGATTTTGCTGTGATGCTTTGGTGATGATCATGGGTCACAGAGACCTTTCTTGATTTAAAAAAATAGAATAAAATAAAATAAAGTTTTTAACATTAATCTCTCGTCATGCAATATCAGGTTTGGATCCTTCAAGCTCTCTCTCTCTTTTTTTTTTTTTTGCTGCCAAAACTGTTTGTCTGGTGTCTGACTGTATCTTGGTACTGGCATCTGAATATATATATATATATATATATATATATATATATATATATATGAATACGGGTGTACATAAATATATATACATATATGTAAAATGAGCTATTTGGTTTCCTTTCATTCTGAAACAGTATTTGTAAATCTAACTGTGCACCACATGCACGTAACAGCTCATATCCACTTTTGGTGGGCACATCCTTGGCAATATAAAGCTGAGCTGATCATTTGTCTGCCTCACTCTCTAGTCATGAGCTGTGGTGATGATGTGGTTCCTCCTCCTCCTCCTCTATGCTGCTCACATTGAGCTGGTGATCACACAAGGCAAGTTACAGTTATTCTCTTTGTTTATAACTAATTAAAATTGGGACAGTGTGTGTGTGTGTGTGTATGTGTGAGACAACATGTCAGATATGATACACTTTGATGTAGGAAAATACTGATCAATTTCTTTTAACATTAACCATTTGAAACCTGGAATGCCATCACTTTCAGATGGCTTTCACAAGTATTTAAACTTTTAAATCCTGACCAAATTGGTGCTGCTTTTTTTCCCAAAAACAGGCAGTGACCAAGTTGGTAAGAAATGTCCTTGCACAGGTTTCAAAAGGTTAAGACTTTCCATAAACTATATTAACTTCAAAAATAGCTATTGTTTTGGACAGTAAGCACATGCAGGTGCTGTAGGATGTGTTTTATTGAATCTTGAAATTCATTTTTTTTTTTTTTTTTTGGCATTTCCAGAAGTCAAAGCTTGATTAAAAAAAAAAAAAAGATCAGACAAACAGCACAGTAGTAATTAATAGAATTACACCTGTTTAACCTGTCTCGGAGTTAATTCATCCACTTTTCAAGGAGGCTTTTTTTAATTCTTAGATTTTAAAATGTTGGTGCTACAATAAAAAATATATATATTCTTACAGTTTTGCCAGCATTAATTTAGATTGACTGTCCTTTAAGTTTGGCACATTTTCATGTCAGTTTAAAAACTGAATAATAATGACATTGACATTTCTTGATGTGTAAAATTAAATCCCATGCATCGTCAATTGTGTATTGTGAAATCAATGAACATTTTTAAGTTTCTGACATTTTTTCAGTTTTTGTAAGACATCTATCTATAAAGCAAGAAATCTCTGGCCCCCTTTACACCTTGCATTAGCATGCGTTTTTTGCAATTGGATAGCAATCGGATAGTGTATGTCCACATACATTTATACCTGGTATTAATATGCGTCTCTGGTGTCCCATCCAGATCCGTTTGCTATCAGATAACGCTCCGTCCCGCTGACGTTACATCCTAGTGGCACACTACAACGTCATATCATGTGCACCACAATAACAACAACAACAAGATGTTAACCACCCGTGAAGTTGTGTTCTTGTATGGACACTTTTGTCAGACCAAATGGAGAGCAGACACTTCGTCTCACCGTGACTCCATCCTCAGCGTTTCTTTACCGTGGTGAAGATAGTTTGATGTTGGATATTCAACAGATATTCACATATTCTTTTTGGGTTCAACATTGATTTCCACCTCCATATCATAGGCAGAAAACAATGAGCAACACAGGGTAGGGCTATTAACCCCCCGCCCACACACACACACACACACACACACACACACACACACACACACACACACACACACACACACACACCCACACAAACACTCACAAAAACACACTTTTTATTTTATAAGAATTTTTTAAACAAACTTCAACAAACCATTTTACATTTACATTTGTGTGCGGTGTCTGGGTCCAGTTATGTGAAAGCTATTGGGTTAATAGCCCTACCCTGTGTTGCTAATTGTTTTCTGCCTATGGCATGGAGGTGGAAATCAGTGTTGAACCCAAAATGAAAATGTGAATATCTGTGACTATCCAACGTCAAACTGTCTTCACCGTGGTGTTTTCTTTTTCTCTGCAGTCACTACACGGTGAGTGTTGTTGTTATCTTCTTCCTCCTTCTTCCTGTGTCCAGCTGGTGCACCTCACTTACTTGTTTTCCTCCACGGAGTTGTTGCATGTGGATTGGAGATGCATTTGCATTTACACTTGTGATGCGTCCCTGACCACCTTCAGAAGTGGTTTGGCTGATTGGATAACAAAACATCCTCAATGCGTTTCGAGTGTATTTACACCTGTACTTTCATGTGGTCACGAGCAATCGGATTGCTATCCGATCGCAAAAAACGCATGTTGATGCAAGGTGTAAAGGGGGCCTCTGTGTCTGTGGCTTGCATATCTCTCTGACTGTAAGATCAACCTGAGCTTTGGGATATGGCTTGCGCATGGCATGATGGTGTGCATCCTTGATTTTGAAGTTTTTTGGATTAATATTCACAACATTATCATTAAAAGTTAAAATCCCATAGACCTCTGTGTAACCAATCTAGCCTATCGCGCTCTCGCTCGCAGCTGTAGCCACGCCTCACGGAATAAAAGATCAAAGTATCCTACTGCTATACCGCTCTGGGTCACCCAAAACTTTGCACAGGCTTACCCCGGATGTCCACTGGATCCTTCACGTGGGTGATTCAGCCACGGTGAGGGTGCTGGAGCTAATCGCGGCCATTAAGTCAATGTAAACTGCTCCACCAGAAGCGGCTCGGCGCTCCGCTAAAAATACGCGCCGGGTCTATTTTTTGACGGACGCCGCGCGACAACGCGTCAATTTCCACAGACCAAATGAGTCAAACAGGAAGCCAGGCACAGAAAAGACGAGAGTATCCGGTCAACTTTCAAAATAAAAACATCCATGAAAACTCCGGAGCGTATTTCACATCGCTACAACAACATGACGTCAAAGTTTGTGGCCCCCGGCAGGTAGAGAAATCTTTTCTTCAGTGTTTCCGCAAATTATCGCATGACAACATGATCTCGCGATCCGTCAATTCCAGCTGCTCGCGTGCGCGCCGCTATAGATACGCTTCCAGTGGACATTGATGCCCGGCACAGGACGGAGGAGTCTGTGCCACGGCCGGACCACGCACGCGACGGATCCAGTGTGCACCTGGGGTTATGGCATTCCCTTACGTCCCCCCCGACCCCCCCATATAGGAATAGATGAAGTGGTGCAATTTGCATTAACATGACATGTTTCAGTAATCTCATGGTAAGTAGTATTTCTTAAGTTTCACCACGCTCTTCTCATCTGCTCATGGTGTTTGCTGACATGGCTACAACATGGTTAGATTGACTAAAACATTGCCTAAACTTCCCATACCAAAGTATGGCTAGGTCAGAAACGTTTGTTTTTCCTTTCAGGCGTGCAGGGTTACGTGCTTGCTAGCTACCATTTCAAGATTGTTCGCCTACGGAAAGCTAGGAAACCTAATGATGTTGCGTGTCTCTCCATATCTCAATGTACGTTCATGTCTTACCCAATGTACAGTTTCTCTATTAACACTATGTAAGAGTATGTACACCTCTTTGTACATCCAACAATCGAACACAGCCTCATTTGGCCATACATGAAAAATCTACTTAAGCTTCCACTTTTCTATAGAAAAACATACTTCCTACGGGCACTGCACTAGTCTATAAAATTTACCAGAAGTTATGTCACATGTCCCCTGTCTATCACAAATTAATTTAGATTATGTAAGTGTTAAGGTCAGGTCTCTTTATATGACAGTTACATCTGAATTTGAAAAAAAAAAAAAAAAAATTCTGTGTGTCAAATTATTGAAAAAAAAAAAAAAGCTAATACTAACAATGGCTAATATTAGTAAAGTGAGTGCATAGCAATTTAGTTGATATTCTATATAAATTCTTTACTTCTTTAGTGTACTAAATCATTTATATCAGCTTGTAATCAGAGATGTGTCTTTCAAAGTAGTAGCACCTTGGGATTATTTTTTAATGAAGTCAAAAAATGTCCCCATGGTCCAATGCCTAGGTCAGAAAATTTAATTTTCTTTAATTTAATTATTTTATTTTATTTTTGTAAGTGATAAAGGTGTACAAGCATAAATGCAATTTGGCACATATGGGGGATAAAGTTTGCAACAATACTTACTGAATGAATATTAATTGTACATAGGTTTAAATGTAGCTTTTATGTCAAGCATATTCCTACTTTTCCATGACTAATTCCAAATGGCATACTTCTAACTCAGGAGACCAGGAAATTATTTCAAAATTAGAGAAAAAGAATGATCTTTATTATATCATTTCTTTGTCTGAAATTATGTGTTTACGTTTTTAAAGTGACTTATCATCAAATAGCAAAATATGAAAGGGTATGTAAAAGGGAAAAAAATGTTTCATGGTAGCCAGATTTCAGGTTTTGTACAAGTAGAAAAAATGGTAGAGCTCACACACACACACACACACACACACACACACACACACACACACACACACACACACACACACACACACACACATATATATATTCTGGTTAAATAAAGAATAAATAAATAAAGATGACTAAATATTGTGAACCTGCTGTCATGTAACCAGGTGAAATCAGACTGTATCTGAATGGAACCAACCCCAACCCATGTGAAGGTCACATTGAAGTCTACTATAATGGTACACAGGGTTTTGTTGGAGATCAAACCTGGGACCAAGACATTGAAGAAGTGGTCTGCAAAAGCACTCAGTGTGGGAAAGCTGTGAACAGCTCAGAGAAGGATGTGTCATGGTCCATTGGGAAAGTCTGGCTCAATCAACTGGACTGCAGTGAACGCCCGAAGAATCTGTGGGACTGTAAACATCCCGGCTGGGGCGTCAGGCCTTACAACTTAGGGCATCTGAGAAATATTCAATGTTCAGGTAAGGCTGAACTCTAAGTTTTTACACCTGCTGAGATACATAATGTGTACTGTTGAGAATTACACCTTTAAATAGTTGGATTCAGTGCTAAGGAGTTGATAAAAGTAATCCTAAATATAGAAAATTATATGATGATGATGTTGGCTGTTTTTTTTTTTTTTGTTTTTTTTGTCTTTCCTTTTATTCCCTTGTATTTGGTTGTTTTTGCTCCTCTAGAAAAAATCAAATTAAAGCTGGAGGGACATAATTGTTCGGGAGTTGTCAAGTACTCTACAGATGATGGGAAAACGTTTTCAGGTTACTTTTGCGGGGACAACTGGGGTAAGAGTACACTTCAACACGATTCAGTCTTTCTAAATACTAGTAGTGTGTGAGTTAATGTAAAATGCAAATAAAGTAACCCAGTGCTGTATCATTATTATTATTATTATTATTATTATTATTATTATTATTATCATCATTATTACAAACAAGGACTAATAATAATGATGATAATAATAATAATAATAATAAACAAACAATAAGAGAAAATTATAGGTGTATATTTCTTCCTCTTGTTTTTTATAGAGCACCCTAAATAACAAAAAATTGCCTTTCCATTTCTGCCATTTTCCCCGTGTTATATTACTCAGTGGTAAAAGACATACCCAGTGCATGAATATGAAAATACTCTATGACATGTGAAAGTCCTATATTTAAAATACTACTCACCTACACAGACGTATTATTTCTTATTTTATTTATTTATTAATTTTATATTTTCTCCTCTCTTGCTGTTTTTGTGAAATATTGGATTATTCTCACCCTCGGGTAATTATTTAAATGAGACTATCTGAGGAGCGAAGAAGAAGTCTGGGTATGACAACTAATAACTCATCTGAATCATGATAAGAAGGCTCAAGTAGACACAGTCTCTTTTTTCAAACTTTAAAGCTGTTGTTGGTAACTTTTATTTAAAAAAGGGCTTTGAGTGAAATTGTCACTTTATTCATACAGCATTAAGTGGGACAAATATTGTGTGGAAACATAAACATATTCCCCTGCTTACTTTATTGCCTTGTAGCATTTCTAATGGCCTTTCTGCACTTGAATGAAACAACCAATCAGAGCTGAGGAGTCTCTACAGCAGGTGTCAATCATGTCAGCCACTGCTCGTGACCTGCAGTCAAACTGTCCAACTAGGCTGCGCTGATAAAATATGAATCAAAATTATTTTACTGTTTTACCACACCTCCAAAAAGTTGGTGTTTCTGGTGGGCAATGCCTGGTGCATTGGTCAACCATTTCCAAAATGATGGCCGGCTCACAAACTTTCTCATTTTACAGCTGAACAGTACACTAAAATTTGTTTCTGAAAACATTTAAGGTGAGAGATAGACAATGCATTAACAGGATCTTGATTCATATTTGTCCTAATTTGACTGCACAGAAACAGTGATTGACATGACTGATAGCTTAAGAGACTCCTGGGCTCCGAATGGCTGTTTTTGATGCGCCACTGTCACCTCAAGTGAATGCCATTAAAGGTGATAGGAAGAGGAGGAGGAGCACGGTTTTTTTAGAGTGCCTCATTTACTTCTTTTAGAATACGTTTGCAGTTTCAGCAAATGTAACAAAGTTATTATCACAGAAGTTACCAACTGAAGTTCAAAGCAGTGTTTGTTTTTGACTTTGTAATGCACGGAGGGTTTATGTATAGGTTTATATATATATATATATATATGTGTATATATTTATATATGATTCTTCTCACATAAAGGAACACCTGAAGACAAAGTTTTGTGTAAAAACATCAAATGCGGTGATGGTACATCCCAAAGACCTCACGTGACGTCTGAAGTTTTGGAAAGTTTCAGAGTTTCAGAGAAAAAGATGAAGGTCAAGTGTTCTGGCATAAAAAATCCAGATCATCTGTGGCAGTGTGTCACTGGGGAATTACCATCATGCAAAAAGCCTGCTTCTGTCACATGCTCAGGTAACACACTCATTCACACACATATATTCACAAAGTTTACTCAAGTGTTTCAACACGTCAGTGACTTAAGAAAATGGTTTACAAACAGATTATGAGAGACTGCAACTCAAAACAAACTCACCCAATGCGTGTTCTGGGGAGCTGCTAATAGAAAGAAATAATAAGTGGGAGCCTGTTGACAAAAGTCAAATCCGTCCTAATGCGTCGTGCCAGCAAATGCATTGTGGTGTCAAAGGAGAGACCAGTATGGTTAACAACACCATACATCTGAACTGCTCAGGTAAGTCAACTACTTAGTATTCAATCACATACCTTTTCTACAAGCAACCTTAAAGCAGCCACTTTGTTGTTGCATTTCCAGATCAAAACACCTTTTTCATCAAGATCTTGTTTTGTCTCATATATTACTTCTTAAAATTATTTACCAAAAGAGTCTTTCATTTTTCCTCTTTTTCCCCCCACAGACGATGTCAAAGTAGTTCTGATGGACAACAAGAAACCCAGCAACTGCTATGGTGAAGTTTATGTTGAAGTGAATGATACAAGTCAGCCAGTTTGTGCCTCCTCCTGGGGAGATAAGGATGCTGAAGTGGTTTGCAGAGAGCTGAAATGTGGGAAAGTGAGTTTTCACGATCAGATTTCAGTAGCACTAACAAAAGAAATATTTTAATTAATGCAAGCGTAAGTAACTTTGCTGAAGAGCAGCCACTGTGGCCACTGGTGACAATAACAGGATAATGCAAACTGAAAAAAAAAGTTAGTTACACAGATATCTAAAGTTTGGTAACATTACCAAACCTCAGCCACATTAAGTTACAGGTCGTATCAGCTGAATTAAGCCCCCTGAGTGTAATAAACTAAGCACAGATGCTTTTTAGATAATCATTTATTCAACTTTTCATGTTTCAGTGTTTTTTTTCTTCTTCTTTTTTGTAAGTTACATAGTCTGGCTTTAAGAAATAGTTTTCTAAGAGTCTGAGAGAAGATTAACCCTTTGAAACCTGAGCAAATTGGCTTAAACATGGGAAGAGGGCAACAAAAAACAAAAGAAGAAATGACCACAAAAAAATGTAAAAGGACAAAGATTAAATAAAATAAATAAAAAGTTTCCCTTTATTCTTAGTTTTTAAAAATAATTTTCTATATTCATTTAGTATTTATTTAATTATTTATTATTAATTATTCATGTTATTGTAATTTTTTAAACACTTTTTTTTCTTACCAGGTTCTTCATTGCCTTTTTTCCCCAGGTTTTTGAAAGAAATCACATCAATGTGCTCAGAGTTCAAATTAGATATTTGCGAAAGTTGTCTGAAAGCAGCACAAGAAAAGTGATGTCGCTCCAGCTTTCAAAGGGTTAACACCACTCTCATATCTGTCTGCTAAATATGAAACTCGAACCAGGAGACAATCACCAGTAGCTTAGCTTAGCATAAAGACTGGTAAAAAACTGGGAGGGCTTTTATGTCTCCATGCCAGCACCAGCTGTGGCAAAGGGCATTATGTCTTCGAGTTGCCCGTCCATTCATATGTACACACATCCCTCCATCCATCTGTCTGTCCTATTATTGTGAACGTGATACTTCAAGAATAACTCAAGGGAATTTCTTCAAATTTGGCATAAACATCCAGCTAAACTCAGTGATTAACTGATTAGATTTTGATGGTCATAGGTCACTGTGACCTTTCATCTATCTCATTCTTGAGAACACAATATCCCAGTAATGCCTGGTTTTAACTTATGTATGTGCACGGAGACAAGTCAACCAGAGGTTCATTCATTCCCATGGGAATCTCTGTGATATTTGATGTACCTGCGTAACTCCTCCCCTCTTTAATATTTTGGTCTGGAATTTGCTGCGAGTATGTTAAAAAAGTTTAACTTTTGTGGTGGATTTTAGAGAGACCGTATGACACTGTGCCAGCTTAGCAGCTTAGCTAGTCAGCAGCTTAGTTAGCTGCTAACTAGCTAACAGGCCATTTCCTTCAATTTAGTTGCGTATGTTGATTGTCAATTGAGTTTGTATGATTAAAAAGAACTTGCTCGTCTAGTTTTAAGACATTGAGTGATGTTATTCTGCTAAAAAAAGGTTGTACATTATATGCAGTCAGATTGTCATTATGACTTGTTCAGCTGTATTTCACAAAACATGCTACGCACCTGGCAGGCATTTTCATACAATATATATATTTCATGCCATGCAATATTTCTGTTTTTGTCCTAATAACATTCCAATCATATATTCCAAACTACTGGGTGTCAAAGACTGACAAAATTAGCCTCACCCCATGGCTACAGGTAGTTTCTATCAGGTTTCTTTTCATCTGCAAAGAAATGCACTTCCTTGCATTGGACACTAGAGGCATCATCCGTATATTTACGAATCTGCAGACACCACTCACATAGTGGAAAGACAAGTGGAAAAAAAGGCCTTGAAGGAATTTATTCAGATTTGGCTCAAATTTCCACTTGGACTCAGTGATGAACTGATTACATTTGGAGGTCAAATGTCAAATGTCATTGTGACCTCACATCTGTTGTATTCTCACAAAGGTGACATCTTAATAACTCCTCAAGGAAATTTCTTCACATTTGGCACAACCGTCCACTTGGATTCAAGGATGGACTAGAATTTGATGCTCAAAGGTCACTGTGACCTCACAAATATGTTGATTATGACAAAATTTCATGCAAATGTCTCAAAGGACAAAATGATGAAGTGATGACATTTTTTATCCAAAAGGTCAAAGGTCAACTTCACTCTGACACCATAATGTTCTTCAGAAACACTTTCTGGCATTTTTTCAATGCCATAACTCAGGAGCAGAAGAGGTTACATGTGGTCAGACACTGAATTAGTGACACTAATCATGGGTGTTTATCTTGAAACTGTGCTGATGCAAGGGGGTAATTCTAGTTTACCTTTAGACAGAGCAAGGCTTGCTGTTTCCCCCTGTTTCCAGTCTTCACACTAAGCTAAACTAAGCTAAGCTAAGCTAGTGGTGCTAGTGCTCTCCTGGTGACAGCCTCATATTTAACAGAGAGAGATGGATGTTCTTGTCTAACTCTTAACAAAACAGTGGATAAGCTTATTACTCTAAATGTCAAAATGTTCCTTTTAAGTCTTTTATCTATGTCAACAGCGCCAATAAGTTTCATTACATCACTATGATTATTTTCAGCGTCTTCTGTCTGGCACAAATGAATGACATGATATCCAAATGATCACATATGCTTTCTTCCAGGTGATTAGTCATAGTAAAAAGCCAAATGATGGAAAAGCAGGGATAATGGACGATGTGAAATGCTCTGGCGAAGAATCCTCACTGTGGCACTGTCGAGCCAAGCATGACAACGACCTGACGTGTTCTTCCATTGCCTACGTAGTCTGTGCAGGTGAGATATAACAGAAATCATATGGTGACTGCTTCTTCCTGTTATTTTAACTTTGACACTATGGTGGGAACAAAAGCATGACAGCCATGTGATGTCATGTTGTAATGCAAAGCATATGTGCGATTCAATTTATTTCGGCTCAGATGTATGCAGTAATGTTATGTCTGCCATGTTTAACAATACTCTTGCTGTCATGAAAAAGGTAGTGTGAAGGTGAAGTTGGCGGATGGTCCTGGAAGATGTGCTGGGAGATTGGAGATCCAGCATGAGGGCCAATGGAAAAGGGTTGATAAAAAAGGGTGGACAGACAGTCATTCAAATGTTGTCTGCAAACAAATGAATTGTGGGTTACTTAGAGAAGCTGCAACATTCAGCCAAGGTTCAGGTGAATTTCTGACCATGACGGAAGGATGCGATGATAACAGCAAAGATATATCTGAGTGTTTAAAAAAGGCAACCAGCCAACCAGCCATCTCAAACCAACGTGGGGGGAGGACAGAACCAGGAAGCCATGGGAATAATCTGCCAAGGTGAGTGTTTTTTCCATGTGTCTGTTTTTCTGTTTGACTTCTCTTGTTGTGCCTGACTGTCATTCAACAATTCCTTACTACATACTGTCACCTAGAGTAGAGACATCTGTAAAGGCTCTTGAGTAGATTTATATCTGTCAGCCATATTTGTGTTAGAGGTTTGAAGGGAAATGTGAAAATATGAAAAGAAAGAGAAAAGATGATTAGACATCTGTTTTGAAATTTCTTAGCCTTTTTTCATCTCACCCAGAAACAACAGATAGATAGATAGATAGATAGATAGATAGATAGATAGATAGATGTATTTATTTTTTTTTGTCCAGTCCAACATTCACTCTCTTTGTAGCACCAGCTCCCGAGGGAAGCATCTGGCCTTTTAGGTGTACACTCTACAATGTTCAAAAGCTTGTCACTAACTTTATGTGTCTGCCTTTATCCTTTAAAATTTACTCAACCAACTGCTTGAACAGACCATTAAAGAAAAGGTTAGGGAAGTTAATTTCAAATAAAACTTGCCATATGTGCATATGTGTTTTGTGCGTTTAGATCGTCAGGACTCAAACTAACATTGTATCTTTTTGCATGGCCTCTTGAAAATAATAAGTTACAATAACTTATGGTGAACAGTTATTTTTCACCTTTTAAATTGTTTCCAAGATTCTTGGGCAAAAGTAACTTGCTTGCTATAATGTGCGATCCCTGTTCCAGTTTGTGTGAAGGCATACACCTATCCCAGCATTCATTGTAAAGGAAGAGGGGGCAGCCTGGACAAGTTACCAGTCCATTACAATTTAACGCTAACTGTCTTTCTTGTTATTTTTTTGTCCCTGTTAGAGCACAACGTGGTAATTCTGAAGGGAACGACTGCCTGCTCTGGTAATGTGGGGATAGTGCAAGGCAATAAAACCTCCTAGCTCTCTGGGACTAAACAGACGTGGAACAACAAGACTGCAAACACAGTGTGTCAGCAGATGCAATGTGGGAATGCCACATTTTTTGGAGGCCGTAATACTAGTGCTGATATGTTGAAAAACATTTTGAATGAATCTTACAGCTGCTCATCCATCAAAGCATCTCTGTTTGACTGTGTAAAACCCTCACCATTGCCATCTACGCATAACGAAAGTTTTGCTTATGTGGAATGCTCAGGTATAGTGATGTAGTGACATATTCTGTATTTGTAGTATCCACACACACACACGCATATATATGTATAATAACAGTACAAGTGTGACTAATAGTAACAGCAGCAGTGGGAGACATCAGGCAGCACCACGGCAGCAGCACGACACCACACATCATCCAGGCACAGCTGTGATACAAGTTAACCTGCGAGACAGTGGAGCACAAAGGCTCCGGAGAACAAGCTGAGTTAGTGACATGCAGTAGAGCAGAGTTAGTGACATGCAGTAGAGCTGAGTTAGGGACATGCAGTAGAGCAGAGTTAGTGACATGCAGTAGAGCCGAGTTAGGGAGATGCAGTAACAGGACATGAATGTTAGCAAAGGAGAGAGAGAGAGAAGGAGGAGGGAAGGGGCTCGGTGTATTATAGGAGGTCCCCCGGCAGACTAGGCCTATGTCAGCCTAACTAGGGGCTGGTCCAAGACAAGCCTGAGCCAGCCCTAACTATAAGCTTTATCAAAAAGGAAAGTCGTAAGTCTAGTCTTAAAAGTGGAGACGGTGTCTGCCTCCCGGACCGAAACAGGAAGGTGATTCCACAGAAGAGGAGCCTGATAGCTGAAGGCTCTGGCTCCTGTTCTACTTTTGGAGACTTTAGGGACCACGAGTAACCCTGCATTCTCAGAGCACAGTGTTCTGGTGGGATAATACGGCACTATGAGCTCTGTAAGATATGATGGAGCCTGATCATTTAGAGCTTTGTAAGTCAGGAGAAGGATTTTAAATTCAATAATGGATTTTACTGGGAGCCAGTGCAGAGAAGCTAAAACAGGAGAAATGTGATCTTGTTTCTTAGTTCCTGTCAGTACATGTGCCGCCGCGTTCTGGATTAGCTGGAGAGTTTTCAGGCACTTATTAGAGATACCTGATAATAGGGAATTACAGAAATCCAGCCTCGAGGTAACAAAAGCATGGACCAATTTTTTGGCATCTTTTAGTGACAGGATAGGCCTAATTTTCGCAATATTACGCAGATGAAAAAAAGCAGTCCAAGAGGGTGTTTTAAATGGGAATTAAAAGACAAAACTTGATCAAATATTACTCAGAGGTTTCTTACGGTGGTGCTAGAGGCCAGAGCAATGCCATCCAGAGAAACTATATCATCAGATAAAGAGTTTCTGAGCTGTTTGGGACCAAGAACAATAACTTCAGTTTTGTCTGAATTTAACATTAGGAAATTGGAGCTCATCCAGGTTTTTATATATTTAAGGCATGTTTGAAGTTTAGTTAATTGATCTGTTTCTTCTGGCTTTATTGATAAATACAACTGTGTATCATCCGCATAACAATGGAAATTTATAGAGTGATTTCTGATGATGTTACCTAAGGGAAGCATATATAGCGTGAATAGAATTGGTCCGAGCACTGAACCTTGAGGTACTCCAAAACAAACTTTAGTACGTGAAGATGATTCATTAGGAACGTGAACAAACTGAAAATGATTGGATAAGTAAGATTTAAACCAGCTTAGTGCAGAACCTTTAAGGCCAGTTGAATGTTCCAGTCTCTGTAGCAGAATTTGATGGTCAGTTGTGTCAAATGCAGCACTAAGATCTAGTAAAACAAGTACAAAGACGAGTCCTTGGTCTGAAGCAATCAGAAGATCATTTGTAATTTTAACTAGTGCTGTCTCGGTGCTATGATGCACTCTAAAGCCTGACTGAAATTCCTGACTGTTAATTGTTGCCCCTGACATCTCAGCGTCTAAAGTGGCCAGCTGCTTCGGGTCCCTTCGTACAAATGTGCGCCCCAGTTTGAGAAACCTGGAGTTACTGGCTCCTGCTTTTTCCACCTCAAAAACATTTCCAAACTCAGAGCCATAGTATCTCATTCCAAGCTAGAAATGATCATCCATGCTTTTGTTTCCTCACATCTTGACTACTGCAATTCTCTCTCCATGTGTCTCAACAAAACCTCATTAGACTGCCTCCAGTCAGTCCAGAACACTGCCGCCAGGCTTCTGTCTAGATCTCATAGATTCAGTCTTATCACTCCTGTTTTGATGTCCTTGCACTGGCTCCCTGTTAATTTCAGGATCCAATACAAAATTCTAACTATCACTTACAGGGCTCTCCATGGTCAGGCACCTGCATACTTATTAGATCTTGTGTCTTTTCACTGTCCTGTAAGGTCACTGCAGTCTGCTGACCACCTTCTACTTGCTTTCCCTCATACAAAATTAAAAACTAAAGGTGATAGAGCTTTTGAGTCCCTTGCTCCTAAATGGTGGAATGCACTTCCATATGAGCTTAGAGCCACCTCTTCTGTGGACATTTTTAAAAGGCAGTTAAAAACACATCTGTTTAGGTGTGCGTTCCAGTAATATTCTATTGTCTCTGTATTTTGCTTGTTTTGTGTATTTGCTATGATTCTGTTGTTTTTTGATTATACTACATGCTGACATTTGATTGTATTTTTTGTATCTTAACCATGTGAAGCACTTTGTGAGTCCTCTCTGTGAGAAGTGCTATAGCAATAAAATTTACTTACTTACGTCCCCACGACCACATGACTCATACAAACACAAACAAGTGAAGGAAATGAATAAGACAGAACTGATGATGTCATTCAGGCTTACATAAAATCAAATTGTAAACATTACTGTCTATGCAGGCAACTATTTGTCATCTCAGGAAGCCCCCCTGGCTTTTGACCTGTAGACCGACAGTGTTGTTTGTTTAGTCAGCTGACAGTTACGTGGTTGCTGCACTGGCTGACAGACTCAACTCCATTTAAACAGCTTTTGTTTCTGTTTGTATGAGTCATGTGGTCATGGTGACGTGAACGCCACTCTCGCTGCTGAAACTGAGCAGTTGATTCGACGTATCTACTGGCTACGATAAGAGACAAATGGTGTGCATATTCCACCTAATCAGCACACTGCAGGCATACACCGGCGTACTGATGATGGGGACCCAGTATTTAATGACCTGCTTCTTCAGCCAATCATCTCTCTGTATTTACAGACCTGCTGCTTCAGCCCAACATCTCCTTGTCCTCCTCCACGGACGGGGTCTCCGAGGCCCAGCAGCAGAGGTTTCAGGTGTTCAGGGGCTCCAGCTTCATCATCAGCTGCTCCATCCAGCCACAGTTCCCAGGAGGCTCCTTCCAGTTCACCTTCACCTCCTCCAACTCAACACACAACTACACCCAACCAGCTGTCAATCACTCTGCCCACTTCCTGTTTCCTGAAGCAGAGCCCGCCCACCAAGGAAACTACAGCTGTGTTTATCACCTCTATGTTTTTTCTCATAACTTGTCCTCCCAGAGCCGTCTGCTCTCCGTCACTGTCTCAGGTAAGCTGACTGTTTACATGCAGGTTAGGAAAAGATGATTGGTCCACACTGACTGTGAAAATGATCAGCTGACCATGTGTTGCTTCTGGAGTGACACTGTGACGACTGCTATTGTGTCACACATGTCATATAGTAACCAAACTTATACAAAGTGTTTAAATGGCAACAGCAACAATATACTGTAGGACAGAGCATGTTTGGTTACCAGGATAACTCTGGTTCTCTGAGGACTCACTGAGGTATTACTATGAGAAACACCTTCTGATGTGACCAATCACAGAAGCTTCACCGCCACCACATCTGTCATCACACCCCTAAACCCCAAACTCACCATTTCAAGTGTAGTTCTGACAGAGGAAAGGCGGGCGGTGTGTTCAGTTACCTCACTCAGTGTTCAGAGAACCCAAATGTTCTCTTTCCAACCTCACTCACTGTCTCACTGTGGGAGATATGGTCCACTCCTGAAGTGCAGGAGGACAGAGACCCTGAACCCTCCCCATGGGTTAATACATGTCTATGAAGAACCCACCCTGAGGACTGAATGCACCAATGAAGGTGCTGTCATGTCCAGCTGATAAAACCAAATCAACGTTGTTCTGCTGGAGTTTATGTTCCAGCTTCCTCCTGTAGCTGTCTTCGTCCTGCTGAATCCTCTCCTCAAAATCTCTCTGAACCTATTTCACCTCCTCTCTGTCCCCGTCTCTGAAGGCCCTCTTCTTGTAGTCAGGGGGACACTGGTGTCTCTGGTGTCCCAGAGTCTGTTGTTGGAGAAACAGTGTACAGTTTCTGTTAGAACATTATCCATTAAGCCTTTCTGAGCCTCAGGATGGAGAGCCGGTCATCCAGTAATCAGAGGATTGGTGGTTCAATCCCGAGCTCCTCCAGGTTGCATGTCCAGATGTCTTTTTGAAAGATGCTGACCTGGCTAATGTTTAACTGAGTATCAGGTGTCATCTTGTATCAATGTGTGGGTGAATGAGTGAATGTGAGATGTGAGATGTAGTGTAAAAGTGCTTTGAGTGGTCAGAAGACTAGAAAGGTGCCAAACGAATGCAAGTCCGTTTGCAAATACAGTGTCCTGCAAGTCCCGACAGATGGTCAGTGTCTTCTCAGCTAAGTGTCATGAGTTATAGAGCACATCCCAGTCCTGCAGAACCTCATTGGTCTCCTGTGTCTCCATCTCCATCTCATCACAGTCTTAGGGGTCACAGGCTGCTGTTGGACTAGAGGCTTATACAGGGGTAGAAGGTGGATCAGGTTCTGGTCTGATCTTCCAGTGGGGAGGGAGGGCTATGGAGCTGTATGCCTCTCTTAACACTGGCAGACAGCAGGGGGGAATGAGTGTGAACACACAAAGACAAAATGGCTGACAACAGAAAGAGATCTAAAATGGCCACCAAGAGGTCAGTCAGGACAAAGGAACACTTGTGGTTCCTGATGCAGTCCTTGCTGTGCTGTGTTCCAGTGGTGCAGAGGAATCTGTTCTCTCCGTGTGTCCTTACAGAGTTAGCATTTCAGCGCTAACTCGGCTTTGTTCTCCTTTGCTTGGAAAGTTAGCTTGTAAACTTTGTGTCTGCTGAAGGTGCTAACTTGTCTGATGTCTTCCATCATTTAGAAGACTTCAGTGTGGCTGTTTGGGAAGGTTTGTTGGCCCGGTGACATCACAGGGTTGCATGTCACAGTGACCAGTGGTAGCTAAAAACTGAGTTCATGGGCAGAACTTCACACTGAGGTGTGAAAGGTGAAGTATCCTGGGTAACTGAGTTCAAATGGCTGATGATCAAAGGAGGCCACAGCAGCCATTTTCTAAGAGGGCTGAACTTACAGGACATGTCTTTATCTGTTCGGTTTAGAGTTCCACAAATGAACAAAAATCATCTGTGGAGTCCAGTGATCCCAAGAGACGTGCTGGAGCTTCTGTGATTGGTCACACCAGAGGGTGATTCCCACAGTGAGATACTGAGCGAGGGTCAAAGGAGAACCAGACACTGAAGCTGTTTGTGGTTTGTTCTAGTTTACATCTGAGTACTGACTGTTTAACGTCACAGATACAGCTAGAAGCTTCACTGTATCGTCCTACTGTCTGGTAGGGAAACACCCACATGTCAGCCCACATATAAAAGTCTCACTAAAGTCAACTCAGGTTTATTTCTACAGATTATTCTCACAGGGCTTTATTATGTGTCCAACAAATGACGTGACGACTGTCCATGTATTTCAGAACCAGATCCAACACCTTTCATCATCAGAGCCGTCGTCCTGCCGCTGATTCTGCTGTTGGAGAATATCGTCCTTTACTTCTGCTGTAAGGTACTGACACATGTCTGTTGTTTAGACCTCTGACTGAAATGAAGCACTCAGTCTGTGTTTATTGAGGTATAGAGAGGAGCCATGCAGGAAGTCACATCTGTGTGCTGTCATGTGTCTCCAGGCCAGCAGGGGGCAGAAGGTGGGCAGACGTGAGAACATTGAGCTGGATTATTATAACCTGGGTGTTCCTGCAGCTGAAGGAGGGCTGACTGAAGAGGAAGGAGCTCAGGGAGCAGAGTAGCACCTCCAAGGAGCTCACCTCACATCCACATGGGTTTTTATACACATGTTCCCTTTAAACAAGAAGGATGGAGTTATGATATTACGTTATATACTATATTTTTCTTACTGTCAACATGAAGAGACCAAATCAACAAGGTTTTAGGCTCTACATAGTAGGTGTTTCTCAATTGCAGAGGCAAGGCTAGAGTCATCCCTAGCATCCAGTGAACACACATTGGAACAGGCTAGCAAGTGTGCCCAGGGGGGTATTCCATCAAGCCAACTAACCGCAAATCCCCGCTAACTTCGATAAGCCGCGCTAGTTTTAGAGAGAGTTTGGTTCCATCACTCTCGCTAACAGGAACCTCAGCTGAGTTACTGGGGTAACATATGCTCCTGAACTAACCTGCTCTGTGGCAGGTTAACTTTCAGGCTTAATGAATCGGTGTTACAAAGAATATGTACCTGTAGTAAACAGAGTCTCAGACAAACAGTTTCTCACACTTTTCGCTTGGTTATCCGTGTTGTCCGAAAACAAAGTTGACAACTTCAGCAAAAATGAATTCACAGCACATTCTTGGTTAGTTTTGTCGAATTCCCAAGGATTAAAATAATAAAAAAAAGTATCATTGTCGTGATGATATGTTGAAGTATTGAAATTCTTCCCCTGCATGAGCAAAATTGCCGGTAGCAAAGTGGTCTCGTCCCCCGACTGACGTGCAGGCATCTGGGGTTCGAATCCATATTGTAGCATCATTCACTACATCAAATTATGGAAACTCTGTTGCAGCGATTATTTTGATGTTTTCACCAACAGCCTATAGCTTCCATTTGTCACACATTACACGTATGTGAAATGTGTGACAAATGCCGACAAATGCCGACAAATAGCCGACAATTATTCATCATAACTTTGTAGCCTACAGAACTTTTAACATCAGCTAGGCCTAACATTAACACTTGTCCATATGATCGGAGTAACATCCGCACAGCCGTGTGTTTAACATTGTTGACACCACTCCTGTGCAGAGATAACACTATTTGGCATATTAGTTGGTGCAAAGTACACTACACATTTAAAAAAAAATTGTAAACCAAATAACATTTCCTTGCAGAATTTAATTACCATTAAGTAATACTGTGCAGGTATTAAGCCTCAAACTCGGGTCTCCGATGTTAATGAAGGTGGCAATTCCTCTCCGCTACTGACAAGGCATACTGTCTATGATCAACACAGTCTAAACATAAGACATTAAACACTGATGTAAAAGTTAACTTATGCATTTAAGCGGTCGGCAATCTTCTGCCACGCCATATCTCTTGCCTTGACAGTAGCAACAGTATTTCCTCTTCTGGTAATTGCGTTTCTATACTCTTCGTAAAGCTCCACAAGGAGCTTTTGCTCCGCACTGTTGAAGAAATCAGCCCTAGTTTTCTTGTCTTTTTTCGACATGATCGCGTTTTCGACAATCGCATGTTCTAGGCTTCTCATGCAACCCGTGCGCACGCCTAATGCAAGACTTGATAAGCCTGGCTGAAGTTAACGCTGATGAGGCGCGGCTGAAATGTGTTAGTGGAACGGCTTCAGCCTGAGGTGGAAGCTGACGCTAATTCAAACGAGGCTTAATCACTTAAGCGCTGCTATCATTAGCGACTTTGATGGAATACCCCCCCGGTGTGCTTCATTAGCCCTCTTGGGACTGACAGGGTTTCAGGGTACTGTGGGAATTTTGATACTCTCTAATGTTGTTGTACAGTTTGAACAAATATAAGCGACATTTTCAGAGTCACGTGACTTTTAGGGAAAATATATTTCTGGATTCTACTTAAAGAATAAAAATCAGGTCGGCTAAAAGACATTTTTGTAAAAGGTGTTTTTCGAATTCCTCTACAATATATAAAGACTGACCTTACCCATTGTGCTGAATGTTTAGGTCAGTTGATGTGTTTCTGTAAAGTCTTACGAACGTATGAAGCATTAACACTTTCATCTGCTCAATTGATTTGGACAATTAAATGGCTATCTATAAAATGTGTCTGATGTTTTGGGAAGAGTTGGCAGTGGGAGGGTTAATCCTTCTTTTCACCGAATATGCAAAAGGTGCTGTTTACAGGTGAGGCCAGGCAAAGCCCCCCCACACACATTCTCACACACATTCACACCCTAATCCCTTTTCAGAGTGCAGTGAACACAACAGCTGAAAAAAGTCCAAAATGACCACAGCATCTACAGGATGTAAACAGACTTACACACAGAGTCACACTGTGATTCCAAAGTGTTCTAGATTTTATGTGTGTATCACCAACAATGCAGTTACAGTAATATGAACAGATCTGATCTGATGAGCCGAGCTGATCTGAAACAGCTGATCGCGCCGATTGTACCTGATACCGCCGTGTAATCCTCTGAAATAAATCCACCTCAGAATTAATGAGTGATGCTTTGACCTGCAGGATATTCTGATGTGTTTACTCTGATTGTTCTCACCGCGATTCCCCCCAAAAATACACCAACTGAAACCAAAAGAATGAGAGCAGTTATCATGTTGTTATCATGTGAACAGTGGGGGAAGGAGGGGAGGGGGACACTTAGCGCTCCATCTTCACTGTAAATGATTTGTTTAAAAACTTTTATGTTTTATCTAAATCCCGTTATTAAAACAAAATCTCATTGGGCTGTGAACACAGTGGAGAGTGTGAATTATGAGGTTTCTGTCAATAGTTGTTTTCACACTTGTACAATAAAAACTCCTGGCGACATTAATCCAAATAAATGGCATTTATATTAGTCCTGTCGAGCTCTGCTGGCACAGGTTTCATTGAAGAGGCCCCGCCCTCACCTCCACCAAATCGTGTGCAAAGCATTGTGGGGATTTTATACCCACGGAGGATCCACACATGCATCCTCCGAATTTCGCTGAAAGAAGGACTCAGTCCTTTGTGAAACTCAAGAGGATCCTTGACATTGGAACAGTCCTTCGGCGGAGGTCGATGATGTAGCATCCTTCAAATCCGCCCATTTGAGCATCCTTCCTTGCAATTGAGAAACACCTACTGTCTGACTTCCTGTCAGCTCCGAGCCCATTGGTTCCTACTGAAGACAGTCTTTAAAAACACAAATATAAAGTTTATAAAGTCTAGTTTTTGGATTTAGGAGAATGTTGTACATGTTTACTGATGTTTTTTTCCCTGCCATAGACCACAGGAGTGACATGTATGAATTTTGAAAATGGCTGTGGGTCCCCTTTAATCTTGTGATGACTGATTTTTTTATTTCATAAATGTTTGCTTTATTTTGTAATGAAGGAATTTACTTAGTGATGTGATGGATGAGACGACCTGTAGCTCACCTGGTAGTGTTCATCCCATATAGACTGAGCCCTCTGCAGCGACACAGGTTTGATTCCAGCCTCCCACATTTTCTGTCTGTCTTCAGCTGTGCCATCATTAAAGGCAAAAAAAAAAAAAAAAAAAGATGATTTTGCTGTTTTATATGAATTGTTTTTTTTTTTATAAAGTATTTTGCTGTTTTAATAAGGATTTTACTCAGTTTCGTGATGACTGATTTTGTGTATTTCATAAGAATCTTGTTCAATTTTGTCCTGAAAGGATTTGATACCAAATATCTCCATAACGAATCAATTTATATGAATAAAAATATGAACATGTATCAGGAGCCCTCAGAGATCATAAAGATTAAAACAAAAATGAGGTTTATTCTACGCGGAGAGGACGTCTGTTTACAACCAATTAAAGACAAGATGGGAACAATTGGAACAGAATTCAAAACACATACCTGCACAGAGACATTTAGTACTAGTACTACTTTAACAAAGTACTTTAGGTTTGTGAAGTTGGTCCAGGAGGATCATTATTGGATGTGGAAAAGACGACACCATGTGACCAGCCGGTTCTCATTCCACAGTCGTCAAATACCACCGCTTTGTCAGTGACTTTGGTGTCACACACCGACGCCAAAATCCACCTTTCATGGCAGTATAATACATGGCGGGTGGCGTCAGTTTGTGACGTGGCCGGACAGAACCTTTCGTGATGTTATGATGCACCGCTAGTCCCCGTGAGGTTGAAATTCTGCCGGTAATGGCGTAGCATAAGGAGCTGGAAAGAGCCTGTAGGGTGGGTGGGAGGGGCAGTGGATGGGTCCAACAAATCCTGGACTTTCACCTGAGACCCTGGAGTTCACTTCCTGTATGAATGTAATCAAACCATGATTTTTTTTCCTCTTAATCTAACCACGTGCTTTTGATGTCGTGGCGTAGGTTGCGGCGTCCCAGATCATCAACAGCAGGTTATCTAGCTGTAATATATAGACATGAAAGGTGACTGACAAAGCGGAGATATGTGACAACTTGGGATGAGAAGGTGTTGCATCAACCGTCTGCTCACAACCATTTAACAACTAGAACCAAACCTGAGCACCATCAGAAGGAGAACTTTCCACTCACCTGAGCAGGTCTGTGTTCAAACGTGCCAAATATTTAGCGTTCATGTCACCATTGTTGAATCATGTTTGCTGGAAGCTTCAATACACAGAGAGATGAAATGATGCAGATGACTGTAATGAATGATCACTGTCATCTACTATGTTCAAAGAAAATAAAGCCTCTTTAATCAACTATCAACCTCTGTCAATGAGCTGATTTGAAGTAGTTTCCTCTTAGTTGGAGAAATGTTGTGTTTGCTTTCTTTGCCTTCACCAGAGAAGACTGGACTCTGTCACTATCACCAGGTAACACATCTGATAACCACAAACTGTTCATGTGAATGATCAGATATAAAGTGTGATTGGTGTGCTGTTGGTTACATTGGTGAATGGCTGCCTTCACGTTATCGCTGTGCTCGTTTCTGGACGTTTGTTCATATTTTATAATGCGGTCAGATGAAGCGCCATCTGCATTTCGATGCTCCTCTACTGGTGGTGTTACGGTACTTTGAGCGGGACAGAGGTTCAGGACTCAAACACTTTGGATCATTTCATCACAGTCCCACATTTGCTCCTTCAAATGTCTTGAGGTGTGACACTTGAGGTGCTGTAAAAAACACATGATCCACAGTCTCTTGCAGTACATGATGTGAAGAACTACTCTACCAGCACACACAACATGAACGGGTTTGACAGTTTAAACTATCACAACTTTGTTGGTGAAGATGAAGGTTGTGATGTATGATCTGGACCCAAAAGCAGTGTAAGAGCCATATTGATATTAATATTGCTACTGCTAATAATAGTTAAGTAGTTTCCCTTTAAAAAATGTTGAAATGCTCCTTTAATGATGCTGCTAGTGACATCACAGCCTCGCAGCTCGCAGACCAGGTTAAGCAGCCTAAGGAGCAAGACAGTTTTTTGACCGTGCGCCCAGTTGAGCCAAAAGAGAATCTTGTAACTTTGTTTTTGCTTCTCAAGTAAAGTTTTTGGAACGGAGTTACTGCCTCAGAAGATTCCCTTAACGTCAAGCTTATTGCCAAGGGACTGCTTAATAGTGGTGGTAAATGTGGAGTACTGCAGGAGGAAAGATTGCCGCTACATGTGAGTCAAAAAACTCCAACAGAAGGAAAGAAGAACGGACTAACGCGGATTAAAGCCGTTTCTGCATGGATGAGGAATCAACACAAGCCCTCATATTGGAAGATAAGTAAGTCAGTGGATGCTCTGCAACATGTTTTCAACTGCTAAGTAAGCTAACACACGGAAAGCTAACGGGCTGGAGTCCGTCAGCCGGCTTTAATTGACTCGTTAAGTGCCTGCTTGTCGGAGCCTGGCGGAGCTGCGCAGCACTTAAAGGATGAATGCATTTCATTGAAGTGGATTTTGGATATCAGCTGCTTGTGGAAAAATGATGTGCATATGAAAATACTGTTGGACATTAGTTTGTCCTTGGAAAACAGACTGTTTTTAAGCCACATCTGAGTCAAGTGGTTTGTGCTGTGGCCATGGAAGAATCCCACCAGAAGAGGCCGCCGAAGCCCACAGAGAAAGCAGTGGAGGATAAACTAAGCAGACTTATTGGATCCAGAAGAGGTAAATTATCTCAGCTTACAGGAATGATGAAAAATATTGATAACTGAAGCTTGATGATTCAAATGTGAATGAAGTAGTAGAGGTGCTTAATGATAGTTTTCACAAAGCATATACTGAGCTTGAGGATATAAATGCTGCAGTTGTTGCTTTATTGGATGAAGATGAAGGACAAGCAGATCAGAATAATTGGTATGAACCAAGAACAGCACCTTTGAAAGACTTTGTTGAGAACACTGTAAACTGGTGTGCAGCAATGAGAAAGAAATCAACAGATAAAAATAATGCAAATGAAGTTAAAGGTGCAAATGATAACCCAGGAAGATTAGTCAGGATGACATCAAAGCAGAAGACAGCATATCCCAAGCTGTAAAAGGTTGTCGTCATAGTAAAAAGAAATCCTCAGTTGCTTCATCAACAACTACTGGGTCCTCAGCACGTATGAAGGAAGAAGCAGAGCATGCAGCCTTGATGGCACGTTCAGCAGCTTTAGAAAAGAAACAAGCACTGGAGATTGAAAAGCTGCAGCTGAAGGCTAAAATGGAACAGCTTGCACTTAATACAGCTATTGCAGAGTCCAAGGCAAAGCTCAAGGTGTTTGAGGAATATGAAGGAAGCACTCACAGTAATCTGTCACAGAAGCATTCACAACGTAGACCTAAAGAAGAGAGTGATGGTGCTATGCTAACCTCAAATGCTACTGCAGGAGGACACGCAGCATATGTTACTGGTTTGTTGGTGCAGTCTTCACCAGACACACAATCGAATGAACCTAGTGGCGGTAACCACCCACAGGTAGCAAGCAATGAAAGAGGGCTGTATGAAGTCATGCAGAAGCAAAATGCTATTACTGAGATACTTGTACCTCTTCACCATCTACATGCTCCCCCTTGGCCGTGTCGTCAGCAGGCATGGAATACAATTCCATTGCTATGCTGACGACACACAACTCTATCTCAAAGTCACCCCCTCCTCCACTCCCTCCTCCTCTGTCACTCAACTGGACTCCTGCCTGGAGGAGATAAAGGCCTGAATGAGTGAAAACTTCTTACAGCTGAACAGCTCCAAAACAGAAGCCATTCACATCGGCACCCCTCACCAGCTCCACTCCTCCCTCATTTCCTCCGTCTCTTTTCTCGGCCACAGCTTTTCCTTCTCTCCTTCCGTGACTAATTTGGGAGTCAGGTTTGACCCCCATCTTAGCTTTGACAATCATATCAACCATATCTGCAAAACTTCTTTCTTTCACCTCCGTAATATCGCCAAACTCCGGCCATCTCTCTCTCGTCCTGCTGCAGAGAGGCTCATCCATGCCTTTGTCTCCTCCAGGCTGGACTACTGCAACGCTCTTCTCATCGGGATCCCGGGCAAGAGCCTACAAAGGCTTCAATACGTCCAAAACAGCGCTGCCCGGGTCCTGATGAGAGTGCGTAAACATGAGCACATCACTCCCATCCTTCGCACTCTGCACTGGCTCCCCGTTCACCTCCGCATCGAATTCAAAATCCTCCTTCACACCCATCACTGTCTGCACGGTGCAGCCCCCACCTACCTCACCGAACTCCTCAACCCACATACCTCAGCCAGAACCCGGTCAGGCCAACTGCACCGTCTGCACCCGCCCAGGACTCGGCTCAAGACCATGGGCGACAGGGCCTTCGAGGCTGCTGCTCCCCGTCTGTGGAACGCCCTCCCCGACCACCTCAGGGCTCCACAGACGGTGGATGCTTTTAAAAAAGGACTCAAGACCTTCCTCTTTCAGAAAGCTTTTCCTGGCTGATTTTATCTGATTTCATCTGCTGACTGTCTATATTGTTTTGTTCTTTGTTTGATTTTATTGCTATTTGTTTGATTTTATTGCTATTGTTTGATTTTATTGCTATTGTTGCTTTATTGTTATTGTTTGCCTGTACTGTGCACTTTGAGATTTGTATTCAAATGTAAAGTGCGTTATAAATAAAATCTATTATTATTATTATTATTATTATTGTAAGGCAACAGACAAGGTTTTATCTCCCTTCTAAAGGCATTACAAATCCTTCATCAGAGCCTTTGAGCATGCAGTGGATAGCAAAACTGACAGTTATCAGGACAAGTTGTATTACTTGGACCAGTATACCAGCAGGGAGCCGCAAGAACTTGTGCGTAGCTGTGAGCATATGTCAGCTGACAGAGGCTACCATGAGGCCAGAAAGTTACTCCAGAAGCAATATGGTGATGAGTTGAAGATAGCAAATGCATACATGGATAAAGCATTGAGATGGCCTCAGATCAAACCAGAAGATGGTAAATCATTGAGTGCCTATGCTCTCTTCCTGATAGGATGCAGGAATACGATGGATGATATTGAGTACATGGAAGAAATGGATAACCCAACTAATATGCGAGTTGTGATTTCAAAGCTTCCTTATAAGGTAAGAGAGAAGTGGAGAACAACTGCATTCGAGATCCAGGAGGCAGGAAGAGGACGAGCAAGGTTTTCTCACCTAGTCGACTTCATTGATCGGCAAGCAAAAGTAGCCCTGGATCCTCTTTTTGGAGATGTTATAGAAAGTTCACAAACCACCAAAGGAAAAGAAAAGGCTACAAAAGAAAGAAACATCAGGAAGACTGGACAAAGAGAAAGCACATTTGCTACAGGTGTGCAGGACACAACCATGGAGGCAACTGCAAAGAAAAGCAGCCCTGTAAAAGGTGTTGTAACAGCCTTTCACAAACCTTGCCTCTTCTGCCAGAAGAATCATGCTCTTTCTGCCTGAAATAGAATTAAAGAGCTAACAAACAGAGAACGGATAGACTTCCTGAAATCTAGAGGCCTGTGTTTTGGATGTCTTACCTTGGGCACCTTAGTAAAAATTGCAAAAAGAGACTCAAGTGTCAGATTTGTTCTCAGTTGCACCCAGACATACTCCATGTCAAGACAGAGGATAACAGTGCTTCAGAAAAGATGGAAGAAAACAATACTGAGAATGACGTAGTGTCTAGTACCTATGTGTCGTTGGGTCAGGAGTTATGTGGAAACACTGGGGCTGGAGAAGAAGAATGTGTGCTCGCTGTTGTACCGGTTAAGCTTAAGTCGAGGAAGAGCGAGAGATATGTGGAAACATATGCCTTTATAGATCCTGGCAGCACAGCAACATTTTGCACTGAAGACATTCAGAGAAAACTAAATCTCAAAAGGAAAGAGCATCCAGTTTCTTCTTGACACAATGGCTCAAGACATCTCTGATAGTCACAAGTTAATGAAAAGTGTTGTTCTTTCAGATCTTGAGGTGTGTGGTCTTGAAGAAAACACCTACATTGAACTCCCAAAGGTGTTTACACACAAACACATCCCAGTGAAAAAAGAAAATATACCACGACAGGAAGATATTGCACAATGGCAGTATCTGAAAGAAGTACGCCTGCCACGTATTGAAGCAGAAGTGGGAATGCTTATTGGTGCCAACATCCCAAAGGCCATTGAGCCGTGGCAAGTCATAAATAGTGATGGGAAAGGGCCATATGCAGTTAAGACCGCCCTGGGATGGGTGATCAATGGACCTCTCAGAAAAGAAGAGGGCCCGAAAACAGACAATGATAAGCTGCAGAGCTACACGGCTAATCGCATTATGGTAACAGAAATAGAAGAACTGTTAGTGAAACAGTACAACACAGATTTCCCAGAACGAAGCTGTGAAGAAAAGGAGGAAATGTCCCAGGATGATCACAGGTTCATGCACCTGGTTTCAAGTTCAGCAAAGTTAGTTGATAGACATTACAGTCTGAGGTTGCCCCTGAGAAATGAAAACATCAAGATGCCAAACAATCGCTGCATGGCAGAAGACAGCAATCGCTCCCTCAAGAGGAAGTTAAAGAGAAACCCAGACTTCCATAAAGACTATGTAGCATTCATGAGAGACATCATTAACAAAGGCTATGCTGAGAAAATACCAGCCGAGCAGCTCAGTCGCAGTGATGGTCGAGTGTGGTACATCCCTCACCACGGGGTGTATCATCCCAAGAAAAGGAAATTAAGAGTGGTCTTTGATTGCACAGCTACATACCAGGGCTTCTCACTAAATGAACAGTTGCTCCAAGGTCCAGACCTCAATAACAACCTCATTGGTGTCCTGTTCAGGTTCAGAGAACATCCAGTGGCACTAATGGCGGATGTAGTGTCTATGTTTTATCAAGTAAGGGTGCCGGAGGAAGACACAGATCTACTGCGGTTTCTGTGGTGGACAGAGGGTGATTTTAACAGTGAAGTGGAAGAGTTCAGGATGAAGGTTCACCTTTTTGGTGCTACATCTTCACCCAGTTGCGCCTCCTACACACTGAGAAGAACTGCAGAAGATGCAAAAGAGTTTATGAGTGCAGAGGCAGTTGACATGGTGCTAAGACATTTTTATGTTGACGATTGCCTAAAAGCAGTGGAAACAAGTGATCAAGCAGTCAGCCTGGTACAAGAGCTTACAGCCTTGTGTGCCAGGGGAGGTTTCTGTCTCACCAAGTGGGTGAGTAACAGCAAGACAGTCTTGTTGTCTGTTCCAGATAACAAAAGAGCACCTGAAGTCAAAGATCTAGACTTGAGCCACAACACACTCCCAATGGAGCGTGCACTTGGTGTACAATGGTGCACAGAGACTGACAGGTTCAACTTCCAGATAAACATGCAAAACAAGCCTGTTACCAGACGTGGAATCTTATCCACAGTAAGTTCTGTCTTCGACCCCCTCGGCTTTTTGGCACCACTCATATTACCAGCGAAACTCATGTTGCGCGACCTGTGCAAAAGGAAACATGGTTGGGATGAAGAGATTGAAGGTGAACATGCAAAAAGATGGCATGAATGGTTAGCAGACTTGGAGAATTTGGCAGAGTTCAGCATACCCATATGCATCAAAACAGAAGAGTTTGGATCCGCACACTCAGCACAGTTGCATCATTTTGCTGATGCTAGTGAGGATGGATATGCTACAGCTTCCTACATATTGCTTACCGGTCATGAAAACAAAAAACACTGTTCCCCTCTACTAGGAAAATCAAG
Source organism: Cephalopholis sonnerati (assembly GCA_019142605.1). Taxonomy (NCBI): domain Eukaryota; kingdom Metazoa; phylum Chordata; class Actinopteri; order Perciformes; family Serranidae; genus Cephalopholis; species Cephalopholis sonnerati. The sequence goes on from JAGQAX010000011.1 coordinate 31,079,977, forward strand.
AGTGACACCTCTGAAACACGTCACAATACCAAGACTGGAACTGACGGCAGCCGTCGTGGCTGTCAAAATGGACAGAATGTTGAGACAGGAACTTAAGGTCCCATTACAGGAATCTGTCTTCTGGACTGATAGCACTACAGTGCTCAAATATCTTTCAAATGAAAGTGCTTGTTTCAAAACCTTTGTAGCGAACAGAGTCACTACAATAAGGGATCATTCTCATCCTACCCAGTGTCGCTATGTCAACTCAGCACTAAATCCAGCGTATCAGGGCTCAAGAGGAGTCAAAGTGAAGACGTTCATGCAGAACAAAGTCTGGATACACGGCCCGGCTTTCTTGCTGAAACCCAAGAGTGAGTGGCCAGAACAACCGGATGAAAAAGATTTGACAACAGAAGAAGACTCAGAAATCAAAACATGTGCCAGAGTGATCATGACTAGCACGCAAGAGAGCTATGACACTATCAACAAGCTTATTGCTTACTACTCGACATGGCAACGACTAAAAAAGGCAGTTGCATGGTTTCTCAGACTAAAAGAGACACTAATGCTACTGAAAAATAAGAGAAAGGAGCTTGAAACTACCATCGGTCAGTCGGAGAAGAACCCCGAAAAACAGAACAAGCTCATTGCACAGCACATGAAAAATTTCAAATCAACAATTCAACAGCATCCATTGACACTGAAAGAGCTAATTGAAGCAGAAACAGAGCTCATACGGATAAGTCAGTTACAGGACTACACTGAAGAAATCTGTGCTCTGAGAGAAAATGCTCTAATCAAGAAAAAAGAGCCAGATCTACAAACTTGACCCCATGTTGCAGGATGGTATACTGAGGGTTGGAGGCCGGCTTAATAAAGCTGCAATGCCACAAGAGGCTAAACACCCAGCCATCCTCTCTAAAAGTTCATCTATAGCCAACCTCATACTGCAACACATCCACCAAGAAGTTGGACACTGTGGTCGCAACTATATGCTGGCGATGCTGCGACAAAAATATTGGATCCCTCAGGCTAATTCAGCTGTAAGGAGGATTATCTCCAAGTGCATTGTGTGCAGAAGACTCAATGCTAATGCTGGAAAACAAAAGATGGCAGACTTGCCTGAAGACAGGCTACTACCTGATCAGCCACCCTTTACCAGTGTGGGGGTTGACTTCTTCGGGCCATTTGAGGTTAAACGTGGAAGGAGCCTTGTTAAACGGTATGGCGTGATTTTCACTTGTCTCGCTGTGAGAGCTGTTCATATTGAGATAGCTCACAGCCTGGATACAGATTCCTGCATCAACGCCATACGTAGGTTTATATGCAGAAGAGGACAAGTAAACATTTTACGCTCAGACAATGGAACGAACTTTGTTGCAGCGGAAAAAGAACTGCGCAAAGCATTGGAAAACCTGGATCAGATCAAAATACAGAACAGCATGACAGAAAAAGGCATCAAGTGGATTTTCAACATCCCAGCGGCCTCACACCAAGGTGGTGTATAGGAAAGACAAATTCGCACTGTAAGAAAAGTCTTGAACTCCATGTTACAGCAACAGACATTGGATGATGAAGGACTCCAAACTGTCATGTGTGAAGTGGAAGCCATCATCAATAACAGACCAATAACACACTCATCAGATGACCCTAACGATGTTGAAGCCTTAACCCCTGATCACCTGTTGCTTATGAAAACCCAACCCAACATTCCACCAGGGGTCTTTGAGAAAGACGACCAGTATGCACGGCGGCGATGGAGACAAATACAGTACATGGCCAATCTGTTTTGGACTAGATGGACGAGAGAATATTTGCCACTCCTTCAGGAGAGACAAAAGTGGCTCACACCACAGAGAAACTTCTCGCCAGGAGACACTGTACTAATAATAGATGAATCTGTCCCTTGCAACTCCTGGAATATGGGCCGAGTAATAAAGACATCACCAGACTCCAGTGGTTCAGTGAGGCGGGTCAGCGTGCAGACTAAGACTAACGTACTGGACAGACCTATAAACAAGCTGTGCCTGCTGAAACATGCAATATGAACACTTTGAGAAGGCGAATAAGAGTTTCTGTAGATAGTTTTCATTTTTGTGTATTATGATGTACATGTAACAGTACCATAGATATTATGTTGAATGTTATATGGCTCTCATGTTGGATAATATTTGGTAATTGTTTTGCATTCAGCATAAGCAATTAGGGGCTGGAAATGTAAGAGCCATATTGATATTAATATTGCTACTGCTAATAATAGTTAAGTAGTTTTCCTTTAAAAAATGTTGAAATGCTCCTTTAATGATGCTGCTAGTGACATCACAGCCTCGCAGCTCGCAGACCAGGTTAAGCAGCCTAAGAAGCAAGACAGTTTTTTGACCATGCGCCCAGTTGAGCCAAAAGAGAATCTTGTAACTTTGTTTTTGCTTCTCAAGTAAAGTTTTTGGAATGGAGTTACTGCTTACTGCTTAATAGTGGTGGTAAATGTGGAGTACTGCAGGAGGAAAGATTGCCGCTACAAGCAGTATACTGGATATCTGGAACAGTTGGTAATGACCTTTAATGGCTCGGCAGCAAAACAGGAATTTGAACAGATGAATTAAGTCAGCACACAGTTCTATCGTCAAGCTAGGAGCCCACAAGCAGTCTCTGGGTTCCAGACTTGAGGACGGGATTAAACCGAATCCGGCCGCGGGACCGAGGAGGGGGATGTGAGCCCTCGGACCTGTACAATTCAGTTCTTTAGCAGCCGGGAGTAAAGCGAATGGGCTTACTGTGGGTGAGGCAGCTGAGGCGAGGTGTCCAGAGCCAGAAGAACCAGCCGAGGGTGCTGAGGAGCCGAAGCCAGGAGAACAGACAGAAGCCAGGAACGCCGAGGCTGAGCACGTGGTCGGGGACAGAAGGCAGGTAAGTTCACCGGGAGGCAGACGAAGAGAGCAGATCGGGGGCAGGCAGGGTCGGCAACAGGAGGTCAGGTAGGTGGATAGTGCTGGAGAGTCTCGCATGGATGCAGTAGAACAATCTGGCAAGGAGTGAGAGTGCTGGAGAGGCTTATATGCAGAGCTGATTAGAATGAGCTGCAGCTGCGCTGACAGGTGAGCAGAGTTGGGCTGATGAGATGGAAGTGGCTGGCAGGTGGAGTGGAAAATTACTGAGGACAGGAGGGAGGCAAGGAGAATGGAGCTGTGACAAAGGTGTTTAGAAAACACAACAGGAAATATATAGTTAATCAAAGTATTCCTATTTTGTAGCAGCCTAATAACCCAACATGTACACACTTTATTCAGCATGTTTTCGGTTTCATATCAGAGAAATTCTTCATCAGTATTTGACTCTTCATTGCTACACTTTGATCCATCAACAAACACAGGATAAAACAAGTGAAATGAGACCTCACCCAGTCAGGGCTGGAAGGTCCTGGGGCCTCATGTACAAAGACTTGCGTGGATTTCCTACTGAAACATGGCGTACGCTCAAATCCAGAAAACATCGTAAGCACAAAAGTATCCAGATGTATGAATCTGTGCGCACGCATGAATCCAAACACATTTCCTTTGTACATCCCAATCAACGTGGACTTGAGCGCACATGTTGGAGTACCCGACCCCTCTCTGTCCACGCCCTCATTTAAATATGCAAATCATATTTAAATGAGCCCTGCACCCGAGATTCCCCTCTCTGCACGATCAGAAGATTTTCAGATTTTTCGGGAAAAAAAAAGAATTTCACTGAAAGCGATTTGGAGGCGCTACTCGCTGAAGTGGAGGTGCGCAAAAATGTGCTCTTTGGCACGCTGTCCTCCGGCATAAGCAACAAACGCAAGAGGAGTGAGTGGGAGAGTGTGTGTGAGGCTGTCAGTGCTGTGGGGTCAGAGAAGCGCACACAAGCAGAAGTAAAAAAGAAGTGGTCCGACATCAAGGTGGATGTGAAGCGGAGGATGGCTGCCCACCGCCAAAGTGTGGGCAAAACAGGCATAGGGACAGGAGAAGAGGGGCTCACCCCGTTTGAACAGAGTCGCCACAATTGTGGGTGACACTGCTCTCTCAGGGGTGGTGGGAGCACATGTGGGTGACTCTGATTACCCCCAAGGTAAATACCTATGTGTTTGTGTAACTCACAACAAATGTGTTCATACAGTAGCCTGCTCCCAGCTCTATAAGATAGAGGTTCATGAGTAAATGCTGTATGTATGGTATTATTTGTTTTGGAATCTTTGGAATTGAAATTTAAACATGCCAGCATATCAAAGAGGATATCAAAGACTTTGACTCATGTTTGATTACTCAATTTATTATTTTAAAACACAGGAGAGGACACGCAGTCGCAGCCACGTGCCACAGACTCGGGGGATTCCTCCACCGTCCCCGGCGTCACAGGCTCGGGGGATTCCTCCACCGTCCCCGGCGTCTCCGGCGTCACAGGCTCGGGGGATTCCTCCAGCATCCCCAGCGTCTCCGGCGCCAGTACGCCGCAACCAACGGCTGCTGCCGCTGCTGCTGTCCGCCCGACTGGCCGTGTCCTCACCCGTGCTGTGTTGGAATCACAAGAAGAAATTCCTAGAGCAATAGGCGGCATAAATGATCGCCTAGATCAACTGATAGGCGTCCTCACAAATATCGGTGCTTCAAAAAATGCATTGGCGAATAAGTGAATTCTGCGTCTTTGCCTCTTTTACATGGTTGAAATCAAATGTTGCCGGGCCCGAATAGCCTCCTGGGTAGGATGCACATTCATGGGTCCAGCCTCTGGTTCGTCGGGTGGGGGGATATGCTGCTCTGGCAGTGGTATGGAGTGCCGGTGTGCCACATTGTGGAGGACGCCGCACGCCATCACAATGCGGCACACCTTCTCGGGACTGTACAGCAGCATACCCCCAGTCCTGTCCAGGCAGCGCCACCGTCCCTTCAGCAGACTGTTTGTCCTCTCAATGACTGACCGAGTGCGGGAATGGAGGTCATCGTACCTCCGCTCTTGGTCAGTCTGAGGGTTGGTGAGAGGGGTCATGAGCCAGCTCTTGAGTGGGTAGCCTCGGTCGCCTGGGGTCAGTTGAAAGCAGACAAAGTAAACTGGATTTACAGTTTGCATTCATTAATCTTATACACTACTTACATGGATCACACACTATTGTTGCAAATTAGTGCAGAAGTGCGCCGGGGAAAATGTTAGGCTGATTAAGACTTTTCACAGTTTACGCACGGGGTTATTAACATGAATGCTTTGCACACAGAGACAATCAGGGGCTTGTTAGAAAGATCTTAAGCTGTAGTTTAACCAGCAAAAAACAGCAAGTCACTAACTTAAACCACTGATTAGTAATGATGCTGTGAAGACGGGATAGAATTTGGGGGCGCACATGCTCAATGCACATCACGGGGATTAATATTAGGACAATTACACAAATAAATGTACTCACCAAGAAGCCATCCATCGCGCACAGTGCCAGCTTGTAGTCTGTTCCTAACAATGCTGTTTGTAAAGTCTTTCAATCAAAAAAAAACTTACACTTAGAGCCACTGAGGGGCGAACGGGAAGAACTTGTTCGGACGCGTGTCCTGGGCAACAACAATAAACCACTGTCCAATACTGCTTGAGTGCGTCGACCCTTTTATTTTTACTGTCGTGTTCTCCTTTACACAGGTAAAATATGTCCACAATTCATCTCAGGCAAGTTTCCATTCAACAGGTTCACAGTGTCCATTTTCCATGCTGCCACACACACGGTCGAAAAACTGTTTGCTTTGTCCCGGTTCACACACCTGCTGCTCATCACCTGTACCTTACCTAAATTACCTGTGTTTGTGTTCTAGTGCGCCACCCTGTGTCCAAACAACAATACTGCATTACTATTTACAAACAATGACCTCCATTGATTAAACAAGAAACAAAATAAAAATATTACTGTGGCTCCAACACTGTTACTCAGAATGTATGAATTGTACGCTGAACCAGGCCACCTCGTCACAATGTTGGTTATTTGCATTTGCGCATCACATATGATCCGTACATTGATCGAATGAAAATGTTTCCTGTTGATATATACAAATTCATCATGCGATGGCGCTTTTATAGCAATGTGTGTGCAGTCGATAGCTCCGATTACATTAGGAAAACCGGCTCTCGCTGCAAATTGCGCTTTAATGTTGACCTGTTCCACTGCATTGTATGGGAATTTGATATACCTGGCTGACATGCGGATAATTTCGTCCCACACGGCTGGCATGGCTCGGCTCAGGGTCGACTGGCACAGTCCCGATTGGTCGACCAGCTCCCTCTGGAATGCCCCGGTTGCTAGGAACCCTAGTGTGGTCAGCACCTGTATGGGCACAGGCAGCGCATGGCTCCTCGCTGTGTTGCGCTCCAAAGTCGGCCACAGCTCTGCGCACAGTTCCAGGAGGATTGCCCTCGGGAACCTAAAGCGGCTGATGAGCCAGTTGTCATCATGTGCCAGTAAATCCTCTCTGTCTCTGAACACACGCTCTCTTCGTATTGCACCATTTACAACGTCTTCTAATACTGCTAAAGCAGCCATTGTTTTTAACGGTATTTTTTGCACCACTTTGCGCATACTTTTATATCCACTCATGCAATTGCAGACACGTGGGTGTGTTAGCTGTTCATCAGTGTTAATTGTTCATGTGTCTCTGATGTGCACATCACTCAGTCTGAGGACTAATTGTTTTCACATTTATTTATTATAACAGTTTCCCAGCATCACCTCTAAGTGTCGCCAAAGGATCAACAGCTGTAGAAACATGCGTACGCCAGCCACGAAGTTTGCGTGAGGCACCACACATTTCCACGGTCATTTCACTCTTGATACATCTGAACTTTGCCGTGAAAAAGAGCGTATGCCAGGTTTTTGTGTGTACGCACCCTTTGTACACGAGGCCCCACGAAATCATGGCTCTGGGTCTGATGAACGTGCTGGCAGTGTGAAATTCTTTCATCCAAGACACATTGTTATTCTTTCCCTGCAACCCACAGCATCATGAAGCTATTTGTAACATCTCCACGGTACAAAGCCAGGCTGTTATGTTTTGTTTAGTACGATCTACCCAAGCAGGAAACCATCATATAGCTACAAATCACGTACTGTTGCCAGACGGACTGTGCAAAGCATCCTGGAAGATGCAGGCGCGTGTCTCTGTGCATAAACCAATCTAATATATCAACTTAGAATGCATCAAGTGCAGTCATATAAAATATATTCTATTTAGATCTGATTCGAATGCTGCCTTCTCGGCACAAACACAACTAATTTCTGTGTTTCAGCCCATTGAATGATTCCTGGTATGGTACCTTACTTTAAAGCTGCAGTGGGTAGAAAGCCAGAAAATGGTTGATTTCTGAGTCTCATCTCAGATAGGTTTCGTTTCTCTCCGCCCTGAGCCCCTCCTACCAGACGAGCACGCGCACACAGCATTTTTTCGACTGAGTCGCTATCGAGCCGCTGCTAAGCCGCTGCTCGATTTCACGGTCCACTGAGGACAATTTCGAATAATGTCCGAGTCACAGGTAAGAAAAACTGAATGTCGCTTGCTGTCTCCTTCTGCCGGGGGCACGAGAACGCGCAAACTGCAGTACAACAGCCAATAGGACTGAGCTGGCCTGTGATTGGTTGATGCCTGGCGGCCCACGGCTGTTTCTTTAGAGGCTGAATACAGAGCCATGCTGAGGCGCAGAAACCTATTGCCTGTCTCAGGCCACTTGACTTACATTATGCTTGAAGGATATTATGGCATTTTTTCTCAATTATACTAAAACAATGTTGCCTACTGGAACTTTAACATGTACTTTTGGAACATGATTCCAAAAATTACCCAGGGTCAAAAACACAGCCTCTGCATGAACACTACACCAATGCAGCATTAGGGACGAAAACGGCCACGGATATGACGTCAGAAACGACCTTTGACCCAAATATTTTTTTCAACTTTTTTTTGCTCAAATCTGTTAATCAACCTCAGTTCTGATCAAAACTATCAAATCTTTAAACATTTTCGGGATTTTAACCCTTTAGATGTCGATGTCAAAAGTGACGTCACTGATATGGGGAAAAAACACACACAAAATGACATTTTTATTATAAAAAGTTATTGGAAACGGATTATTTTTTACAGGTGATCACACTCTTGGGTGTTTCAAAATTTAGTAACAGTATTGACTATGTTCCATTTTTAGTTTGTGTGTAGCATCAGATTTTAGCTCTTCATCACACGTGTCTGAAAACAGTCATTTAAAAAAAACAGCTGTAAAAATATATCTGATAAATATTTTTGGGTTTTTTGTTTTTGCTTAAATCTGTTAATCAACCTCAGTCCTGATCAAAACTATCAAATCTTTAAAAAAATGTTCAGGATTTTAACCCTTTAAATGCCACTTTCATGACTGATGTCGCTGATTTGCGGAAAAGAAAAACACATAAAATGACTAATTTTCAATATAAAAAGTAAGTGGAGATCGGATATTTTTTATTACCTTTTATAACAGTCTTGCATGTTTCACAGATCAGTAACAACATTGGCTTTAATGCATTATCGGCTTTGTGCAACCCACTACTGCACAGAGGGTTCGTTTCAGGCTTTTATATACGATATCAAATATGATCTGGAATGATATGGGATGATATGGTGATGCGCCAGCACCACCTGCTGGAGAGACCGGGCTAACTCGAGATGAGCCGGGCCTGTGTGTTCATCTTTGCAAAAAATGGTTTGCATACACCACCAACAACACAAAACTAGTGATTGCCCGTGTCTACAGGCTCGCTCGGGATGAATTTCGCCCGGCGTAAAGTGGACGAGATGCAGCGGCTGGAGCGCGGCTCGGTGACAAAACAGCGCGGTGAAGTCGGACAGTTTTCAGTGCGTACAGGAAGTCACAGAAACACTCTCTTCCGGTCAGATACGATGTCAATTTATTAAAAATGTTATCAGACTCACATATCAGTCTCTGATTGTTTTGATTGTGATGGATTGATCTATCAAAATGCTTTGCAAGCGATCTGTGATTTACACGCATGGCTCAAGTTCCATTTTCACGAACTCATGTAAATCACGATCGTTTTACTTTCCTGCTGCAGAGACACACGCCTCCCCTCAACGTCACGTTGTTGAAACAACAGGCTCGTTCGAGATGAGCCAGGTCTGTGCAGATTTGATCACCGGTGATCGGCGCACAGTGCATGCCGGTTAGTTTTGTGTCCGACTTCACCCCGACTTGCTCTGACGTATTACAAAAGTGGACGGCGATAAAATCGCGAGAGCGAGGCGGCTGCAGTTTTTAGAGCCAGGCGCTGCAGTTGCTCTCCACCGACTGCACCCAAAGACGGTTAAGAAACCAAGACCCCCCATGACGAGTCAGCTTCCTGTATCCATGTCACGTGGGCTTCTGCACGGCCACGCCTTTTTAGGAGACTTGCGGCAGCTTTGGTTGTATTGACTCCAATGAGAAAATTGAACGTGAACACAGATTATGATCGATTCTTTCGCCCCACAGTCACAGAAGTAAATTTTGGAGTAATTTTTCACAAGCCACATCTCTTCTGAACATTTGGACTGAAAAATGGAAAATTTCGGACGGACACATCAGGAGAAAATTAACTTTGTTCAAGACCTACCGCTGTCTAAACAGCACACTCTCGCGAGATTTGGCACAGCTCGCCTCTGCCCCTGGTAGTCCTAAACATGATCGAGTGAACAACTCTGATTTATAAATCAGAGTTGTTCACTCGATTCGGTTTCCACTCTTCACTGCAGTGCTGTTGACATTTTCAATCGTGTACTCTGACGTGTAAAACTGACATAAAACGTGTATTATTGCCATTCTTGTGAAACTGTTGTTGTGGAAAATAAACATTATTTTACTGATCCTATGATGTTGTACTGTGATGATATACAGTATTGAGGTAGCAGATAAAAAAAGAGCGCCAAAATAAGGCGCAAATACTGTATTGTACTGTAGTCTCATACTATAGCATCCGTTCACTAACGAGCTCGGATCCTGGGGGCAGTGAGAGTGACCACGCCCATTTAGGAGACAGGAAGTGTATGCCATTGTTTGGTTGGAACAGCCTCTCATGGGGTATCTTGTTATATAGAGTATCTTTGCTGCACCGCCTGGCTCTCACCGGATCTAACAGCTGATTGGTTTTAATGTCGACTCAACGAGATGACGTTAATTTTTGTTGAATTGCAGATACACAAATTTTATTTGTCCCATCTGAAGGTTTATTCTCTCAACATAATACATGTTGTGTGACTGATGGAGACTGAAAACAAGCTTATATACAAGTCTGAAAGTATTTTAATGAATTGACATCATATCGGACAGGATGTAAGTGTTTCTGTGACTTCCTGTACGGACTGAGGGCTGCTGGAAACTGTCAGGAAACTGTCCGACTTGACCGCGGCTATTTGTCACTGCCTCCTGCTGCGGCCGCCTGCTCTCGTCTACTTTCCAGGCGAGGCGCAGCTCATCTCGAACAAGCCTAATATCTGAGCTAATCAGCTGTTGGTCACGTGACAACCAGCCGTTTCCCGTCATGCTCCGGGTCTTGAGATCGATGGAGATAAACCGCACCATTTGACTCTAAAAGCTGCGGCGTCGGACTCTAAAGACTCCGGCCGTGTTGGTGTGGCGTAATCTGTGTCCGTGTTTTGAATGAGGCCAGAGGATGTTGGGATGAGATCGGAAACTGCACTACCCACCATGCATTGGGCGGCCTCCGCCCCCTTGATTCTGCGCATGCGTGACTCGTCTGGAACGAGTTGAGTTTGGAGCGACATGGCGTGCTTCTCTCCGTCTTGCGGCAAAACTTTTGCAAGCGTGTACTCTAGATACACATCTCGACAGTCGTTTTTTCTGGTCCTGTGCAACCTGGATCTTCCCCTCTACACTTCAAAAGAACAGCAGGTACGAAAACACACTTACCTTCTTTTGTTTTTCCATGCAGACTCTGTCGTTCTTGGAGTTGCGTCATCACAACAACAAAACGGCAGTTGCGTAATGATGTCTGTGTTTACTCTATGTAGACTCTTCGTAGTTCTGAGAGCTGGGATGCATGTTTTGATTTTCTTGGACATGTCAAGGTCAGTGTGCAGAGGTCACACACACACACACATACACACACGCACACACATACACACACGCACGCACACGCACACACACTGTAATATGCTGATAAACTAAACTAGCTATATAAAAGCCAGAAACGAGCTGTCTGTGCAGAAGTCTTTGTAGTGGGTTGCACAAAACTAATAATGCATCAAAGCCAAAGTTGTTACTGATCTTTGAAACATCCAAGACTGTCATAACAGGTAAAAAAAAAAATAATCGAGTCTCCACTTCTTATGTTGAACTTTTTGTGTTAAAATTATGTCATTTTGTGTGAGTTTTTCTTTTCCCCAAATCAGTGACATCACTCATGAAATTGGCATTTAAAGGGTTAAAATCCTGATTTTTTTTTTCAAGATTTAGTAGTTTTGATCAGGACTGAGGTTGATTAACAGATTTAAGCAAAAAAAAGTTCCAAAAAATATTTATCTGATATATTTTTACAGCCGTTTATTTTAGTGGCTGTTTTCATCCCCAATGCGACATTAGGGAGTTTTTGTTAAAATCTGATGCTACACACAAACTAAAACTGGAACATAGTCAATACTGTTACTTATTTTTGAAACACCCAAGAGTGTGATCACCTGTAAAAAATAATCCATTTCCAATAACTTTTTCTAATAAAAACAAGTCATTTTGTGTGTGTTTTTCCACAACTCAGTGACATCACTCATTATATTGGCAATTAAAGGGTTAAAATCCTGAATTTTTTTTAAAGATTTGGTAGTTTTGATCAGAACTGAGGCTGATGAACAGATTTGAGCAAAAAAAAATTCCAAAAAAATTTTGTGTCACAAAAAGTTCCTAATGTGTTGTTAGTGGCTGTTTTCATCCCTAACGCGACATTGGTGTTGTGTACTTAAAGGGTGCATGAGGGTTAATCCCAAAAGGAACTTTGAAATGCAACATTACCTTTTACTGGGTCTTTAGTAGGTGGGACCATAAAGTGCATGACTAATGCATGCCTATGTATCAGAGACAGAATCCTCAGCACCACATCTAAACTGGACTATACATTATCTTGGACCCTGCAGGTGTCGTGAAAGAAACCTTACAACCCCCTCCCCTCTTTTTATCGCTCTGAGGTGTGGATGTGAGTTGTATCTTTTCAGCTTTTTTTCTGCTGGGAGCATGGGTATATGACTAATACAGGAGCCCTGCGGAGCACGGCTGTTCATTTATAGTATCAGCAAGCACAGGCTGCCCTCCACTCCTCTGCTCCACTCCGTCTCCATTAGAGATGGAAGTCGATCAGGAGGTCGCTTTGAATTTCACCAACTCCCGTTATCTCTGGTTTCCATGATTTCTCTCTTTATGTTTAACAAGGTTGACATCAAGCCAGGAAAAACCATAAAAGGTCCGGGAAATGAAATTTAAAAAAGTACTTTATAGCAGGAGGTGAAAGAAAATTAAGTGGTAGCATGTTGGGTTTTTTTTTTTCCAGTTACCTAGCAATAACAAATCAAACAGTGCAGGTGTCACTCTGCTTCCTACATGAAGAAGAAACAAGGCAATTAGAAAGTACAAATTACTTTTTCTTTTTTTTGTAATACACTTTCCACTAAATATATCAGTATTTCTTTTTTTATGATAAAATTGATTGACATCCTCAGTGCTTCCTCTGTTGAGCTGATACAATTCCAAGCAGTTATCTGTTACTGCCACCTAGTGGTGTATACACTCCCTGCTTAAAATAACACCTTAAAGTCTGTGAGTACATGTTGTGTTATTGTGTTGTTATTCTTTATGCATACATTTGTAAACAATTTTATGGTATAGCTATCGGAGGTGGCCTTAATTTGAATTACCTCATATATTGTGAGTGTTTTAATCCTGAACGATACATCATACTTTACATGTTGATCATATGTTTTGAATATTTAACCTTAATTTGCAAAGTAATAAGCAGAATAAAAATAGTGGAGTAATAGTTCAGTATTTTCCCCTGATATGTAGTTAAGCAGAAATAAAAATTAAAAAATGGCATAAGAAGGAAAACACTCAAGTACAAGTATACCTGAAAATGTTACTTAGCTAAAGATTTTAATGAGTGCACACACACTTGAATAACTTTTCCAGTGCAATACAGCAGTGTACCTGTGGGCACATTTGTATGTAGTGGAAGTTTAAATGCACACTTACTTACCAAAACTACAGAACAAAAACAAAATCCAGAATGCCCCTAAAATTCCACGTTTAGTCTATAAAGCACTTTTTGTATGTTATTATTGTAAGAAATATCAAGAAATGAAGAAATGACTCAGAGTTGGTGCAGACCTGGGCCTCAGTGCTGAAGTAATGAAAACATTAATGAAGACAAGGTGAGAGCTGTACCTGCTCAGGCTGTTTTTGTAATTTGTGTAAAACACATATACGTAATTAGGAGCAAGGAGGCTGTGAACAAGTGATCTATTTGCTGCAGGCTTTCCTCCCTCATAGGACTGGGGCAAAGGAGGAAGTCAGGTGACGCAGCATATAGAACAACAAACTCACATTATTTGCAGGACATATTCATGTCCTAATGTCCCCCAAAAAGAGAAAAGTTTTTATTAAGGTCTGTTATTTTTATTGGTTATATTTTTGTTTTTTATTATTATTATGATTTTAGAATCATGTTTTTGAATTACTGACACAGCCAGAAAGACAGAGAAATGCATTAAGTAGGAAAAGGAGAGAGAAAAAGAAAGAGCAATGGGCCTGCTGATGGTGGACGGGGTGGTGGATAGGTCAAACAAGCAGGACTTTGACCCAGGAGATTAGGTTCTTATGTGTGAGAACATGAAAGCAGTGTTGGGGAGACTGCTCTGAAAGCATGGCTTTGCAAGCTACCAATTATTTGACACTAGAAGAAGCTTCCCTAGTGACAAATCTAATTTGGTAAGATACAGGTACTTAGAAAAAGTAATTCAAACTCCTTCATACAGAAAATTATGTAAATGACAGTGATACATACACATGGCACCAAAAATGCCACTCAGCTGAATTTATTGCAAAATGTTCCTACTTGTTCACAGGTACCTTTTGCATACAATGTCCATCAGTCATCATGTCCCCACTCCAGGTAGGGGTGTTGCACCCAGCAATATTACTCCACTTCTTCAACAGCATGCAAAACTTCTCTCAGCATTTGTTAATCAATAGCAATTATCTATACCAACTTCCTGACTAACTGACACCTAAAATACTCAAGTTTAGACTTACAAATTGTGCCTGACCAATGCATTGGCTGTGCATGACTTCACAGCCATCAGGATGAAATAAAAGGTGTCCTGTTGGATGTTCCTATGGTTGATTAAACATGATAAAAAATGTGATAAAGTGCTGCTACAGTGGAGACCATGTGATGCAGGGCCATCTAGAGACCTTCCTGTGCACTGGTGCTCTTGTGTCTTGCCCATAGACTGTATATTTAGTGGATTTGCAGTGTACAATAGAGAAATAACACAGCAAGGGCCAGGGAAAGAGCTGAGAGACAGAGAACAGTATTAAGAAGGAAGAGAGGAGAAGGAGAGTAACATACTGATGTCACATGTTATTTGCAGGACGTCTTCATGTTCTAATGTTTCAAAAAAAGAAAAGTTTCAATTTAGGTCTATCTTTCATATTACTGTCTTTTAATTATAATCGTTTTATTGACTCAAAAATATATTTTGGAATTCTGTTTTTGAATTACTGACATAGGCAGATAGCCTACTGAAAGAGGCCAAGACACAGAAATGCACTCGGCAGGAAGAGGAGAGAAAAAGAGAGAGAGCGATGTTGTCATGTTATGGGAGGACATGTTCAAATGTCACAAAGTCTTAACAAAAAAAAGGAGAAAGTTTTAATATAAGTCTGTTATCTTATAATTAACAGTTCAACTGAACATTTCTTTGCCTGCCTATTTGTCTGGCTGACATTTTTCTTATTACTAAGAAAATGCTGGTAAAGAAATAAAAGTAAAAAATAAAAGTAGCTTTACAAGTATCAAGGCACTATTGCCATTTTCTCGTAGCTTCGCTTGCCACATTTACCTGGGGGTAGCTTTAATGTAGTGAAATTTCATTTTGTTGTAGAGTAACTAGTAGCTCAGCTCATTTATCAAGTAGCTTGCCCAACACTGTGTGTAAGGCTGCAATCATAAAACACAATTACAATGTTCTGCACATGCTGGAAATATATATGACATTTAAATACACTTTAAAACTGAATATACTTTTAAACCCACAGTTAAAAAGGGATTTTTGTTTCTTACCATAGCTTTTATGCTCGTATGTTTTAATACACATTACCCTTAATTCAGTTATGCAGACGACACACAAGTCTATGTTCTGTTGACTGGTAGTGACAGTCTCTCTCATGTTTTGGCTTGTCTCTCAAATATTAAGTGCTGGATGTCACAAAACTTCCTCCAGCTCAATAAATCCAAATCTAAGGTCCTTTTTTTTGGACCCCCAAACCTGACCTCTGATTTTAAAATAACCTTGGGAGCATGTCGTACAGTGTAAAGCATTCTGCCCACAATTTGCACTCAAAACTCAGTCTCTTCCTTTAAAACACTCCTCAAAACATACTTTTACAGTAAATCTGTTGTGTGTCTAGTTTCTATCCTCCTTTTTTCAGTTTTATTATTTATTTATTTTTTATTACACACTTTGCTTTATTAGGTCTTAGCCTATGTTCAGTGTTTTTATTGCAGTTTTTATTTTGATGGTGGATACTATTTTATTTGTCTCATAAAGCACTTTCTAACTTTGTTCTGAAAATGCTACACAAATAAAGTTTATTATTATTTATTATTATTAAAACCCTTTAATTCTTTAAATATAATTATTTCTTGTGTACACATAACATACAGTGTCAGCATGTAAATAGGCAATATTCTTAGTTTGTGGCAATAATACTGCACAAAAAATGTATATGTTTGTGCAAATGTGCAAAAAAAACATTAATAACATATTTAGAATAATTACATTTTTATATAATATATTCTTATTTACACAAGTGAGTGGTATATGCTTTTTTTGTCACCTCCAATTCTGCTTTTACGGTCTGAGCAGGTTTACCAGTTTTATGGTAACACACACACGTACGCACTCACATAACCACCCACCCCCCACACAAACACACTGCGTTGGATTACTTCAGAGAGAAAAAGCAGATCGTGCAAAGAAACATTTCTGATTTCCACTAAGATTAAAAATTGGTCGACAAAACTGTTGGTGAAAGCATTTCCTCTGACGCAGAGACACAAACTGTGTCTCAGTATGAGAAATGACTTCAAGCATTACAAATTTGTTTTGCAGCTTGTTTAATTAAAAAGCAAACACAAAAGATTTTCATAGTTTTTTTACACAGCATTTTGACTTTAGTATGAAAAGCACCCGTGTTTATAAAAACATATTCTATTCAAGTGTGCAAGTGTTGCAGTGAGCCATTAGCCAGGACCCTGAACGTGAAGCAGTTTAACTGAACACAGCAGTAATTCATTTTATTATTTACATCTGTCCTTTGTAAAATTTCTTCTTTGATAATGACCCATTCACCATTAAAAATAAAATCTGAGAATGATCAATAATTAAGTAAAACCTAAGAAGAAAATTTAAAGCTGATATGATAACATGAAACAATAAGTAGTGACCCCAGGTAAGTAATTCTCACCAAATATAATATTATAGTTTGTGGTCCCATAGTAATTATTAGTTATGGTTACAAGAATATTGCTCTACATTTGTCCTAACCCACTAAACTTGTAACACTTTTTAACCCTAATAATAAGGCTACAGGATGTTTACATTGCTATTACTGCACTGTGATTATTCACTACAAATGATTCATTTTTATTCCAACAACGTAACTCCTGATACTGTGTTATTGGTTGTACTCAAATCAATAAAAAAGAAAATAATAATAATATTAAGAAATAGCAGTGAACATCATTCAAGTGCAGACACATACATGTCTTTGAATGTTGTTCTTTTACTGAACAAGGTTGGCTCTATACCTTCAAAGGTTATATTTACATTAAGGTAAAACTTCCACCTTCTCTTTTCCCCATCCCAAAAAATCAATAACCCTACCTCTCACCTCTTTAAACCTCATGTAGATCTAGGATTTTCTTTTTTTTTTGTATTTTTTGTACAATAACATGAAGTTTTTGTAGAAGTGATATACATGTATATGTATATATATGTGTGTGTGTGTGTATTAGTTTTAATTAATTAAACTATTTTTATCACAAAACTTCATGTTTTAATGTATATTATTGTAATTAATGTTTTATAATAATTAAAGAAGAAGAAGGAGAAGAAGAATAATAGTTTACAATTATTATTATTATTATTATTATTATATTAATACTATTAATTATAATAAATATAATAACGATTATCATTATTGTTATTATTATCGGTAGCAAAGGTTGTTCCCTGGAGTATACATGTGTATATATATATATATATATACATGTATACGTATACATAAATATATACAAGTACATGTGCATCATTCACTTCTGAATGCAAAATATTTTACATACTTAAAATATATTTGTAAAAATAACAAGTGAAAACACTTTATTTTTATGTGTACAAATACACTCAATTAACATATACATATGGACATGGCAGCTTTAAGTTTGCATATAGATACTTAAAACAATATTTTCACACCATTAAAGCACTGGCCCTCAGTGCTTAATATCAGCAGCTTCCTGTATGAAGTTTGAGCAGCTACATGTGTAGTCTGCCCCTCAGGATTACTGGTGCCTGTGAATGAAAAATAATTTGTGTATCAGCGCTGTGACTCAGATCTGCTCCAACATTAAATGGGTTCTTCCTTGGTTAATGCGACACCCTTCCATCAAGTTTGTATGGAAATCGAGCTAGAAGTCTTTCCATCATCCTGCTGACAAACAAACAAAATGAACCCCAAAAATATAACCTTGTTAGCACAGTCTGTGTGTAGGAATTTGCTTTACCACCATGTTAAAGTCATTTTCATAAGATTACAGACATGACAAATTATTTTAGATTTGTGTGACAGAGTTTCACTGAGCAGCTTAGGCTGTAAGAGTCTGTTAAAACTGAGACCTGCTCCATTGTGCTAACACACTTACATGATTTCCATTAGTGTTGGTTCAGTTTACTTTCCATCATTCCCCCAGAGGATTTCAAAAACTCATACTATTTTTCTCCTCTTTTTGGACATTAATGGATAATTGTAAACACATCTTATGAAAAGAAAATCAAATAATGCCTTAGTCTCTCAATACTGTGAGACTTCCTTACTTCTTCTGCAACTCTCAGGGCAAAGCTCACTGGTTTTCACTGAGGGCGTCAATTTTAAAACCAGGTCAAAACGTATATATTTCATTTTCTAAAAAAGGTTAATAACTTCCTAAAATAGGTGAGGTGGGCACGGTAGTTTTTTTGTAAATGTTATGCAAACAGGAGGAAATGCATTTGCATTTGTTGAGGACTATTTTCAGCCGCAGATTTGATTCTTTAGTGAATATTTAAGGCAGCAGGAAGGTGTATGTGGGTCTGAGTTACTATAACACTACAGCGCGCGTGGAAGAAATCTGTCAGCCAGTGTGACAGTGTGGCTTGTCTATGTGTTTTTAATAGTTTTTGGCTGAGGATCAATTCATTGTTGGTTGTGGTCTTTTGAGTGAATTCATTGACTGACAGAACTTATCCTTTAGCTGTATATCATTCATTTAAAACTGCTGCCAGTCAAACACGACACACTGCAGTAATCACCACCTAAAGACTGAATGAACCTTCTCTGTCAATTTTCAGTAATTTCTGTTCAGGCAAATCATCTCTGTTGGCAACAACATGATAACACAGTCATTTCATTTGTTCTTTGGGAGCAGGTAATTATAACATGAATGAACAACATCAGTCACAACCGGCTCTTGTTTTAACTCAGTGTGAGTAGATAAACTGCCAGTAAAGCGGTCTCTTGATTTGTGCACTAAATTTCAGTGGAAACACTTTGTCTCCGCGCAGTATGTTTTGGCCAGTATAAATGTCAGACTGTGAGACCCTTACAATAAGCACAGGCATGGCTGCTGTTGAGGGTGCCCTTTAACTTTTTATTGACTGTGTTGAAGATATAAATTCACAGATTATCCGTGTCAATAAAACATTATAGAGAAATGGAAGCCACAGTCAATGTACGCAGCTATTTTTTCTTCAAATAAACTCTAATAAACACAGCTAGGAGTCGATACTTTCATGTTTCCTGAGAATACATCTGAGGCAGCAGCAAGTGTGAGATCACTATTTCCTGCTAAGATAGAAGATTTGGTTTCAAAAACACAACCTAGAGGGTTTGTGGCTTTATTTCTGCAAAGCTAGCTCCGCTCACAAGCTAGTGGTTGAGTCAGTTACACTTGATCTCTGATCGCCTCGCTGATAAATGTGAAATGGGTGGTCAAAACTCCTCTGCATGAGTCATATGCATCGTTGTGAAATCAAACATTCACAATGTTCTGCCGTAATATTCAACAGTTCAGTGGGGGGGATTATTTAACATATTTCATATCTATTAAAATAACTAATCTTTTTAGGCATGTGCTTATTTAAACAAGATTGCAACTAATTGCAAATATATTTTGGTTACTAGCTGATGAAGAGATGTTTTTACTCAATGAACTTAAAATACTGTGGGTGTATCTAATCATTGTATCTGTGTGAGCCGAACAGAAACAAGAAAAAAAAGGGGGCAGAAGTGATACCTTTGCAATGCATCTACATACTTCTTTTGCAACATACACAACTACATAAATAGGTTTTCCATGTTTACCACAGACAGTCTATTTACTATTCCATACTTACAGAACATAGCATATTCATACCATGCATACATACGTACACTGTGGCACAATTACAGTTAGTTTATAACTTCTGTAAATTCTGAGCTTCACTGTAAATTGTTATCTTGATTTCATGTTTTGAGTTCATTAAGATAAAAAAGATCCACAGATTAATTATCATCTATAAGCAAGCCCAAATATTATGAGCTTGTTTATTATAACTAATTTAATGACACACAATGAACAAGCTGCAACAACCCAGAGAATAAATACAAATATAACATGAATACATTATACAACACAAAATTAACAAACAGGAACACGTCTTCTTGTACACATTCATATGTGTTTGTTCCTTTTTTACATCCCATTCTAGGTTTTAATTTAAGATTATTCGATCATTCTTCACTTTTTATTGAATGCATCTATATTTGTTAAAAATCCTAATATTTATTATTTAAAGGAGAGGAGTAGGATACAGTGTATTTATCGACACTTATTGGAGTTCAAAATTGAATAAAGATGTCCATTTACAGAAGTTACAGAACAGTTACAGAACATAGGCAACTAAAATCAAATGGAAAATAAGGGTTTTTAGAATATTAAAAAGAAGACACTGTCTCATTTCATCATTAGGAAAAAAGCTATCTATTTATCTATGTATACTCATGTCAATCATAATCTGAGTAATCTGTTTTATATCAGCCTCCACTCATGGCTGCCCACAGGAGGAGATATAGTTGCTGACCAACATTTTCTTATTCCGACTTCGTCACATATTGACGTTTTGGTCATGGACTTTCCACGTCTACATATGACGTGCAAGGAACCCTGCGCACATTGGTTGTTGACATTTTGGGACACTGTGTTCTCTTCTTTCAAGATACACAGGAAATTTGACGTTTGCATTGTGTCACTTTTGAAATAAACACAATACGCAGTACAACACTGCAAATTGATGTTTTTTTTCTTCAGTAACAAACACACATGGATGGGTTTAGGCAACAGAAACACTGTTAGGTTTAGGAAAAAAGAACAGGCTTTGGCTTTAGAATCTTAGGGGACGGGAACACCACTCTCTTAGGTGAAAGTTGGTGTTTGTTGGACCCACCCACCATCCCTCCTGCCCATCCC
The DNA here is from genome assembly GCA_019142605.1 of Cephalopholis sonnerati. Taxonomy (NCBI): domain Eukaryota; kingdom Metazoa; phylum Chordata; class Actinopteri; order Perciformes; family Serranidae; genus Cephalopholis; species Cephalopholis sonnerati. Next base: position 31,101,011 of record JAGQAX010000011.1, read on the forward strand.
ATTCCGATTTTTGCCACCTTAATTTTCGTCTCTGTCCCGCTGCCTTTCCCCCTGACACCGCCGAGCGCCATTAAACTATAATGGCCAATGTTCAACGACAGCTTTTTCGTTGGTTTCTGATGCCACAAGTCACTGCCCCAGCACTGGATTTCGACAACTTCAGGTTGAGACTGAACTCTGTTGACAAATACAGTGAAGTTAGAAAGAAGAAAAAGATACCTTCTGTCTGGCTGAGACTTTTAAGTCCGTTTTTCATTTGAGGTTTTACTTTTTTTCTTTTCTATTTGCATATAAGACAGTGATTGGCTTTAACCATTGGGCCGGCAGTTTGGGTAATATCTTAGTTTTTTGGCATGCAGGTCTATTAGTGTCAAAGCAGCATTATGAGAAAGTTATTATTATATATAAGTTATTACATATATAGTTATTATAACTTACAGAAACGCTAGTTCACCTTCCACCTTCTTCCATCCCCTGTCTCTCTAAAACACACAAAACCAGCAGCTTTATCATCAGCACCGCTGTACTCAGGGTTTCAGTTATTCTATAATTACTGATTTTTGATCAGGAAAATCTCTCAAACTTTGACATTAATCTCTCCGGTCATAGGGTCCGGTGAAAAATATTTCACCGGATATCTGTTTGTAGATCAGGTGGTGCTGATAGGCTCTCATAATGGACGGGGCAGGGTACAGGTGTTAAAAAACCCTGATCTGCACATCACTATTCACCAGGGTACATTTAAATGTCAGTTTTCAGGGAAGAACACAGAAGTGTCCCCCTTCAGTCGAGGAATGTGAAAAACTACACAGATACAGGTCAGTATAGTCAAGGTCAGACATTTTTAGGGGACAAAAACAAAGTAAAAACACATTTTTGAGTGGAAGGCATTGTTGATAGCGACCAAATTGCCAGAAATAATGCTGATAATAAATGGAACTTTTGTACATTTCATATTTAGCAGGTGAAACTTTGGGCACAAGAAACATTGGTTGCATTACAACACAGACAAAGGAAGCATAACTTCATATCCTGCTCAGGACTCCATTACTTAACTATATTTTTACACAACCCATTCTCATTCCAAGGGAAGCAAATACCAATGCTTGGGCAGTGACTTCCACGTCCGACACCAATGAAAAAGCTGTCCTTTCATGTCAGCTGCATTTTCCCCAGACGCCGTAACCCTAACCCTAACCTAACATAACCCTTTCACCCAGGAGGCTGGTGTTTGCTTCCAGTATGATTATAAAGCCAAACCCTATTATTTTTTTCTAGACCTAACCATGTGCTTTTGCTGCCTAAACCCTACCACGTGTGTGTTAGCAAAACGTAACCACATGCGTTTGTTGTTGAAGGAAAAAGACATCAAAGACATCTGTGAAAATGGAATTTTGAAAAGACACAATGTACAAATCACGCTTAGGTTGACATGAATTCCCAGAAACAGATGCACCCAGGCTACCTTGCATGTCGTACATCAGCGTGGAAAGTTGAGAACCAAGTGACGATATGTCACAAAGTCAGAGTGAGAATGTCTTGCTTTTGGGGTTTTGGTAACCACCTGAAAAACACGAGGTTGGGCACCGGGCACTACTTTTGTGCTGCCTGCATTTTTGAGCCAGCTTTTTTGAGCGCGGTGGCAGGTTGCATCCTTAACAAGTACTGCATCATAGCCTATTTGCCTGAAATCCTGAGTGCAGAGCTGATCTTCTTCTGCGTGCTGATTATAAGTGTGTGGGCATATCGTCAGTGGGACAGATGTAAAGCTCTGGCAGCCCTGCACCAAAATGATCAACTCTTCCATGTTTGCCACAGACTGATATTTACAGAAGAATCTGTCGGCTTTTAATTGGTTGGTCCTCATCACATGACGTGCAGTGTGTGCTACTGTGTTCCAAAAGTTGAGCTCTATTTATCTCAGAGCGCAGCCGTTGCACCCTGAAAAATAGGTGCTTGGGAGCATGTGCACGCCATGTCGGTGTCGCACTGGCGTTTGGGCGGCCTGACAGGCATCCACATTGAAAAAAAGAAATTTGAGGGCACAAAAAACATGGCATGTGCACAGCCTGTGTTTGCTGCTTTATCAATGCTCAAAATATCACATAAGTATGTAACAAGTTTACAATATGTATATATATTTATGTTGTACAGTATACTTTTTACTTTGAGTAAAAGATCTGAATATGTCCTCCATCACTGAGAAATGTGAACCTTAATAAAAAGAGCTATAAAGAAACAACTGGCTCTGTGCTTGCTGGTGCTCTGTGCTCATCTTCTGTCAGGGGTATGCTAATAAGCAGGGAGGAAGAGCGAGGTCGCTGGTGGCTCTGAGCGCATGAGCCATGCCCTGCTCAGAGCCCAGAGGGGTCTGGAATCAATCAGTTGATCAATCAGTTAGTCAGTACATGTGGTTTTTTGACTGACATGTTAAGCAGAAGTTAAAACGAAAAGTTTCTGTAAACCACTGATGTCAGTTTGGGTGTTGTGAAGGATATTCTTTAATTCACATACATTTCATCATTTTTATCATTATTTTTTAAGCATTTTTGTTACATCTATTATTTTCAAATTATTTTTGTTACCTCCTCCCTTGAGGCCTCTTTCCTTGAATGAAAAACTGAACGATGAATGATGAATGTAAGAAAGGGAAAATGATGAAACTGTTTTCATCATATCAGCTTCAAATGGATCGAATCACTTAGTATTTTATCTCTGTGTTTTTCATTTCCCATCCATGTTTACTGTTCTATTTTTCAATTCACGTGCATTTTTATCCATTTTAATCAACTGATTTTTGTCACTTTCACACGTCAAACTTTTCCAGTCGCCCTTTAGCAAAGGGCACGTCAGTATAGTTTTGCTAATATGTGTTTTGCATTGTGTAACTAAATGTGGTTAATCTTAACCTACTGGTGTATTTCAGCTCCGGAAAGTCTGAGACCACAAAGCCACAGCCCTGTGCAACTCTGTTAGATTTTTCAGTTTGCACCTGTGACAGTCCACATCCAGGCAGAATTCATGTCAAATCTGACCCCTGCGCACATAAAGTTGCCACTATCTTGTTCCAGTGATGAGTTTCATGGCTAAAAACACTGTCAGGGTGTTGTAGGGATATTTTATCAAAATACATTTCTACTAAAACATGGTTTTAAAAAGTACTAATTAACCAGGTAAAATACTCCATTACAAATAAAATTCTTGCATTCAGAGTTTTTAAGTAAGTATAATCAGCAAACCATACATAATGTCTTAAAGTAAATGTACAGATTGTGCTGAAAAATGGCCCCAGTTTTTAAATTCTTGACATTATTACAACATGAATGGTTGTAACTACTTGATACACTGTTGGATAGACTTCATCAGTGGTTCCCAACCAGAGGCTCGGGGCCCCACAAAGCTGAGAGCTTGTGAGTAGAAGATAGACTAAAGATAGAGACTAAAGATAAAGACCTCTCTCTAATCTGTACTTGTTTGGTGAAACATTGCATTGTTGGATATTTGAAGAAAGTACTTAAATTGTACTTAAGTGTAGCACCTGAGTAAATATGCTGTCACTATAGATCAGTCTTTTAGTTTCTAATTTGTTGAATCAGGAGATCAGTGTTAGAGTTTCCATAAAAAGAGTTCATATAGTTATTTAGAGAGAATTAAAATTAACCTCCCCTCCTTGTTTGAAGGAGTGGCTTAATAAAATGTTTCTCGGTTTATATTTAGAGGAGAATATACTCCTTGGTTTTTCTTTTTTCAGTTTTGTGGATTCCTTTACTGATTATATCAGAAGCAAATGCACTCGGCTGCATCTTGTCATCGAACACCGTTTCATGGTTGGTTACAAACCTTGGTTACGCTTCTGAGTGTCTCTAATTTGTTTGATCACACTCACTCACCCCCTCAGTGATAGTGTATGGAAAGTTTCAGCCACAGATAGATATTCCTATTATGGCTTCCATGGCCACTGGATATACAGCTTATTCTGACATGCATGGACACTTATTCACTACCTTTGACTGTCTGTCGGTGGATGTGTCGGGGTGGGGGGTTTGACCTGTGTTTTGGTCTAATGTTTTTTGTTCAAACCGTTCACAATAAATATATCTATTAAAAACAGTTAATATGTTTTGCAAAATCTTTAAATGTGCCCATTTTCTACACAAGTGTGTCCAGGTTGAACAAATGCAGCAAATATAAATGGTGAATTACATCTGAATATTTAATATACATTTATTTTCTTTGTTTTGTTTTACGTCAGAAATGTCAAAATAAATTCATTACTCTGTTTATTGTAATATCCTTCATGTTATTCAAAGTCTTAATCTCTCTTGAGGAAGCCAGATTTTTTTTTTTTTCTGTAGCACTCTCTGAGCTTTTTATAGTTTCTAGATGTTTTTGATAACATAGGTAGCACAGTTTGGTAGTTTTTCTCCCCTTTTTTTCTCAGTAAAATAATATTTTGTTTCCAAGAATATTAATAGCTTGACATTTCTCTGATGTAATATGACATTTGGCTCCCTTGATGATTGCAGAGTGTGCTGCTCCTTAAAGCTGAGTCTTTGTAATTAAGGAGTTATTATCAGATGTCAGACGCAGTGGAGGACTTTCATGCTTAAAATAATTGAACATGTACCATATGTTGTCTGCTATGTTTAGTAACAGTGATTGAGATCTACATTAAAATAAAACAAAAGATCATTGTCTTTTTTATTAGTTAGTTACTAAATAATGTGTTTGTTTGCTTGTATATATGTATATAAATTTATATGGCTTTACAGTCACATTATGGGGGACTCAAATAATGTAATGGTTTTAATTGAAAAAACTGTAAAAATTGTATATTTTTCAATATTTTTTTTACATTTAAAGGGACTACTGAAAATGATTAAGTAATATACTGATAGTAAATTTAATTTACCCAGTCACTGTAGAATAAATTTCCATCTGTGTTGCCGTGTTTAAAGAAATATTTGTGATCTTATAGAAAACAAAGACATTTCAATCAGATGCAACTTTAAAGAATTTAAATAAATTTAAGACCTCAGCATTTTGCTTTGCCTCAGTCTCAGTTGTGCTTTCTCCCCCAGTTGAGGCAGATATTAGGAGAATATAATATGATTGGATTTATTACTCAAGTCTCCATTATAATTCAGTCTACATCACAGTAAGAAACATGTAAATACTTAAAACAATCCAGCGCAGTTGTTGTTGGAAATAAAAAGCACATTTTTGAACATTCACAATGCGCATCAGTTGTAAAACCTTATCGTGCACCCTACAATTTATCAACGGACATCAGTTTAACAATCTCATGAGATCTGTAGCGTGTCTGCGACACTTCCCACAGCCAGTGCTCTCGCACACCACATGTTTTTTTGCATTTCGTGTCTCCATGGTGAGGGTCTCATGGTGAAATTTAGTGTTCACATGTCTACTCTACACAAATATAAGTGTGAAAATGTTATGTAAGGTCTCCATTTTTGTTGCCTTTACCCACTACAGTTTGGAAGTGCCTACCTCAATGCTTGATTGGGTACAGTCTGATGTTGGAACAGACTACTTGATATGCTTGAATGGTCTTTTATGCTTTAATGTTGAAAATATTTGGAGCCTGATTTTGCTGTGATGCTTCGGTGATGATCATGGGTCACAGAGATATATATATGAGTACAGGTGTACATAAATATATATACATATATGTAAAATGAGCTATTTGGTTTCCTTTCACTCTGAAACAGTATTTGTGAATCTAACTGTGCACCACATGCACGTAACAGCTCATATCCACTTTTGGTGGGCACATCCTTGGCAATATAAAGCTGAGCTGATCATTTGTCTGCCTCACTCTCTAGTCATGAGCTGTGGTGATGATGTGGTTCCTCCTCCTCCTCCTCTACGCTGCTCGCATTGAGCTGGTGATCACACAAGGCAAGTTACAGTTATTCTCTTTGTTTATCACTAATTAAATTTGGGACAGCGTGTGTGTGTGTGTGTGTGTGTATGTGTATGTGTATGTGTGAGACAACATGTCAGATATGATACACTTTGATGTAGGAAAATGCTGATCAATTTTTTTTAACATTAGCCCCTTGAAACCTGGAGTGCCATCACTTTTCTTGTGCAACTTTCAGACGCCTTTCACAAGTATTTAAACCTTTAAACCTGAGCAAATTGGTGCTGCTTTTTTTCCTAAAAACAAGCAGTGACCAACTTGGTAAGAAATGTCCCGCAAATTGCAAAAAAAAAAAATTGCACAGGTTTCAAAGGGTTAAGACTTTCCATAAATCGTAAATTAGTAATAAAGGAATATCTTATCTTAAACTATAGTTACTACAAAGATAGCTTTTTTTTTTTTTTTTTGGACAGTAAGCACATGCACGTGCTGTAGGATGTGTTTTGTTGAATCTTGAAATTCTTTTTTTTTTTTTTTTTTTTTTTTTTTTTGGCATTTCCAGAAGGCAAAGCTTGATTAAAAAAAAGATCAGACAAACAGCACAGTAGTAATTAATAGAATTACACCTGTTTAACCTGTCTCGGAGTTAATTCGCTAAATAAAAAATTATAACACTCATAAAGAGTTCAATAAGAAACAATTCATCCACTTGTCAAGGAGGCTTTTTTTCAATTCTTAGATTTTAAAATGGTGGTGCTACAATAAAAAAAATATATATTCTTACAGTTTTGCCAGCATTAATTAGATTGACTATCCCTCTTTAAGTCTGGCACATTTTCATGTCAGTTTAAAAACTGAATAATAATGACACTGACATTTCTTGATGTGTAAAATTAAATCCCATGCATCGTCAATTGTGTATTGGGAAATCAATGAACATTTTTAAATTTCTGACATTTTCTCTTTTTGTAAGACATCTATAAAATTTACCAAAAGTCATGTCACATGTCCCCTGTCTATCACAAATTAATTTAGATTATGTAAGTGTTAAGGTCAGGTCTCTTTATATGAAAGTTGCATCAGAATTTGAAAAAAAAAAAAAAAAAATCTGTGTATCAAATTATTGAAAAAAAAAATGCTAATACTAACAATGGCCTAATATTAGTAAAGTCAGTGCATAGCAATTTAGTTGATATTCTATATAAATTCTTTACTTCTTTAGTGTACTAAATCATTTATATCATCTTGTAATCAGAGATGTGTCTTTCAAAGTAGTAGCACCTTGGGATTATTTTTTAATGAAGTCAAAAAATGTCCCCATGGTCCAATGCCAGAGATGACTGCTGTGCAAAATGTCATGACATTGCAAAACTAGTTTTAATAAAACCAGCAAGGCAGACAAAATAGAAATAACAAAATAGAACAAATTACAAATTACCAACGTAGGTCAGAAAATTTAATTTAATCAAATTAAATTATTTTATTTTATTTTTGTAAGTGATAAAGGTGTTCAAGCATAAATGCAATTTGGCACATATGGGGGATAAAGTTTGCAACAATACTTACTGAATGAATATTTATTGTACATAGGTTTAAATGTAGCTTTTATGTCAAGCATATTCCTACTTTTCCATGAATAATTCCAAGTGGCGTACTTCTAACTCAGGAGACCGGGAAATTATTTCAAAATCAGAGAAAAAAAATCATCTTTACTACATAATTTCTTTGTCTGAAATTATGTGTTTACATTTTTAAAGTGACTTATCATCAAATAGCAACATATGAAAGGGTATGTAAAAGGGAAAAAAAATGTTTCATGATAGTCAGATTTCAGGTTTTGTACAAGTAGAAAAAACGGTAGAGCTCACACACACACAGGCACACACACACACACACACACACACACACACACACACACACACACACACACACACACACATATACTCTGGTTAAATAAAGAATAAATAAATAAAGATGACTAAATATTGTGAACTTACTGTCATGTAACCAGGTGAAATCAGACTGTATCTGAATGGAACCAACCCCAACCCATGTGAAGGTCACATTAAAGTCTTCTATAACGGTACATGGGGTTTTGTTGGAGATCAAACCTGGGACCAAGACATTGAAGAAGTGGTCTGCAAAAGCACTCAGTGTGGGGAAGCTGTGGACAGCTCAAAGGAGGCTGTGCGATGGTCCATTGGGAAAGTCTGGCTCAGTCAACTGGACTGCAGAAAACGCCCGGAGAATCTGTGGGACTGTAAACATCCCGGTTGGGGCGCCGACTCTTACAAATCAGGGCATCTGAGAAATATTCAATGTTCAGGTAAGGCTGAACTCTAAGTTTTTACACCTGCTGAGATACATAATGTGTACTGTTGAGAATTACACCTTTACATAGTTGGATTCAGTGCTAAGGAGTTGATAAAAGTAATCCTAAATATAGAAAATGATATGATGATGATGTTGGCTGTTTTTTTTTGTCTTTCCTTTTATTCCCTTGTATTTGGTTGTTTTTGCTCCTCTAGAAAAAATCAAATTAAAGCTGGAGGGACATCATTGTTCAGGAGTTGTCATGTACTCTACAAATGATGGGAAAACAGGTTACTTTTGCGGGGACAACTGGGGTAAGAGTACACTTCAACACGATTCAGTCTTTCTAAATACTAGTGGTGAGTGAGTTAATGTAAAATGCAAATAAAGTAATCCAGTGCTGTATCATTATTATTATTATTATTATTATTATTATTATTATTATTATTATTTTTATTACAAACAAGAACTAATAATAATAATAATAATAATAATAATAATAATAAACAAACAAGAAGAGAAAATTATAGGTGTATATTTCTTCCTCCTCTTTTTTATAGAGCACCCTAAATAACAAAAAAATTGCCTTTGCATTTTCTCTCACACTAATGTTTTCCACATACACTTTACTTTACTGCCATTTTCCCCGTGTTATATTACTCAGTGGTAAAAGACATACCCAGTGCATGAATATGAAAATACTGTATCACAAGTGAAAGTCCTATATTTAAAATACTACTCACCTACACAAATTATTTCTTATTTTATTTATTTATTAATTTTATATTTTCTCCTCTCTTGCTGTTTTTGTGAAATATTGGATTATTCTCACCCTCGGGTAATTATTTAAATGAGACTATCTGAGAAGCAAAGAAGAAGTCTGGGTATGACAACTAATAACTCATCTGAATCATGATAAGAAGCCTCAAGTAGACACAGCCTCTTTTGTTCAAACTTTAAAGCTGTTGTTGGTAACTTTTATTAAAAAAATAAAAAAAACTTTTGATGAAATTGTCACTTTATTCATACAGCACTAAGTGGGACAAATATTATGTGGAAAAAACCCCAAACATATTCCCCTGCTTACTTTAATGCCTTGTAGCATTTTCTAATGGCCTTTCTGCACTTGAATGAAACAACCAATCAGAGCTGAGGGGTCTCTACAGCAGGTGTCAATCATGTCAGCCACTGCTCCTGACCTGCAGTCAAACTGTCCAACTAGGCTGCGCTGATAAAATATGAATCAAAATTATTTTACTGCATTGTGTATCCCTCACCTCCAAAAAGTTGGTGTTTCTGGTGGGCAGTGCCTGGTGCATTGGTCAACCATTTCACAAACTTTCTCATTTTAGAGCTGAACAGTACACTAAAATTTGTTTCTGCAAACATTTAAGGTGAGAGATAGACAATGCATTAACAGGATCTTGATTCATATTTGTCCTAATTTGACTGTACAGAAACAGTGATTGACATGACTGATAGCTTAAGAGACTCCTCGGCTCCGAATGGCTGTTTTTGATGCGCCACTGTCACCTCAAGCGAATGCCATTAAAGGTGATAGGAAGAGGAGGAGGAGCACGGTGTTTTTTAGAGTGCCTCATTTACTTCTTTTAAAATATGTTTGCAGTTTCAGCAAATGTAACAAAGTTATTATATTATCACAGAAGTTCCTGACTGAGGTTCAAAGCAGTGCTTGTTTTTGACTTTGTAATGCATGGAGGGTTTATATATAGGTTTATATATATGTATGTATGTATGTATGTATATATATATACACACACACACTCATATATATATATATATATATATGTATGTATATATATATATATATATGTATATATATATGTATATATATATATATATATATATATATATATATGTATATGTATGTATGTATGTATGTATGTATGTATATATATATATATATATATATATATATATATATGTATATATTTATATATGATTCTTCTCACATAAAGGAGCACTTGAAGACAAACTTTTGTGTAAAAACACCAAATGCGGTGATGGTACATCCCAAAGACCTCACGTGACGTCTCAAGTTTTGAAAAGTTTCGGAGCTTCAGAGAAAAAGATGACAGTCAAGTGTTCTGGCATTACAAATCCAGATCATCTGTGGCAGTGTGTCACTGAGGAATCACGATCATGCACAAAGCCTGCTTCTGTCACGTGCTCAGGTAACACACTCACTCACACACATATATTCACAAAGTTTACTCAAGTGTTTCAACACGTCAGTGACTTAAGAAAATGGTTTACAAACAGATTATAAGAGACTGCAACTCAAAGGAACCTCACCCAATGCGTGTTCTGGGGAGCTGCTAATAGAAAGAAATAATAAGTGGGAGCGTGTTGACAAAAGTCAAATCCGTCCTAATGCATCGTGCCAGCAAATGCATTGTGGTGTCAAAGGAGAGACCAGTATGGTTAACAACACCATACAGCTGAAATGCTCAGGTAAGTCAACTACTCAATCACATACCTTTTCTACAAGCAACCTTAAAGCAGCCACTTTGTTGTTGCATTTCCAGATCAAAACACTTTTTTCATCAAGATCTTGTTTTGTCTCATATATTACTTCTTAAAATTATTTACCAAAAGAGTCTTTCATTTTTCCTTTTTTTTCCCCCCACAGACGATGTCAAAGTAGCTCTGATGGACAACAAGAAACCCAGCAAATGCTATGGTGAAGTTTATGTTGAAGTGAATAATAAAGGTCAGCCAGTTTGTGCCTCCTCCTGGAACGAAAATGATGCTAAAGTGGTTTGCAGAGAGCTGAACTGCGGGGAAGTGAGTTTTCACTATCAGATTTCAGTCACACTAACAAAAGAAATATTTTAATTAATGCAAGCCTAAGTAACTTTGCTGAAGAGCAGCCACTGTGGCCACTGGTGACAATAACAGGATAATGCAAACTGAAAAAAAGTCAGTTACACAGATATCTTAAGTTTGGTAACATTACCAAACCTCAGCCACATTAAGTTACAGGTCGTATCAGATCAATTAAGTCCCCTGAGTGTAATAAACTAAGCACAGATGCTTTTTCGATAATCATTTATTCAACTTTTCATGTTTCAGTGTTTTTTTTTCTTCTTCTTCTTTTTTGTAAGTTACATAGTCTGGCTTTAAGAAATAGTTTTCCAAGAGTCTGAGAGAAGATTAACCCTTTGAAAACCTGAGCAAATTGGCTTAAACATGGGAAGAAGGCAACGAAAAACGAAAGAAGAAATGATCCAAAAAAATGTAAAAAGACAAAAATTAAAAACAAGACAATTGGTTTAAAAAAAGAAAGTAAAAACAAACAAACATGAAAATGACCTGAAAAAAAAGTGCCTAAATAATTTCTAATAATAATTTACAAAATGTAATGATAATAATTATGAATAAAAAGTTTCCCTTTATTCTTAGTTTTTAAAAACAATTTTCTGTATTCATTTAGTATTCATTTAATTATTTATTACTAATTATTCACGTTATTGTAATTTTTTAAACACTTTTTTTTTCTTACCAGGTTCTTAATTGCCTTTTTTCCCCAGGTTTTTGAAAGAAATCACATCAATGTGCTGAGAGTTCAAATTAAATATTTGCGAAAGTTGTCTGAAAGCAGCACAAGAAAAGTGATGTCGCTCCAGCTTTCAAAGGGTTAACACCACTCTCATATCTGTCTGCTATATATGAAACTCTAACCAGGAGACAATTACCAGTAGCTTAGCTTAGCATAAAGACTGGTAAAAAACTGGGAGGGCTTTTATGTCTCCGTGCCAGCGCCAGCTGTGGCAAAGGGCATTATGTCTTCGAGTTGCCCGTCCATTCATATGTACACACATCCCTCCATCCATCTGTCTGTCCTATTATTGTGAACGTGATACTTCAAGAATACCTCAAGGGAATTTCTTCAAATTTGGCATAAACATCCAGCTAAACTCAGTGATTAACTGATTAGATTTTGATGGTCATAGGTCACTGTGACCTTTCATCTATCTCATTCTTGAGAACACAATATCCCAGTAATGCCTCGTTTTAACTTATGTATGTGCATGGAGACAAGTGAACCAGAGGTTCATTCATTCCCATGGGAATCTCTGATATTTGATGTACCTGCGTAACTCCTCCCCTCCTTAATATTTTGGTCTGGAATTTGCTGCTAGTATGTTAAAAAAGTTTAACTTTTGTGGTGGATTTCAGAGAGACCGTATGACACTGTACCAGCTTAGCAGCTTAGCTAGTCAGCAGCTTGGTTAGCTGCTAACTTGCTAACAGGCTATCTCCTTCAATTTAGTTGCGTATGTTGATTGTCAACTGAGTTTGTATGATTAAAAAGAACTTGCTCATCTAGTTTTAAGACATTGAGCGATGTTATTCTGCTAAAAAAAAGGTTGTACATTATATGCAGTCAGATTGTCATTATGACTCGTTCAGCTGTATTTCACAAAACATGCTACGCACCTGGCAGGCATTTTCATACAATATATATATTTCATGCCATGCAATATTTCTGTTTTTGTCCTAATAACATTCCAAGCATATATTCCAAACTACTGGGTGTCGAAGACTGACAAAATTAGCCTCACCCCATGGCTACAGGTAGTTTCTATCAGGTTTCTTTTCATCTGTAAAGAAATGCACTTCCTTGCATTGGACACTAGAGGCATCATCCGTATATTTACGAATCTGCAGACACCAGTCACATAGTGGAAAGACAAGTGGAAAAAAAGGCCTTGAAGGAATTTATTCAGATTTGGCTCAAATTTCCACTTGGACTCAGTGATGAACTGATTACATTTGGAGGTCAAATGTCATTGTGACCTCACATCTGTCGTAGGTGACATCTTAATAACTCCTCAAGGAAATTTCTTCACATTTGGCACAACCGTCCACTTGGATTCAAGGATGGACTAGAATTTGGTGCTCAAAGGTCACTGTGACCTCACAAATATGTTGATTATGACAAAATTTCACGCAAATGTCTCAAAGGACAAAATGATGAAGTGATGACATTTTTTATCCAAAACGCCAAAGGTCAACTTCACTCTGACACCATAATGTTCTTCAGAAACACTTTCTGGCATTTTTTCAATGCCATAACTCAGGAACAGAAGAGGTTACATGTGGTCAGACACTGAATTAGTGACACTAATCATGGGTGTTTATCTTGAAACTGTGCTGATTGTATAGATCTTCTGTGCCTCCTGGTTGAAGGTGTGTATGAAGCATCTGTGTTTTAGAATTTTTAGCTTCTTTGCAGCAACATTTGAAGACTTGCATACAACTGCAAGGGGGTGATTCTAGTTTACCTTTAGAGAGGGCAAGGCTTGCTGTTTCCCTCTGTTTCCAGTCTTCACACTAAGCTAAACTAAGCTAAGCAAAGCTAGTGGTGCTAGTGGTCTCCTGGTGACAGCCTCATATTTAACAGAGAGAGACTCGTAACAAAACAGTGGATAAGCTTATCACCCTAAATGTCAAAATATTCCTTTTAAGTCTTTTATCTATGTCAACAGCGCCAATATGTTTCATTGCATCACTATTATTATTTTCAGCGTCTTCTGTCTGGCACAAATGAATGACATGATATCCAAATGATCACATATGCTTTCTTCTAGGTGATTAGTCATAGTAAAAAGCCAAATGATGGAAAAGCAGGGATAATGGACAATGTGGAATGCTCTGGCAAAGAATCCTCACTGTGGCACTGTCGAGCCAAGCATGACAACGACCTGTGTTCTTCCATTGCCTACGTAGTCTGTGCAGGTGAGATATAACAGGAATCATATGGTGACTGCTTCTTCCTGTTATTTTAACTTTGACACTATGGTGGGAACAAAAGCATGACAGCCGTGTGATGTCATGTTGTAATGCAAAGTATATGTACGATTTGATTTATTTTGGCTCAGATGTATGCAATAATGTTATGTCTGCCATGTTTAACAATACTCTTGCTGTCATGAAAAAGGTAGTGTGAAGGTGAAGTTGGCGGACGGTCCTGGAAGATGTGCTGGGAGATTGGAGATCCAGCATGAGGGCCAATGGAAAAGGGTTGATAAAAAAGGATGGACAGACAGTCATTCAAATGTTGTCTGCAAACAAATGAATTGTGGGTTACATAGAGAAGCTGCAACATTCAGCCAAGGTTCAGGTGACTTTCTGACCATGACGGAAGGATGCGATGATAACAGCAAAGATATATCTGAGTGTTTAAAAAAGGCAACCACCCAACCAGCCATCTCAAACCAACGTGGGAGAGGACAGAACCAGGAAGCCATGGGAATAATCTGCCAAGGTGAGTGTTTTTCTGTCTGTTTTTCTGTTTGACTTCTCTTGTTGTGCCTGACTGTCATTCAACAGTTCCTTACTACATACTGTCACTTAGAGTAGAGACATCTGTAAAGGCTCTTGAGTAGATTTATATCTGTCAGCCATATTTGTGTTAGAGGTTTAAAGGGAAATGGGAAAATATGAAAAGAAAGAGAAAAGACCATTAGACATCTGTTTTGAAATTTCTTAGCCTTTTTTTCATCTCACCCTGAAACGATAGATAGATAGATAGATAGATGTATTTATTTTTTTTGTCCAGTCCAATATTCACTCTCTTTGTAGCACCAGCTCCCGAGAGAAGCATCTGACCTTTTAGGTGTACACTCTACAATGTTCAAAAGCTTGTCACTAACTTTGTGTCTGCCTTTATCCTTTAAAATTTTCTCAACCAACTGCTTGAACAGACCATTAAAGAAAAGGTTAGGGAAGTTAATTTCAAATAAAACTTGCCATATGTGCATATGTATTTTGTGCGTTTAGATCGTCAGGACTCAAAATAACATTGTATCTTTTTGCATGGCCTCTTGAAAATAATACGTTACTATAACTTACGGTGAAGAGTTGTTTTTCACCTTTAAATTGTCTTCAGGATTCGTAGGCAAAAGTAACTTGCTTGCTATAATGTGCGATCACTGTTCCAGTTTGTGTGAAGGCATACACCTATCCCAGCATTCACTGTAAAGGAAGAGGGGGCAGCCTGGACAAGTTACCAATCTATTACAATTTAACGCTAACTGTCTTTCTTATACTTCTTTTTTTGTCCCTGTCAGAGCACAAGGTGGTAATTTTGAAGGGAAAGACTGCCTGCTCTGGTTATGTGGGGATAGTGCAAGGCACTAAAACCTCCTGGCTCTCTGGGTCTGAAGAGACGTGGAACAACAAGACTGCAAACACAGTGTGTCAGCAGATGCAATGTGGGAATGCCACAGTTTTTGAAAGGCCGTAATACTAGTGCTGATATGTTGAAAAACATTTCGAATGAATCTTACAGCTGCTCATCCCTCAAAGCATCTCTGTTTGACTGTGGAAAACCCTCACCATTGCCATCTACGCATAACGAAAGTTTTGCTTATGTGGAATGCTCAGGTATAGTGATGTAGTGACATATTCTGTATTTGTAGTATCCACACACACACACTAACACACACACACACACACACACACATATACATATATATATATATATATATATATATATATATATGCTGATGTATCTAGTGATCCTTATCCCTGCTATTTGCCTTTTGGTTGCCGCAACAGGAGAACATCAGTGCAACGCTGACTGAATGGCTGCTGGGGGAAGGTCAAAATTTGTATAGGCACAAGGTGTGGAGGCGTGTGTGCTGACACCTGGACAACTGACAAGTCTGAGATGCTGTGTAAAGACCTTGGCTGTGGAGAGAGAGCCTCAGATGCCATATTCAAGCCCCCCAAAAGTGATGAGGTGATCTTCAAAAGTGTGCACACTACAAGGGAGACGACTAACCTGACCCAGTGCAACTTTGTCAGTACTGATGAAGATGGTATCGACTGTGACCCAGCCTATGTTGTTTGCTCAGGTAATGGATTGTTTTATTATATTTTTCTAATGTAAAAATTAAGTAAAATGTGATCCTACTGGAACTGTTACATTTTTTTCCTTTTGGTCAGCTTGAATGTGTCATGGATTCCTCAACATGCCCATTTCCAAATTTCAGTTGATTTGCCGATGTTACCTTGACCACAGAGGTGATACTTTCACTTTTTACTCTGCCAGTGTTTTGCTGGATAGTTGCCAGACCATCTCACAGATTCCAGTCAAATCTTGAGGGAAGTTAATGCAAAGAACAAGACAAGACAAGACTTCAGTACAGGCCAAAAATGTTTTTCCACCTTAAAGAAATTTCCAAGCAACTGGGGTGAAAAACAACAACAACAACAACAACAACAATATGGTGAAAAATTTCTTTACCACATTTGGTATATATAGCTAATTTATGTACAAATAAATAACTTTTTTTGTTGTTGTTGTTTAAACAAGTCTTCCAGATTCTTAAAGGTGTCTGATTTTATATAAATTCAACTACTGAACAACTCTTGAACACAGTTAAAACCAAATTTGTGAAACCTGGTGTGTGCACAACCCCGTGAAATTTAAATGGTCATAATGGTCAGTGGTCATGAGGCTACCTTTCTTAAACCTCATTTGATTCTTGCACAAAGTTAACATTATTCTCCATCAGCGTCAGTTTTGATCCCAGTTATTTATCCCTTGTTTGTTTTATTAAAGCAACAAATGACATACATAAAATAAGGTTTTAACTTTTCTGTACTTTTCATTGATTTGTTGCAGACAGTGTTAAGTCCATAATGAATGCTTCCAGAGACAACTGTGCTGGTCATGTGCTGGTGTCGTATGAAGGCAAGGAGCTTCCAGTTTGCAGGAATGCTCTTGGGGACAGCAAAACACAAAACACCATCTGTAAAGAGCTGGGATGTGATAAGGCTGGCGAGCTCATTGATTACTTCGGACCTAAACCAGAAAGAGACTCATTTCATTTCACAAATTGACTGTCCAGATAACAGTGAGTCATTAAAAGACTGTCGTATCACTACTTCTACAGTCTCCTGCACTCTCGGTGCCCTCAATGCTCCAGTAAGTATAATGATCCTGTCTTAAATTGATCACTTTCAGAATGTCCTCATTATCCCATACACTGTCTTTGTCAAACTACAGTTTGTGTTTGTTATGTTTTCTTTATGTAATCTTTTCATGTTGGGAAAAGTCAGGATATGTAGGGCATAATAGTAGACAGGTATGTTTTTGTTTTAGCATTCCAGCATATCTGAGACCTTCCTTTAGAGAAACTGTAATGGTAACATGCTTGTTCGCTCTCATGTTCAGAGTTAAATGAGAAGACTGATATATCTGTAAGACAAATATGAAGCTATGGCCAGAAGACTGTTAGCTTAACTTAACATAAAGACTACAGCAGGAGACAGCTCGTCGTGCTTCATCCAGTCGTTAAAATAAAAAAAAAAAAGATCTGCCCATCACCACCTCTAAAGTAAATAACTGACTATTTCTGGGCCAGTTTTAAAGTAACTCTAAGCTAAGCTGGCCTCTGCTCATACCTTCCTATGGATGAAAGTGGTAAAGAGTGCTGCAGGGGTGGTGTAGGTCAACATGAAAGTAAATGTCTAAATGTCTCCTTGTTGTCTCGTCAAAAAGCCTATGGGATCTTTCATTGTTTTTAATTTTTGGCAGAAAGTAACCGCTGTGGCATACAAAAATTTATGATATTCACAGTTTTGTTCAGCATGGTAATCTTCACAAATGACCACCACTTTTATGATTTTTGAAGTGTAATTGGCAGAGGTGTAAAGCTAACATTAAGCTAAACATTAGGCTATAAATGGGCCACAGCTGTGTTTGGCGTGATGACGTTCTGTAGTCTCGTTTAGCCACTTGTTAGCAACTGTTTTTATTGAAGACATGTAAAAGCTTAAAAATCTTTGAGTGTTGTATTTACTGGTGTATTTTATGTCGTAAGACAAAACGTGAAAGCCTCTTAAGTTTGTGTGAACCACAGACCTTATTTCAGGCATCTAACCAGAAACCTATCAAAAAAATACCCCACTGATGTCACGACCGAGAGCGTGCTAAAATGCTGACAATACTCCAGATTTTAGGCCTTATCCCTGTACCACTGTATTTATTGTCTTACCTAAGTCTGAGCAAATAAGCAAAATAAGCATATTTACAGAAATATTGACCCATTCCTTTAACATCAATGCAAACCTTAATCAGGGTCATTTTGCCCAGCAATTAAAATATTAGCTAATCTTTAGATATGACATATACGTGCAAGAGCCATTGTTTAACTGGTAGAGAATCATATTGTAAGCTATATTTTTTACTAGTTTGTGTCCACAACATTTAATCTGCATCTCTGAGTTCCAGCTAATTACAAGTTTTGTATTTCCTGAATCTAATTCCACCTCTCCCCCACTGATTATTTTAGGCTGGAAAAAGATAGCGCTGACAACAGACGAACGGGCCTGTAGTGGAGCTGTGTCTGTTTTTTCGGAGGGGAAAATAAGCCTCGTCTCCATCAAAGGCTGGACGGAAAAAGCGGGGGAGAGACTTTGCCGTGATCTGGACTGTGGCAGTCCCAAGAAAAACTGGGCAAAGCCTTCTAACCAGTCCATAGACTTCAGCTGTGCAGGTGTAGAGGATCCAGGCAACATCTGGGAGTGTAAAAACCAAAACTCAACAAAGAACGAAGAACAGCTTTTTATTGAATGTCAAGGTAAAATCTATTTCTGTAGCATTGTCGACTAATGATAATAAAATCTGTAGTTGCTTTTGAAACCTCCTAAAAGCAAGACATGACACTGGCAGTGAGTAAAAAACCCCAACAACAAATAACTATAAGCTATGTCGTTTTGACAGATACTTCACAGTCATTTCATACTACCACTACTACTACTACTACTACTACTACTACTACTACTAATAATAATAATAATAATACATTTTTAGGGTGTTATGGACTAGAGCATTTGGGATTCATCCCTGTGTTCAAGGTCCTATGTTCCTCAGCTCCATATTCCCTTTATATAACGTATCTTTACATTTGTCTTCCTAGCAATTTAAAGATTTAAAGTCATGTATTTCTCATGATGTAAACTTACATTGTCTTCATTGTCATTATTCATTCAGCCACTGGGGAGATATCACTGTGGAGGTCACAGTAACTGAATATTTGCCTTCCACTGAATTTTTTGATGGAAAAATCTGATGGCCATTTGTCATTTTGACATATTAGAACACTGAGGGCAATGCACAGTAACTTTTAAGAAGTTTACACCCCTGTCCAGTTGGTGGCCTGTGCAGATTATTTAGCTACTGTCTAGTCTTGTCTTCGATCTCACCCACATGACTTTGCATGGTTAGGCTGTATCCCCACCAAGCAGCAACCTCTGTGGCTAAAAAATGACGCCAACATGGAAGCACCAAAAACCTCAGTTTCTCTACTGACTGCTTGAGGCTGAGTCGAGGTTCCATAGTTTCTTGGCACGTTTGTTGTCTCTGTTCGTCTCTTCTCTCCATGACCTTGAACAGGGGTGTAGTTATGCTGCCAGAGTAAGCACCACTAACTTTTTTTTCCCCAAGTGAGTAAACACAATAATTGCAAGATGCGGTTGAAATAATGCTTGGAGATCCAATCATAACTAAAGCATAGGCTACGTCATGCAAGACAGACAATAAAAACAAATCGTCAAATGGAATCATATTGACATTTAGGTTGTGTTGATTTTTGATGTCAAGTATTGCATTTATTAACATGCAAGTAAACATTTCACCTTAAAAGCTGCCAGTAGCTGCTGCCAGCCTTTGACCAGCACAGTGCATTAGGCCAAATAATTTTTTCCCAGTCTATAACTAGCCAACTGTTTACTAGTAAATAAAGGCGGCAAAACATCCCTTCATTTTATAGTTAAAGGTCACTCGTGTGTAAACTCTTTATCTCAGGAACAATGGTAACATATCCTTCAAAACAAGCCACAGTTTAACCCATGTGTGTGCACACATGCAAGCATCATAGGTAAACTGTAGTGCTTTAACAAAGTGCACTACGCACCTGCTAATAAATGCATAATCTATAAGCTTTTCTTGTATCTAAATGATTAAAAATGATAATTATTAAATCAAAAAGAAATGTAATTAAATATATCTTATTACATTACAAAAATTAAAATTAAAATGATGCATAATTAAAGCATATGATAGAATTTTTACGACCCTTTCCATCAAAACGATAGGTGGGTGATTTCAACATATTGACTCAGGGAAACATGCACTGAACATTTGTCCTAAAGAAAAAACAAACAAACAAACAACTATTGCTAAGAGTATGAAACCCTTTGAAATTTCTCCTTAATCAGTCATATTACTGAGGAACACAGAACCTTAAGAACATAGATATGCTCCTGAATATTTAAAGCTAACTAAATATTCCAGCCAGGGCCGGCCCTGGAAATCTGGGGGCCCTAAGCAGGATAAGTTTCGGGGGCCCTACTATGCCATACATAGACAGATAAGGATACACAAAACCAGATACCGTAGGCAATTATAAACCTTATGCATTAAATTTTTACCTCTATCAACATGATGGGCCATAGTTACAACTGGATCTGAGGAGTAAAATCAGTTTGAACAGCTAACAATTTAATTTTCCAAGAAAGACATCCATAATTTGGCAGCAAACATGAAACGTACCAAAGGTAACACTGGAACCAACCCCAGGGGCTGAAGATGAGTCAGCTTCAGTGTGAGATGATGATGATGATGGACCTGGTAGGAAAAAACATTAACATTTAACATTAACATTTTTTTTTTAATTTTTATATTGTAAAAGCATGAAACTTTTCACGTTTTTATAATATAACTTATCACATTATAACGTAAAAATATATTGTTATAACATGAAAAACTTCTTGTTAGAACAATGAACCTTTCACGTTCTTACATAATACTGATCCATTATTTTTTTCCTGATGTGTCAGCAATAGGCTTCTGTAATTTAGCTATATAGAGTATTATACTTTTAATTTTAAGACTAACACTCCAACACTTGTCAAATCGAGTGTATTAGGCTGCAGTACACCTTATTCACCACAGGGTCGCAGACATGAAACCACGACTACAATTAAGGACTACAACTCCCGGCGTCCTGCTAAGTTTACGGAAGTGAAAACCGTTACCAGAGGGATAGCTCATTTTTAAATTAATCGACCACACATCAGGGCGGCATCATAGTTTACACTATAGAAAACAAGAGCATTTACAACGGAGTATGCAGGTGTTACAAAACAAAGGCAACATGATTGCGACTCGATGACCGTTACTACGTGTCAGACATAATGGTTGTTGTGGTAGCAGTTGTACATAGCCTAGCATGTTTCTACAGTCATTTAGCCTGAGCTAACTTCAGTTTTACATCAGTGAAACCGTTAGACTCAGATGAGGAGGAAGCGGTGCAGTTGGGTGTTTACCAAAAGGATCTGAGATGGAAGTTAAAAGCTAATTTAAATGTTAAATATGCTAACAGCTAAAAATAGAGGTGTTAAGCTATGTGGTTAATTAATGTAGCATACAGTTAATGTGACTGCGGTCACGCCAACCGTCTCTCGTTTTCGCGAAGTCAAGCCATCAGCTCCAACATTTTAAGTGCGCTCTTATTACAGACTTTATGGCAAACGCACAGAAACAAGTGGGAAAGTCAGCGCTAACTTACAAGAGCGTGTGGGAACTTCCGGTTTTCAAAAATAAAACGTGTTAAATCAGAATCAGCAATACTTTATTGATCCCCAGGGGAAATTGTTTTTGTTACAGGTGCTCCTTACAAGTGTAAAAGAAGATATAGTGCAAACAAGTGTAGAAAGAAGATATAGTGCAAACAGAAGTAAAAATATAAGAAAAAAATATAAGAAGATAATTTACAAAATATATATGTAGAGACCACACAGCATAATTTACAATATATACAGGAACCTTATATACAGACTGAACAATGTAGTCAGTTATTGCACGGATTATTTAGGAATAAATATGTAATAATTTATTATGAGTTGGTGATAGTGTTGAAACAGTCCAAGGGCAACTCAGAGGGAGGAGTTGTACAGTTTGATGGCCACAGGCAGGAATGATTTCCTGTGGCGCTCAGTGGTGCATTTTGGTGGTCTGAGTCTCCCACTGAAAGAACTCTTGTGTCCAACCAGCACATGGTGGAGTGGGTGTGAGACATTGTCCAAGATAGTTCGCAGCTTAGACAGCATCCTCCTCTCTGACACCACCACCAGAGAGTCACACGCCATTCCCACAAAATGTATTGAGATTTAATTTTTAAAAATACAAGAACTACATTAAAGATATAATGTTGTGTTCAATGTGTTCAAATGCAATAAAAAGAGGTGTGTGTCATAGAGCAGGCTTAGATCTACTGTCCTACACTGATTCTGAGCCAATAGGTCACATGACCGGGGAGTTATTGAGCTATAATCTTCATATTTACAGTATAAAATACATTAAAAATTCATAAAAAAAATACTACCTACTTATTATAGGGTACGCACTCAAATATGAGGATTTTTAGTTCTGAGAATCTTTTTCACATTTGAAATCCTTTCATGTTTTTTTGAATGAATTTTTAATGTAGGCTATGTCAAAATGTAGCTAAATAGCCTATTACTATGCCATGCAAACATTGGCTCAAAATCAGAATAGGACAGTGGAGCTAAGCTCGCTCTATGACAAATGCCTCTTTTTATTGCATTTCAACACATTTAATTTTTTTCTTAATGAATTTTAAGTGTATTTTATACTGTTAATATGAAGATTATAGCTCAATAACTCCCCAGTCATGTGACCTATTGGCTCAGAATCAGTGTGGGACAGTAGATCTAAGCCTGCTCTATGACACACACCTCTTTTTATTGCATTTGAACACAAGTAATATTTTTTTTATGAATTTTTAATATATTTTATACTGTAAATATGAGCATTATAGCTCAATAACTCCCTGGTCATGTGACCTTTTGGCTCAAAATCAGTGTAGGACAGTAGATCTAAGCCTGCTCTATGACACACACCTCTTTTTATTGCATTTGAACACATTGAACACAACATTATATCTTTAATGTAGTCCTCGCATTTTTAAAAATGACAATTTAATATATTTAACACCCCCGTTTTATTTTGAAAACCGGAAGTTCCCACACACTCTTGTAAGTTAGCGCTGACTTTCCCACTTGTTTCTGTGCGTTTGCCATAAAGTCTGTAATAAGCGCGCACTTAAAATGTTGGAGCGGATGGCTTGACCTCGCGAAAACGAGAGACGGCTGACGTGACCGCAGTTTCTGTTACGGGTGCGTCGGTTTAAAGGTTTGCAGGATATCTGAGTAACAGTTGCAGTCATGTCACACAACAGTACTAAAGTATAGGGCGGTTAAAGTCGTATCACTGCCACCTGTTGCTGACTCCCAGTCCTACTGACAAACAAGCATCCTGGAAGAAATGAATTAGCTTGGCTATATTTATAAGAGAACAAACATATCAGCAAGCAACATTGTTTATACATTAATGACAGATTTACAGCACAATTGCCAGAACAGCATAAAAAAAAGTTGACACCTTATCTTGTAATTACGAGATAATTTTTTATATTTATTCAGTGAATGCAATGTGCTTCCGTAACAATTAGTTCTACAATCAACATATTGCTGCTACATCAGAAAAAAAAAAGATCAGTATTACGTTATAACGTGAAAAGTTTATTGTTCTAACAAGAAGTTTTTCACGTTATAACAATATATTTTTTACGTTAGCAGCAATACGCTTCTGTAAATTTATACTCTTGACAAATAATCTACAAAACCAGGTACATCCATTTGGTAAAATAATCAATACTGGCTGAGAAGCAGGAATATAAAGCAGGGCCATAATCACAATACAGTTTGGGGGGACAAGTAACCCCCAGTACTCAGAGGGTATCAGATTGTCTCCCCCAGTGTATAGCTGCGACTCTGAGGGAGTCCTCAGAGTTAGTACGGGGGGGCTGCAAAATTACTGTTTGATCATTTGATTTGTGTTTTGATTTTCAGTTTTTTAAAGTAAATAACGGGGCTCTGATTCCAGCACATAGCCCTCCAGAAAACCACAACTTTGATCTTGTTGTTCTGTTGCTTTTCTTTCTAGATGAGCCCAGCATCACCCTTTCTGAGAAGTGTCATGGTGAAGTGAAGATAAATAACGTAAAGGTTTGCAGCACTGGGTGGAACACCGAATACTCACACTTGGTTTGCCAACAGAGCTGTGGCAGTGCTATAACTTGGGAAAAAGATGAAAATCGTGATCCAAACACGGAGTACTTCCATGTCCTCTGTGAGGACAACCATTATAAGCTCGGCCAGTGCAAGAGATTCAAGGGAAAGTGTGGCGCTGACTTGGTGTCTGTTTACTGTACCGGTAAGTATGTACATTAATGTGTTATGTTAATATTTTTAGGATATTTATTCAAATGCAGAATTGAATACAATACTATAGAAATACTTGGACACTTTTAATGTATGAACTTTTTGCTCTTCTTGCCGAGAGTTAGATTCAAAGACTGATGCAACTCTCATGTCAGCTACAGACAGGAGATGGTTAATCTAGCTCAGCATACAGATAAAGAGCAGTGTGAAACAGCTAGCCTAGCTGTCTATGTCCAAAGTGAAAAAAACAAACAAACAAAAAGTACCTACCAGCAAAGCTCACAAATTAACATGGTATGTCTGGTTTGTTTATTTTAAGTGAAAAATGAAATTTAAAACTGCAACTTGTCATTTTTACACTTTCGTTTCAGTACCTCCAGATAGAGCCAAGCTAGCTTTTCCCCCTGCTCCCAGTCTTTATTCTCAGTTTAGCACACCGTCACCTGTTTTGTATTTTTCAGACACATGAGAGCATTATGGACCTTATCACCTAACTCCTGACCAGAAAGTGGATAAGCGTATTTCATAAAATGCAGAAATATTCCTTTAAACACCATTCCCTAGAGCTGAAGCTGAATTATACTACTACTACTACTAATAATAATATATTTATTTATTTGTTTTTTTTACAGGCCAAAATGTCACGTTCAGTTTCCCAGGTTGTGGAGGTCCGCTTTCAGTCAATTATCGAGGTTCCCTGGAAAAAGTGTGTCCCCTGAAGACATTTGACCAGAAATTTAAGAATCAGCTGTGTCAAGACAAAGATTGTGGTTCTTACAGCAACACAAAGTCTGAAAACACAAAAAAGGTAAGTCTTTGTATTACACTTTTTTGGGGGGTTTCTGACAATGTCCCAATTATCAGTCTGACAATGCTGTCTCTATAAATCATTCAGCCATGAAAAAGTTATTAACTTAATACAAGTTTATTTTTAAATTTCAAGGAAACGTTGTCCACAACACTGAGTTGCGGGAAAGACATCAATGACATCAATTACTGTATCAAGAAAGAGGAGTGTGACGACATACCAGCTGAGATCTACTGCACCGGTAACCAAACCCATGAATCCTCTCCCAATAAGTCAAACCAGTTCCCAAGTTATTTATTCAGTTGTTTTGCATAGGGATCACCTTTTCTGTAAACTGTAAAATTTGAACTTATTTAACTTGAAGCTAATCTCTGATTTGATTAACTTGGCACAGAGTAACTTGATGAATCAAGTAGCATCCCACTCTGTCAGTAAATACAGGTATGACAATGTGACTGTGTTTGATTTCAGGTTATGTGCCCCCACCACCACCCACGACACCCCCTCCAGATCTTACCCTGCCCATTACCCTAGGAGTAGTATTTTTTCTGGTTCTGGTGATACTGATTGTTGTATTTATACGAATCTACATTGTCAAGAGAGGCAAGAAAGGCATGAATGCCTCGTGTGAGTATCTATCTATCTGTCTATCTATCTATCAGACCATCCTGTGTACATTTTAAAAAAAAAGGTGTACTGGAGCCTTTTGCCACAAGAGGCCAGTCTTCCTGCATGCTGACTAAACTCTGACTGCTTTATCCCGTATATGACCATTTAAATGACAATATCTCTGCTGCCTCTGTCCAGCGTTTATATTTCAGAACAGAACTGGAACAAAAACTCGTACAGTCTGTAAAAAAAAGATTAATGTATGCATGTGTTGTGTACAAACTGTTTTTCCAGCTCTTGCGTTTTCCTCTACTACAGCAGTATTAGTGCAAGACAGTTGTTTGTCACAAAGTAGTAAATGTCTAATGTTTTTTTTTTTTGTAGCAAGAATGTTGTCAAGACAAGAAGTGGAGTTTGAAAGTGGCGATTACGAGGATGTCAAAAACAAAGACAATGAAATGGAAGACTTGAGTCGTAGCAGTGAGTCTCAAAACATATTCATTCACTTCTTTTATTTGAATTTATTTTTTGAAATTGTATTTTAATAATTGTGCATTTATTTTACTGAATATTGGTTATATTCTGTGATACAAACTTCAGATTACTAAATTATTGCTGTATGATATATTTATTACATCTACATCTATATATATTACATGTAACATTGTATAACTCATTATAATATTTTGTACTTTTTATTCATTTATATTCTTCATATAATATATAGTTCACACATCATAGCTGCCAGAGTTGCACTACTAGAGTTCTTGTGCACAAATATTTGCACAATGTATTTGCTGTGTGTCGCTTTTTAATGCCACCCCTCTAATTTCTTTAATTAATGTCTTTTTTTTTTTATAATTAATTTCATTCATGGTTCTTTGTCTCTGTTGTCTTACCTCTTAGCATGTCTCATTGTTGCTGTAACATGAGGATTTCTCCCTAGGGATAATTAAAGTCTTACCTCCACATTCACACTTGATTTCAGAGTAACAATAAGCACAGATTTAGGATATGATGAAAATATCTTTAATGATTGAGTTTATTTGTGATTTTAGATGTGAGACAGTGTGAATATATTTGTAAGATGTCTTATTGCTGTCGTTCTTGCAGGATTCATGCCAGAGTCTGAGGTCATCACGGAGAACGACGCGCAGAGTGCTTCCTCTTTACCTTACGATGATATTGATGACATGCTTGAGGCTCAGCCCCTGACCCCTCAGGCTGCCGCTGCTGGTGCCTCAGGAAACAACTACATGCGTGAGGGTGCCTCTGATCAAAGCGAAGGAAAGTTTTGAACCGGTTGAATCACATCTTTTTCCCCAACTTGCATACGAATCGTTGACTAATTGTCACTGATGTTGATTCACATAAGCATATTTTGACATGCAGCTGCCTTTCTTCTTAACAGATGGGGTGACCTATGAGGTGGACGACCCGCAGGAGAATTACGACGACATCGAAGCTGGCCCTGAAATCACTCAGACTGAGGCTGAAATCCACAAAATCCCACAAACCGCACCTGAAAGCGACACAGCGCCACCCCCAGAATTAGTGGAGGGGGATGACGACTACCTGGTGCCAGGCGCAGACGGGTGAGCCAAAACTGGGTTCACAGCCAAGTGAAATAAATTTCAATCTGGCAAAGCAGAACTCCCCTCAACCTCAGGGAGAAAAGCATTTCTAGATAAAACTAACTAAATCATGCATACTTTGACATACTGATAATTTCAGAACAGACAAGATTATTAAAAAAAGGATGAGTTTAGACATTTTCTGTACATAATGAAAACATAATCTGACTGTGTACCTTTCATTGACATTAAGATAGTTTTATTTCTTCTGTTTATTATCATTTTGACATGCAATAATATCACAGGCGGTAAACGTTACTGTTTCTTAAAATTTACAAAATTAGAGTCAGAAAAAATTAGAGATTTTTTTTGTTCTAAAATCTACTGCCTGTTATTGATTTTCTGGCTTTGATGCAATATGCTCAGAGTGTTTTACAATCATGGATGATTCTATTGTTTAAGGATGATGTACAGTTGTATATACAGTAGCTAAGCTTCTATGAGTTAGTATTTTATGAAGGATTGGTTTTGCAGTAGTTTGTCAATTTGATTCAATTCATCAAAACACCCATACAATCAAGGCCTGTAGCTGACGAAAATTTAGCTCTATAAGAGACTGCAAAAATGAAATCAATGTTACATAAGTGAGCACAGTCAATACTGTCAACTCAGGTCATATCAACACATTGTTACATCATATATATATTTTTTAATTGTATACGCTTTGTAAGGATATAGAACTTTGATATTTTACACATTGTTTTTTTTTTATAAAGGAATAGTTGCAGAGAGTTAGATGAGAAGAAAGATACTGCTCTCATGTCTGAAGGGTAAACATGAAGCTATAGCAAGCAGCTGGTTAGCTTGAAAAAGGAGAACAGTAGTAGTTAAACAGCAGTAGTTTTACAGAGTGAGCAAAGCCTTTGCTGCTGAGCCAGATCCAGGATGAGTCTTAATATGATACAGTCTCTGGCTGTTGCTCATATGCCATGTGAACATCGCTGTCACCCTGTTCAAATTTGAAATTTGTATATGAAAAAAGAAAGAATCGTCACATGTTTTGAACAGCCAAATCAAATTCGACTGACATAATTCTGAACTGGATACAGCCATATATACAGTTAGCATAGCCAGCTAAGGTCTGTCTGCAGATGCCAAAAGCCACCGAGCAGCACGTGTAAAGTTCACTATTTAACACATTAATCTTGTTTAATTCATACAAAAACCTAAGACAAATAAAACAACAAGTTGGGTTTCCTTGAGGGTTAGACTTTGTCTTGACAATATGTTGATTACACAAACAGGATATTAAAAATTAAAGGTGCCCATAGGTGGATTTTAATACCTTTGGACAGAGGCAGGCTAGCAGTTTCCCCCGGCTATCTGTCTTTATTCTAAGCTAATCTAACCATCTCCTGGCACGACTGTAGCTTCATAATTACCATACAGATATAATATATAATATATAATCAGTACCAGCCCTTTCATCTAACTCTCAGCAAGAAATGCAAAAATGTTTTTTATTTTCATCTTTTATTGTTTGTGTAGTAGTGTTGACAATACATACATATATTTTACATTTAACCAAAAAAGAAAATATATTTTTTTTATAGTGTGTTATGTAAGTTGTGTTATTTCTGATTCCTGTAAAGATGCTGTACACCTCGTATTTCATGTTTAACTTCAGAATTAAATTGCTTTGTAGCAGTGAAGTGTGTTTCTTGTGGCACTGCTCCGTCGTGTTATATAAGAAGTTGTGTGCAGAAACAACATTAAATTCTTTGCCGAGGCTTTCTCTATGCTCTGTGTTTACAATTTCAGGTTTTATCCTCTACATGTCTCAGAGAGTCCCAGATTTTGGAGATGGCTCAGATGTTGAGTATCAAACTGTATGTTATGTATGTCATATATAGTTTGATACACAGCACAATAAGCCGTTTTCCTCACAAGGCATCGTTTGCTTGAAATTCACTGCTGTTCTCATCTTCAACAATGCAGTAACATCTTGTATAAGTGTCCAGTTATCTAACTTATTTATTTTAGTTTGTTGATTTATTATTAATACACTACACTGTTGTGAATTTGTTTGACATTTAACACACAAAGCCAAACACTCTCAAACACTCTGGCTCTGCTCTGAACATTTCGAATACAGTTTCATCTCCACGCACTTGAACATTCTCTATAATCACTTATACATACTTAATACACTTAACATTTCCCCCCAAGTGGCCGAGACACGGAGAGAGCAGCTGCTCTCTACGAATGTTAACATGAGTAGGCCATCCGTAAGGGACTGACAGACATACTGGTGCTGCTTTTTACAGATCGACAGACCTGATAGAGTCTCACATGTTTAATCAGGAGTTAGCCAAGGGCCACTGAAATCAGAGAGCCAGCGATACTACCAAAGGGACTAATTTGTAAGCAGCAGCCCTTGCATGATATGTAAACATCACACCCAGGCTTGCTGTCAGAGGCCTTGCTGAGGGATCATGATGTTGGATGAAGTCTGCTGTGTGGCTGAAGCTGAAACAGATACAGCGGAGATGAAGTGATCTCTAAGTGAAAGAGGTAATGTTTTCATTAAGTCTCAGGTGCCACTTCTGCACAGCAGGAGCCCGTGGGGCCAGAGGAAACTCGAAGGGTATAAGCATTGTGCTGTTAAGTTGAATTTGTAAGATTTTAATAACAAATCCTCCTTACTGACAGCAGGAATGATCTCTTAACAACAAAGCAGCAGCTGGTCAGCAATCTGGCTTACTTCTTTTACTCTGGCATTAAAGGAACATACTGATGTTTAGACATCAGTTAGCCCATTACCTAGTTTTTAAAAATGACAGTGTGAGCCAGTCCACTACTTTGGTCGGCCTGGTGTCAAAGAAAGTTGTGAAATGACCACAACCTCTAAACACTGCATTATGTGTTGGTGGAATGTAATGCTATGCACATAAACAGTTAATAAATGGCTTAGAACACACTTTAAGTGGTTGTAGGCGGGTGTAAGTGTTTGTTAATGTATTCATTAACTCCTCCTGTGGGAACCCATAAGCGGTGCCTGGTGTATAAACAGATAATGAGTTACAATGTAGTAAAACACAGATGTAAGAAGCACTAAAATGTCTTTGTAGCTACAAATAAAGTGCCATTTATTTCATTCCATTTGGAAATAATGAAGTTATAAATTCTGGTAACATTACTAAATGCTAATGACTCTTTCACTTTGCAGTTTGGGCATCATTTAGCTCAAAAACCTTAAATCATTTTATGTACCATTTTCCAGAGAATACTATTGTTTTCAGGGATGACAGTGTTAGTTAGTCCACTACTTTGGTCAGCCTGGTTTCACAAAAATATGTGAAGAGACCACACCCTCTTAATAACACATTATGTGTTGAAAGTACATAATGTTTTGCTTTTGCACACACACTTCAACTGATTTTATATTGCTGCAGCTTGAATTGGAATATATCTTATCATAAATAATATGGCAGGACACCTGTAGATGGCAACTACTTATTTTATGGATGTAAACATTATGAAGCTGTAATGTGCACAGCAATATTTTCATTATCAGAGTTTATTTTGTATTATATCATAGATGGATTATCAGTGACAAAGTCAATCAGGATATGAGATGTTTCTTTATAGAGGACCTTTAACACACCTTATCTTGTGTAAATGTCAGTTTTATTCTTTATCATTTTTTCACACTAATTTATGAAGTTTCAGAATCAGTGCTGCATATTTTAAATGCACTTTTTACTATTCTGAAAGAATGAGAACCTCGTCTTGTATGAGCCCTCAGATGCCTTTGACCAAATGTTCCTAACCTCATGTTTCAAATATTCATCCCGAGCACTCTGATCCATCTCCTCTGCTGGCCGTGGCTCCCGTGATCCTCATTTGTTCAAACACAGATCAGCGTTGATTAAAAGTTTCTTCAGCCACCTCATGATGGCTTTTTATGGAGGTGACAGACAGACGAGCCATCGGCTGGGAGAAAGGTCCCAGTTGTGGTGATTTTCCATAACAAACAATATGGTATTATTTATAGTGCTCCCGTGTGTATGGTGTCATCCAGAAAGCCTGGATATCTCGTCTATGGCTCTGTGTCTGTGTGTGCGTGTTTATGTGTATGTGTGTGAGGGGGTTGGGGAGTAGATGGGTTGGGAGAGGGGCAGAGTAGAACTGGGAGAGAGAAGACACGTGACTTTTGATATGTACGGCCTTTTGTGCCAACATGTGCTCCACACAAAACGGTAACAAATCATACAGTGATCATTCAGCATTGCAATGAGAAATATAAAGTCGGTTTCTTACTGTATGTAAAAATCCCCCAATTCAGTTGAGGATTGCTGCCAAACAAAAACCCAGGAGCAGAGCTGTTTTTAGGCATAGCGGAGGGCACCTCAAGCTGGAAGGACAGACGTAAAATCATTTCATACTTCTTTTAAAAGTCTGTCATAATGACTTCTAGTGCCTCAATTTCATTTACTACTTTACTGTCTTAAATATCAGAATACTGTAAGGTACTGTGGGTGCTCTAAGCTATATTATGTAGGGAAAAAAAATATAATATTAACATGAATGTGGGATCAAAAAATGTGTCCAGTGAATGTCTGATTGTGTGTAATATCTGCACTCAGTACAGGAATGACAGGAGTTGCAGGGATTAAGACCCCTTCTGCACAGACAAGCAGTAACATGGATAAAGTTAAAATCTCATATGCAAACATACAAACAACCATCATTACTTATATTCCATTTAAACACTATACTTCAAATTTAATCAAAACCAGGGTACTCATAACTAATATCATGTAAAACTTTTAAAAGTGCAGTTTCTGTATTTTGATCGACTTCGAAAACCAGACTGAAACTTCTCAAAAAGTGAGTGGTCATCCATGAAGGATAATAACTGAGAGTATACTTCTTTCTCCAGTACTTTGGCAAGAAAGAGTAATTTGGGTATGGGCCTATAATTATTACGACTGTCTGCATGGAAGTCAGAATTTTTTATAAGCGGTTGAACAACTGCTGACTTAAAAATTGGAGGCACAACTCTTGAAGATAAGCACTTGTGAAATATTGTTAAGATATCTGAAGATAAAAAGGCAGAGACGTGTTTTAAAAGTCTTGTTGGTCACACATTCAAAGCGGAGGTGGAAGTTTTTTGCCATTAATCATCCTCAGTAAATCTGACTGGGATATCACATGAAATGAGTTAAAAGTCTGATGCACCTCTCTGTTTGGTGAGATAGACAGTGATGGGATGATTTGAGCTCTGATGCTTAAGACTTTATCGACAAAGAAAGACCGAAATGTCTCACATCTTTCAACAGAAGGGACTTCATCGGAGTCTGAAGGGTGCTGGATGAGAGAATTAATCATCCTAAAGAGCAATTTGGGGTTGTGAGGATTTGTTGCAATGAGATGTGAGAAGTATTTCTTCTTTTACAGTGTTATTAAATTCTTTTAGAAGCTCTTTCATGGAATTGAAATTGCTACATAATTTGGATGCTTTCCATTTCCATTCAGTACGTCTGCACGCCCTTCTAATGCCCTTAACCCGGTCATTAAACCATGGAGGTGGTTTCTTTGAGGCAGGACATGGTTTAGACACTTTAAAGGGAGCTACAGTGTCCAGTGTGGCAGCACATCACTGCATAAATTTAGTAGCCAGCTCTTCCACAGAACATGAAAAGTCTAGTGGATCACACTGTTGCCTTATAGGTGTTAGAGAAATTTTCAATGATCTGTGAGGTGATGGGTCGAAAGTGTCGAGGGCCTCTGAGATTAGAGATTGCAGGCACTAAGGAAATATTGAAAACGACAGAAGCTTGGCCAGAAACATGCATTAGCTAGATAAAGCATGAGTAAGTTATCTTTATCATAATTTCTACATTTTTATAAAGCTGAGTACTCCACAGTCTTTCCAGGCTTGGTAACTGTAAAAGCACCCTGGCTGGGAACCACTGGCACTGGGCACCAAAAGGGCCAGAAATGGCCCTTTCCATGAATATGTGTATTTATCTGTCACAGTGCATGATGATTTATTTATTTGATGTTTAAGTATTCAAGTATCGGAAACATGACAGCCTCGCCTTGTAGATAAGATAAAGTGGAAAGTCTATGACCGCAGTGTCTCTCTTAACAGCTTGAAACAATCTTTATTTGGCAGGCAAAGGAAGTCATGTGATGATAAGACTCATGATTCTTGTGTAGATGTAGTTTCCTGGAAATGATGCTTTGCTTATCTTTTTAGTCTACTACTGAGAGTTTCCACTGTTTCATTTACCAGGAAAGCACTCATATGCATTGAAACACCTGAAGAATATACATTTTAAAGTCCACAAGTTTAATACACTGGTTGTAAAGCTGTGTTACACTGAATAGGTATGCAAAACACTGTTATAATGTGTTAAACACTGGGTCTGTTACTGTGTGTGTGAATGCCAGCACAGAGGGCTTTGCGGTCAGATTTACTTGGCTGTATTAGTTTGTATGACAGTCCTGGTTGTGCAGTAGGGCCCAGGGGTCAGCTGAAAGATGACCCTGGTTAGTGTAATGCCCTAAATATGCTGTAAAGCATGAGGGGGCCGAGCAGGATCAGGCCCCAGGCCAAGTTTTGGTCTGCCCCCCTTCAGAGGCTGACACGTTCTGTCCTGAAAGCACCTGTGGTGTCCCGTATACTCCAACAAAAGCAGGACATCCATCAGTGGAGAGCCAGCTGTAGCAAATTGCAAAGAGATTATAAAATGTAAAGGGGTTGAGGAAGGCCAGTGCAGTGAAGTAGGTGAGAGGGGGGGATGAAAACTGAGTGAGACAAGCACGGAGATCTGACATAAGTCATGGCTCTAACTTCAAGGACAGCAATATGATATATGCAGAGAGTGGATGAAAAAAACAAGACTAGGTGGATGGATACATGATTTTTATTTTTTTAATTTTCATTTTTCATCTCCATGCTCCTACAGCATCGCAACATTATGAGCAATGATACAAAGATCATGTGAAGTGTGTGGGTGATATGATAAAGACGGTTACAGTCACGCTAAGCAAAGCTTTTTGATATATCTGTTATATTTTTTTAAATGTTTTTGTTTTGTCAACCATTTCTGATTTTTTAAAATCAAACATTTAATTACAAAATCTATATAAAAATAACAAAATACATAAATGCATCCTGCATCATATCAAACGGCCGACTGTAAGATGTGTTGCAGTTGAAGGCAAAGTTTATCAGTGAACTTTCATCAATTCAGTTGACTTGCACTGAAGCAGAAAAGCATGCAAAAACCACACACAGCACACCAGAAATACATGACAATACATAACACCCTAAGGTATATATGGTACAGTATATAGAGAAATTAATACTGTATTAAAATTGTCTCAATAAGCAATCAGCTGTTAAAACTCATGTTATTTATTAGCTTGTGCAGCAGCAGTGGGGAAACTTAGAAAGAACTGCACTGCCTTCTATGTGCAGACTTGACATGACAGCGCCATCCCCCAGGCAGAGGGTCAGAACATAGATAATGTCTGGCAGGAAATGACTGAGCATGTGTTGCCTGGTGCTCGCAGTTGCAGTGATATCTGGAAACATGCCGAATGCTAACAAAATATTTTTCATAATTGGTGTCCACAAAACCCAATTTTACTTCCTCTGCCACGCCAGAATTTTATGTTGTCATACTATTCAGTCCAAGAAGCAATGGGTTTGTGTGCTGTCAGGTCCTGCAAAAGAACTTTTTAACTTCACACTATAGCATTCAGGGGGATATACTGGCAGAAACTGAATATAGTAAGTATGTTTTTTTAAGTGTACAATCACCTGAAACTAAGAATTGTTGTGTTTTTTTTTTAAATCTACATAGGGAGCAGGTCCTCATCTACTGAGATTGCCTTGTTTCCACAGTAGCCCAGAATGGACAAACCAAAAACTGGTTCTTGATATGTCCATTCATGTTTTTTGCATTTTTGTGTCAGCCACTGTGTTTAAAAGCCCCTTCACACCAGGAGTCAGAAAAACACAGACTTTTTATTTTAATGTCAAACTGCTTTATTCAGTGTTTTTACCAGTTTAAATCACAGGGTCAGTTTGTTTCGGACAGAAAGGGACCTGTGGATAATTTTGCTCCCAGTAAATACCTCTTAAACATCTGCTCTTAAGTTATCAGAGAACACAGGTGCACGCAGATTAGCAGGTGCTAGGCTAACTGCCCTCTCGGACATGCCAAACAGCATCAGAGAAACACAGCTCTGTAATGTGAAACTGCTTTATTCAGTGTTTTTTTTCCAGATCTAATCAATGGGTCTCTTTGTTTTGGAGAGGAAGAGACTTCTGAGGATAATTTGGCTCGCAATAAAAAAATTTCCTGAACGTCTAGATCAGCGATAAAGTGAGCACGTATTAAGCTGTCAGAGAACATGGGTGAGCACACATTTGCAGTTGCAGGGCAAGTAGCTTGTCTGCAACGTGCCAAACAGGGTAGGAGAAGCACTGAGGTGTAACCTGAAAGTGCTTTATTCAGTTTTAATCACCTGGTCTGTTTGTTTTGGAGAGGAAGAGACTTCTGCAGATAATTCAGCTCACAATAAAAACTTCCCGAACATCTGAATCGGAAAAAAGGTGACCACACATTTGCAGGTGTTAAGCTAATGGTCTGCCTCCAGCAGTTTTGGAGAGACTTGTCTGCGGAAAATCCGGCTCATGGTAAAAACCTCCTTAACACTGAAGAACTCCAAACTTGAGAATCTTCAGCTGGTTGCAATCTGCACTCCTCACTGCTAGATGCCACTATATCCCCCTAAATCTTTGAATTTGCGCCTTTAAAAGCTTCTTTGATTAAAAAATGTAGTGCAACTAAATGGGCTTGACTAAATTTTCAGTTATGTTAAACATAAAAAATTATCAACAAAACAGCAGCTGAAAATAACTAAGTACATATATTCTGGTATTGTATCTAAAGGGCCAGCATTTTAGTACTGCACTCCAATAAGGTTGGGGGACTAAAGAAGAATGGTGCAGTAATGGCCGACACATCCTGACTTTCTATCTCTCGTATGGATCAAGCTCAAAGGACAATGAATCTTACATTCCCACAATGCAACGCCTGTCCGCTTGTTTTCAAACTCCATGTGTCAAATTTGTAATGCAGGCTGTCTTTTAGAAATTTTAAGTTTAAAGCCCAGTGCATGATAACCACAATCACATCATCAGGGTTATTTTTTTGAGCTTAAACTTAATGTAAAATCTGTGAAGCCCCTTTAAAAACAATTTTTAGATACTTTACTCTATTGCATTGATCTGAGTTATATTTAAAACACATAATGATGAATTTTTATGGGTTGAAATACCCAAGCAGCATAGTTGCATCGACCTGTGAAGGGGATTAACCTGTTTTGGGCCCCTGTTGTTTCCCTCCTTCTATAGACCTAGGGACCAATGAGGACTCCCGCACTGGAGTACGTCCTGGTCCCATGTGAGTGCAGTAAACTAACATTGGGTCTCAGAACTAGATTTTTACACAGGGTCCCTCTTCAAGGCAAGGTTACAAAGACTAAGTAATAATGCAGGACCCACCTTAGTTGATACTGTACTTTAGTGGTGCAAGTTTAAAGTTGCTAAATCAACTTAACATTAGAATTAAAATAAAATCCTGTTCAAAGTAATAATAATCCAATACATAATATACAATATATAATCAGTATATATTAAGTTAGGGAGCATTTTACTTATAATAATTTAATTAAGTAAATTTTGAATGCAGGGCTTTTACTTCAAGGAGCAGTGTGTAGGAGTTGAAGCTATGAATAATTTTGTTTTGGTTATCTTAAAATTAGCCCGTCATATCTTATTGGGGAGTCGGTGCTCTTCCATGTAGACCGCCATGTTGTACTGCAATGTTTCCATAGTAGCACAGAATAGACAAACCAAACACTGGCTCCAGAGAGGGCCTTTCATATTTTCATGTTAATGCCACTATAGGCTCTCTATGCTCTTGGAAAGGGAGGGGTATTCAGTTGGCTGTAATCTGCAACCTCAGTTTTTTACATTTGTAATGTAACATCTCTAAATTCAGTAATCACACTACAGTCACTAATCAAACAGTTACGTCGTTACTTGAGTTACATAAGTTCTTCAACTATCTTCATAATAGGCGGATAGAAAAAATCATCAAGAGTGCCGACAGCAGCAATATCCACTAGCTGAGAGGCTGCTCAGCCTGGGCAGACGGTGCAGACGATTTAAGGGTCTCATCGTCATGAAGTATAACTGCTGTTTAAGTGATAAACATGTCAAATAAGGTGGACTAGCCTACTTTAAAGCCATGGTTGGGTGAGTAAGTGGCTCAAGTACGTTTGCTGGAGAATGTGTTTTTTTCTCTGAAGTATGTCATCATCTAATGCTGTTAGGAAGGCTGGTCTGTTTTATCATTTTATTTAGGCCCATTGATTTATTATTTTGAAATTATCAATATTTGTTTTGTTAAGAAGGACAGCCTCTTTTATACTGTTTTATTAATATAGTTTTATTCTGTGGCAGTTATAGCCTACTGAAAGTGCTGTATTGAT
The DNA here is from genome assembly GCA_019142605.1 of Cephalopholis sonnerati. Taxonomy (NCBI): domain Eukaryota; kingdom Metazoa; phylum Chordata; class Actinopteri; order Perciformes; family Serranidae; genus Cephalopholis; species Cephalopholis sonnerati. The sequence goes on from JAGQAX010000011.1 coordinate 31,139,136, forward strand.
TCTCCTGTTTAGCCTTGTTTTGTGCTGATATGTTAGGTTTAACATTATATTTTTAACTTGCAATTAGCATTATTTTTTTGGAGTGACAACCCCCACACTGCCGCTAAATGCCAATAAATTCTTCACACTGCTCCTTTAAATAAAGGACCAGAGTGTTCCCTCTAACACAGGAACTCCAGCATCTCTGAACTTCATGTTTCTGTCAAACGCTCTTTTAAATTGACTCCAGGACACATGCTTCGGCATAATGTGTCACCATGATGTAAACACCATATGTTTCATCACTGCAAATCACATGCCTGATACCGGGCACCTATGACTGTATAATTGACATGCTGTCTGGGCATATAGAAGCTATAGATTATATACGAATGCAGTCTGTTACTAAGTATTAGGCTGCACCACCTTGTCATGCCCAGGATTATTCCTAAAGGCGCTGACTTTTTCCTTTTCTGCTGTCTGCTGCTGCCCGGTCCCATATACCTTCTTAAGCCAGTCCTTGTCCACATACGCTCTCACCTCCCCCACTGTACACCTCTTTTCTACATCCAGATCCAGGAGCTTACTGAACATCTCCATGGCTTCCGGAGTGAACCTTCTCCACAGAGGAGGAATGTCCTCCTCTGTGTTAGGTCTCTCCTCCATTCTGCACCAGTCTGCAAACTCCTGGTAGAAGTCGTCTGACTCCATGCAGCGCTCCCAGGGAAAGTAACCCGTTAGGATGCAGAAGATAACCACCCCAAAGGCCCAGGTGTCCAGGCTGGGTTCCACACTGAGCGGAGGAGCGGTCACTTCTTTTTGACCCTCCATCAGGGCCACGGTGCAAAGCTCTGGGGCCATGTAGGGCAGGGTTCCTGTAATAAAGCGTATCAGAGTGCCTCTTTTCTGGGCCAGGCCAAAGTCTGCCAGCTTCACCTGGCAGCAATGATTGTCCAACAGGAGGATGTTTTCAGGCTTGACATCACGATGGACCAGGCCGTGGCTGTGGATAAACTCCAGTGCACTGGCGATCTGGAGGACACAACGTTTTACTGAAGATTCAGGGATACCCACCTGGAAAAATCAGACAAAAGAGGGATAGGACTCTTTTGGGTTATTTACAAAGTTGCCAGAATAAAAAGTGAGCACTCATCACAAAGCACCGTGTAAAGAAAATGAGGCTGGATCCAAATGTCCGCCCTCCAGACTGTCAGACATAGGCACTGGGCTCAGACTCATCACTCAAGCTGCAAGGCTGCATGAGTTCCTGATAAGACAGGCCTTGCACGTAACTGTTTAATACAGTCACTTCGGCACAAGTTTGACATAATTACAGTATGATGCAAGTCACATCTCATTATTTTCTATCCACTTTATGCAGGGGTGGAAGCAATAAATTACATTTACTCTCAGTACTGTAACAAAGTAAATCAGTAATTTTAGTTTTACTTAAGTACTTTTCATCATCAGTATTCCACTTTGTTACATTTAATATTGCCAAGTGCAGACTTTGCAAAGGTGGGAGCAACACAGTTACAGGCTCAAAACCCCAAATGGCCTTTAGTTTTTCAGGTATCCCTACCCGAGGGAAAACACAGCAATGTTACTTCATGTTTGCATAAAATGTATGGTCATGAAATCCCTTGTATCTTTTCACCTGTTGCTTAGATTTAGTTAAAATTTGCACTAATACTGCAAAGAAATATGAATATCAAAATGTGCATTTATTGCAAAACTGGATGCTTTTAAATGCAAAGTTGTCATAGACAGAAATTTCACACACTTTTTTTAAGAGAAAGTTATTTACAATTACCGCAAATTCAGACAATCACTGTAAATTCTGCGCAACCTTGCAATTTTGTCCCATCACAAAATTTTAACACAAATTTGACTACTAAATACGGGTAATATCAAATTTTAGTATAGAGCTGCGCACAGCAAATTGATTGTGTTTATTATGGGACTACTGCTGTGGAAGTGTATGCTCTGTGCCTGGGCCAGAGTCACGCACACAGTGACAGGGCTACTGTCAGCATCACACAGCTAATGTACCCTATGGTTATTAATGGGTTTAATGCCAGAGTAGAGCTGTTACAGCATCAGTATAAGATTGTTGAATTGTTGGGACTGTTGAATGGTTTGTTCTTGACGTTAACAGTTGCTGCTGTGTTAGCTTGTGTTAATGTGGGATACACTGAATGCACATAATAAACACACCGAATTCAAAACAGCAGAGCCACTATTTTCTACATTTTTTTCTTGCCCTTTCAATTTCATTGCAAAAATCATGTATGGCCATACCAACATGTATCACTTTTTTTTTTTTTTTTTTTTTTTACAAAAACTACTGTAAAACCAGGCATTTCAGGCCACAACAATCACAAAGTCCTGAAGGGACTAATATGATGGTATATTAGCACAGATCAGGTCGCCACTGTAAATAAGAAACATTGTACACAAACAATGAAGCCGGTGCAATAAAGTAAAAAGTGAGGAGTAAAATGCATTTTTTTTCATTGTTAGTATGTAACAAATCATGCAAAAATGAACTCTTTTAATCTCTTTTATACTTTTAGAGGTTTCAAAAAAAAATCTATACCTCGTTAATAAAGAGATCAATTACACAGAGATTTTGAATATTTTATTCAGATTTTTGAAACTCTTTTTATTTTTCAAGATATTATCATTTTCATACTCCCATTTCTACACTGACGTAATTTTGCACACTATTCCAACTCCCATACCTTCACAACTGACACACACACACAGAGCTCCAAAGAGGTGGCACTCTTCACTCAGGAAACACTCCAGAAAAGTCCCTCTGATGACATTCCCAATCAATGTCAACTGTACTTTGTGTTTATAACTAACAAGCAAATATTAGCATGCCAACATGCTAAATTAAAATAGTGAACACTTAACCACTATACCTGCTAATGTCATTTGTGACACTGTGAGCTGGTTAGCATGCTGACATTAGCATTCATCTCAAAGCACCGTGCTGTGCCTAAATACAGCCTGACAGAGCCAGTGGCCTGGCACTAGTCTAAGTGTCTTAGTGGTGTTTTGCCAGTGTTTAACTCACCTTTGGCTGGATGACAGCAAACAGGTCCCTGCCAATCACAAGCTCCTGGGCAAAGCAGTAGTGCTCATTAGACTGGAAGGCAATGCCAAAGAGGCCCACGATGCAGGGGTGGCAGGACAAGTGTAAGGAGATGCAGTACTCTCGCAGAAAGCCCTGCAGCTTAGTCGAGGCTTTGGGCATCACTTTCAAGGCCATCGGAGTCCCTGCGCAACATCCATACTTTACTTCGGCTATTATTATCACTGTTCATGCACATCTTCTTTGTCTTACTAGGGAAATGGAGTATTACAGATATTTATGACCACTGCAGTGACACTGTGCTAATATTAAGTATTTGCTGTATACTGTAATAATTATCTAATAACCATTGAGAGGCTTTTCTACAACATTAAACTTCACCCAGGTCACCCTGATTTCAGTTCCAATGGTTTTCTAAGCCTCCAGGCCTCAAGCCAGCCAGCCTTATGCCAACTCGTGCTCCGCGTTCTGCTCTCTCCTTTGTCATTGCTCCACTCTGGAGTTCGAGGTTCCCATCTCATCAGAAAAGTGCAGTCACCAATCTTTTTTTTTTCAAATAATACTTTGCCCATCTTCCTTCTGTTCACTGCAGTTGCTTTGTAAAGGTCCTCAACCAGCTATGAATTACAACTTATTTATTTTTATTCATTTATTTGTGAAATGCTCTCTAATTTTTTGGGATTTCAGAGCACCTTCATAGGATTGTACCTGGGCTAACAAACACACACAAAAAAAACATATTAAACAAAGAACTTAAATTATTATTGTTCACTTTTTTGTTTTGCCCCAGACAACCTATAATACTAATGCTGGTATCATAAGACACATCAAACTTATTGCCTTTTTAACTGGGAAAAAAAGTGGTTTCAGATCAGCAAAGGTAAAAGATTTTATGACCATTACTATCTCTGTAATTGGTGATGGAAAGAAATTGCTATAAGGTTCTTGACTTAAAGAGATTTGAAAGTGCAGTCATACCCCTGTAGCGATGTGTGACTAGGAGCACTTTGCCGTATTTCCCTCGGCCGATCTCCTTGATGATGTTGAAATGTTCCTGGATCTCAAGCTGACTGAGGCTCTGAGCCGTCAGCTCCATCAGCTCGTCGATCAGGCTGCCGTCAGGGAGGCCCAGCTCAATCATCTGTACCCACATGTGGAGAGAACAAAACAAATCAAACATTAGGGGTGTGAAAACACATAGATATTATACTACTATACTTATTGGAATACATTAAAAAACAGCATTTATAGATCAAATATTTCTCATTGATGCTAGAACAAATCATTGTCAAATGAATGCCTCTTTTTAGCTTTCTCTTAAATTGTTTGAAACAATCATTTCTGCTACTTTCCATGTCAATAAACAAGTGTAACACTACAAATGTCTTCAAGAGAGACTCACTGAAAATATACGCCATTATCCCCATCTTTTAACAATTGTACGAAATACCAGTGTAGATTTTAGGGGTGACGCAGGGGACACGTCCCCCCGAATAATAAGAACATGCCTCCATTCTCCCTGATAAAAACATGAAAGTAGCAGAGGAATTTTATTTCGACAAAGAGCATAAATTGGTGCATAAAAATTCACCAAAATGCATGAAATTAAGCATTTGATACTTAAAACTTTCTTGCAGAGGAACCAAACCCTCACCAATGTTCACACAAACCCTACGCCCTTGCGAACAATTTTTGTCTGAGCTTAACTCTACCCTAGCAATAGCAATGCAGTATGTTTATCTATCTCTTCTCCCTTAAAGACAAATTGTCATTGTTAGTGTTTTCAGTTGCAAAGGAGGTTTATTTGACTTTGAGAAAATGTCATGTCTTCCATGTTCTGAAGGTTTATATTATGTTGTTTAAAGATTTGGTCAAAAAGCAAATATATTGGCTACTTTGACCATTTAACCACAATTAATGGGTCCTGGTCCTGAATAATAATAATAATAATAATAATGATCAGAATTATGCATCTTATTTATAGGCACCTTTCAGAGCACTCAAGGACACCTAACGAGACATAATTAAAAAAATAATTCTGTAATATGCAATTAAAGATTTTAAAATGGCTAGACAACAAATCGTAATTATAAATATTAGGTATAAAATCAGAATCATAAAGTCATCATCAGTGCAGGTCACCATAGGAGTATCTTCTGAAAAGATGTGTTTTCAGATGGGACTTGAAAGTCGAAAGGGAGTCAATATCGCAAATGTCATGGGGAGAGAGTTTCAGAGGCGGGGGGCAGAACGGCTGACGGCTCTAGAACTCATGGTAGTCAAGCACGCAGATGGTGATGTGAGTCAGATTGCAAAAGAGGATCGAAGAGTACAGGAAGGTGTGAAGATATGAAGAAGTTCAGTACAGGTAGGAAGGGGCCTGATTATGAAGGGCCTTAAAGGTGAGATGCAGAATCATGAAACTGATGCAATATTTACAGAGTTGCTGGAGAACAAGTGCTATATAATCTATGGAGGGGGTTCTAGTGATGAGGTGATATGGGTAAAACGTGTACCATCTAATCACAGTCCATGGTTTGACGCTGGCTGAGAACCAGGATGAAAGACAACATAAAGATAATAAACTACCTTCCATTATTAACCTCATTGCACGTAATAATGTGAATTATTTTTTCCTCTCTTTATTTCTGTTTTATTTCAAGGCTCTGGCAAAAATCTTTATAGCCAAACGTCCATCACAGAAACTCAGAAAAAGCTGCTTTCGTCAGGACATTAGGATGTTGAACTCTGTCGTCTGACCTTTGTATATCCTTGGCCTTGTCAAGGCACATCGTCAAGTCAAGTTTATTTATAGAGCACATTAAAAAACAACAAGCGTTGACCATATTGCTTGACAAAGATATTAAATAAAACACAGGAATGATCAAAATAAAAACACGAACATAATAAAGAAAATATGTCAATCAATAAAAGCGTATCTTGATAAAATCATAGCACAAGCAGCCTTGCACAAATAACAAGATAAAATCAAATCAATAAAGAAACAGTGTGTTCAGCATGTCTTCGTTTTAGGTGGGTTTTAAATGTGTCAGTGGAGAGGGGATTTTTAATTGTTAGAAGCAGACTATTCCACAAATTGATGGCCAACAACTGAAGAAGCTCGCTCACCTTTGTTTTTTAACTGGATGCGTGGAATGGACGGCAGTGATTAGTCGCCAGATCTGAGGGTCGAGAGGTACAATAGGGTATGAGAAGTTCCTCTGCTAATTTAATTCATTTACTTCAGTTGTGACATGTACATTTTGCATTTCTGCATACGGATGTATTTTTTATCTTTATCTTTTATCTCAAAATTTTTAATATTCACACTAGTCTTTTAGTACAGCCTTAATGAGTTTTCATACATACACATATCCCTAGCGTATATTGCAAAAATATTTGAATCCTTTAATTTCTCAATAATAATATTAACAACAAATTATATAAAAGATGTAGAAAGACATTTAAATTTGAGTATTTTTAGTACACGTTTGGCCAATAGTCATTTGTACATAATTAATCAGATATTGCACTGAAATAATATAATATCCTATTAACAGCAGTATTCAATAGTAGCAGTAATGATATTACATCATATTAATCATGATTAGATATTGATCGGTTTCAGGTCTTACCTTTGTTCAATTGGTTCCAAAGATAGTCGCTGGAGTCTGAAAACACACACACACACACACACACTCACAACACCATGCTTACAGCTGATAAAATACAGCTAGTCAATGGGCTAAAAAAGTGCCGGCTGATTGTTTGTCCTGTCCGTCCTCCACCTTCGCTGCTGCTGCTGCTGCTGCTGCTGGTGCACAGATCAGTGTGCAGAGTGGACCTGAGAGCTTTACACCGCCCAACACGCTGCTCTCAACTGCTGCGATGGGGACAGAGCCCACTTTGACAGCTGATTACAAACTGCCTCTGCAAAGGGCACACGCACACACACACGCACACAGAGAGTGGCCTACATATGGTAAAATCAAATAAACACTGCTTCTGTAAGTATATGCAGTATATATTGTACTTGACAAATTCATGGCTCTGTTACCACTAGTAAACACATGTTCAGACACACACACGCACACACAGATACACACACACACAAACACGGATACAGTGTGCGCATACATTCAGTAGTTCCTCTATCTTGACTATCTGTCAAGACTCTAATTTAGCCCTAAAAGTTCACGTCTCCTGCTCTGTTCCTAAATTATGACCAGAAAAGTCATAAAAGAAAAGTGATAGTTGGACATAACATGTCATCACTTCATCATTTTATTATGTTGGACATTTGTGTGAAATTTTGTCATAATTAGCAGATGAGTTCTTGAGTTACTGCCCAAAACATGTTTTGTGAGGTCACAGTGACCTTGATCTTTGACCTTCGACCACCAGATTCTAATCAGTTCATCCTCACATGTGAGTGGACATTTGTGCCAAGTTTGTGCCTAATTCCCATAAAAGGCCTTTTTGAGATATCGTGTTCATGACCTTGATCTTTGACCTTTGACCACTAAAATCTAATCAGTTCATTGCTGAGCCCAAGCGGACATTTGTGCCAAATTTATAGAAATTCCCTCATGGTGTTCTTATGATATTGTCTCACTGTGGTTCAGCTGTTAGTATTCAGAAACACTATTTCTTTGTTAAGGCAAAAGACTCAGTTTGCTGGGAGTGATTAGTATTTGCAAGAGAGGAAGCAATTCATCATAATGTTGTATATTACATACTGGTATACATGGTTGCCGTAATGCTGGTGTAGTAATCGTGTCCTACATAGCCATGATTTGTGGCTTCATAACAGCTGTGAGTATTACTGGAGAGAACTAAACTTTTACAGTTAAAAAGAGGAGCAACTAAAGAAATGAAACATCCTATCTTGCAACAAGGTGTAAGAATGATAGCCATTATATAAAGACAAATAAGGCAAACATGACTAAGTAAGCTTTGAATTCAAATTTCTTCTTCTTCATCTTACATGATGTCATCTCATGTGTTGCATCCAGTGGTGATTAGAGTATTGAAAATGCATTCTCAAGTAAAAATACAGTTACTCCCATAAAACATAACTCAATAAAGTGAAAATTACAATTTCAAAAAACAACTTAAGTACAAGTAAAAAAAAAAAAAAAAGTACCTGATTAATTACATATTCAAAGAACACATTTCTTTCCATTTTAATATTTTAAAGTGTGAGGGCCAGGGCAAAATGTTGATAAAACATTTTTAATGAAGTAGAACAGATGGGCCAGATACTGAGATACAAAATATCTCTCTGCATCACTTCCCGTCTAACTTATCCCTCTCTTTCTTATCATAACATCAAAGACTAACTTTATACATAAAAAAATCATAGCTAACTAGCAAGCTAGCTATTTACATTTTCACCCACAGTAAGTGCATCTTACTTCAATGTGCTTGCAGAGGTTGCAAGAGGAGTTCTTAAAAGTGCAGATCGCAGTATTTTTCAGGAGAGATGGGGAGCACCTTATCATTTAATTGTTAGCTTTTTTAGATTTTGGTTTATAATGCATGGACTGACTTGGTCAGGGATTGTTGGTGGAAGCTGCCTCTTGCTCTCAGTTTTCCTGTAGTAACTATGCGGCTGACATTTTGTTTTTTTTTTAGTGAAATATCACAACAACAAGGGGACTGGATTGCCATGACACAGATAGCCATGGTGCCCAGAGGATGAATCCTAATGAATTTGTTGATCCTCTCACTTTCCATCAAGCACCATTCTCATGTCATGGTAAATATTTTGGTTTTGTACTTTGTGCTAAGTGATAATTAGCAAATGATAGCATGCTAACCTGTTTAACTAAGATGATGAGAATGGTGAATTTCACACCTTTAAAGCATCAGCATTTTAGTATTGTCTTTCTGAGCATGTTAGCATGCTAATATTAGCCTTAATATCTGAGCACTGCTGTATCTTAAGACATCCTTGCAGAGCCTTAAGCTTGGCTTTTTTTGTGTGATTCTTGGTTTGCACCTGAATAACATCATTTCATCTGCAAACAATTTCATATAAAGGAAAAATGCATGAATGAACCGAATGCTCAGGCTTGGTGTGATAGTGATAGTTAGGTGATAGTTATGATAGAAAGCTACACAGCACTGATTATCTAACACTGTTTTTTTTACAGTGTATTTGATAAATGTGGACATGACCGTAACATTGAATGCCTGTTTCCACTTCATGGCATGGAGGGCTTTATGGCCCCTGAACTGGAAGCCATGAATGCACTCAAGCTGTGGCTCTCATACAAGCAATTCCTCTGGGGTGTCGCCTACAACTCGTCAGGCCTAATGGGGTGTTGTTGTCTGCACCTGTGTGTGAGTGTGTGTGTCGGTGCCTGTGTATGTGTGTGTGTGTTTCATTTACTGTGAACTCACTCAACACTCTGACCCCTGGTTGTTATTCTGGGGGCAGCAAGCGCCCACACGAGCGGGACAAATGATACGAAGAAAGGGATACTTTGGTGTGTTGGCCCCTGCAGGGCTGTGGTGGGTTAATGAGGTGTCAGTCACTGCATTCCAGGGCTGTTGGCTTTCCCAAAAGCTACAAAGGTCATATTGTTAGAAATACCTTGTACGAAGCGTAGAGACTTTTGGTGTGACCCATTCAAGTAAAATGTTTGGACATTAGGAATGAGGTTCTACATTTTCAAATGAGCTCATTATAGTCTGCGACAAATTTCTAGATGCAGCTGTATCTATTTTTTCTACTGCTCTAAATCTAAAAGCATCCTGTTGTGTTCTGTAGCAGCTCGCTAACATCATAGCAACCCTCCCCAGTGCTCAGTCAGGTGGTGCGAGACCGCCATCAGTGATTAAAGTTATGTTGTGGAGCGTGGTTTGAAGTTTGTGATCATCATGTTACGCTGTCACCACAAACATGGGGTCATGTCATATTTGGGATCTTTTACATCCCAGGTTGGGTTAGAGCAGTCTTCGAGGCGCCAGACGGGGTCCATATCCCAACTTCCCGTCCCATCACGATACCACTGCTGTCCTCATAGTCTCACAGGAATGGAATTACAGAGCTGTGTACACTGACAAACCAAGAGTTCTTGCGGTTCCTTTGGCAAACATCATGAGATCAATCTTAAGAAGATATACCATCCAGTGCAGTTTCAGCTGTCAGTTCAGGGATATCAGTAAGAGGAGTATTGCTATTTACCACGATTAATATTGTAGAGGCATTCTGGACTTTCTTGTTTTTGACATGCAGTGAAAATAAAGCCAAGACTATCAATTCCAAAACAAACCCGAGAGAATATTAACTCCAGCTAATGATTGTCCCTGCCTCTGCATCATGGAAAGTTCATCAGGAGAAATAAGGCTTATGTTTCCAAAACATGACCTGTTTTCTGCTAACATAGCTGAGGAGAACGTATACCTAATTAATCAGTCAGTGTGTGTTCAAGTTCATAGTGCCCACAGTTCTCAGAGGAAATCAGAGAAAATCTTTGGATTCTTAAAAGAACATTTTGGCATTTGGGAAACTATGGTTGTTTGTCATCCTACACTTAGTCAGACCAGAATATCAATATCAGTTTCAGCTCTGTGCGTCCAGAACGGAGATAAGTCATGTAGGGGCATGATGAACTTTGTGGCTTAAAACCTTGAAGCAAAGGAAACTATCTCAGCACCATCATCAGTGTGGAAATACACCTTGCAACAACCCAAAACCTGTTTGTTTGCATGGTATATCTTGTGTTTCTAGCAGGTGTAGAAGCAGATAAGACTTGATGGTTTCCAGGGCACTTTTAAAGCTTACATCCTTCTTCCAACCTCAACATGAATATATGAAAAAACAAGGCTGACGATGTAGTAACAATGAGGACAAGTTACAGGCCGAGACACATCCATCAAAGTTCAGGGACTATGTGGTTGTGCTGGTAGTACCAGGGTTACAACTTGTAAGCACTGTTCTTTTTCTCATATCTGAAGTCTTATAACTGTCTCCATAGGCTGAGAAAACATTTATGTAACGGCAGTAATTCTCAAGTGTTAAATATTTACATGCTTGGCACACATCTGGAGTCACGTTTCTGGTAACCAGATAGATCCAATAATCATCCTTTTCATCTCTGCTAGGTGTAAGCCTGGTAGGGATTGTGTGTTTCATTGTGCGTGTTTAAGTATCTGCCTGTTTGTGGCTAATCTCCCAAACTACTGGACCAATCAGCCCCATATTTTGTGTGCATATTTATGACCATATGCTCAAGAATCTCTCATGTTTGTGGTGAATCACAGTTGCTGAAAAAACAGTTTTATTGTTTTATAAAGTAATTAACAGCTGACTCCTCACTTGTCTTAAGCAGCGTGTATTTTTATTAGCGTCTGGGACACTTCTGAAAAGTGCCGTGCATGTCTGCTGGAATTACAAGAACTGTCTGGAGTGGCTGGGATCAGCTCGGGTAGCTGCCTGGTGGAGATATGCACTCTACTGAATACACATTTCTAGAGTAAGCTGGTTTTTATATTTAGTTTTGGGATTGTTATATTTGTGTATGTCAATGTGTACATTGTTGATGGTGCAGAATAGACTTTATCTTAAAAAATACCTTCAATATAAGACTTCCTCAAAGTTATTTTACTTGAGAATCCGAATGCTTTTTCTGTTAACTGTTAGTAAAACAGACAGCAAGTGTTTAAAATGGTGAATTCCTTACAAACTACATATCTCACACAGCTGTTCTGAAAAATAGCCAAATAGACAGAAGTCCGGATGACATGTGACATTTAGTTCATGGCTTGAACATTAAGATTGAGAAATTCATCCCCGTGTGAAATTACATTAACATGTCATCATTTACAAAAGTGCCGCTCTTATCACAGACCATATCTGACAGCTGCTCTGCACACTGGCCAGGCCTTTAATGTGAGGTTGTGACCTCACTCTTTGTACGTGCACAAATCGCCTGTACATGATGTTTCGGTCATTTGGCTAGTTTACAGACACTTTCTTTTCATGTGGCTTAGCATGTGTGTTCGCGCATGGTTTCACCCGTTCTATAGCAGTGAAATGCTTCACCCCACAACACATTAAAATATAGACATGTCCAGACACTCGGTGTACACACCTGTCATGGGAGAAAAGATTTATTAATCACAAGTAATGATTCTGGGTATAGGGTTCTTGGGCGTGAGAAACTGCATCTTTGCAGTCCAACTCTTGGTGACAGATGCTTCATCTTGTGCCGTGGTAGTCTCACTCACTAACACACACACACACACAAATGCACACAAGGCACGCACAACGTCCATGCACACATTTGTACATACAGACAGCTTTAACATTCCTAATTACGTTCTTCAGCTGCTGCTTGTAACGTCTGAAGGTTAAAATTTATCAAACCCACCAGGAAGATCATCCGTGTAACTATAGTTTAATTTTTCTCATTATAGACTTTTAATCCCTGATTGTTTATTTAATATCCATGATAACAGTATTTTTAGCCTCTATAAGCATGCATACGCTGTATAGACACTTGATATAACCTTCTAGAGGGGCTGCTCTGCTGCTGACCCAGGCCCTCATTACTGCAACCCAGAGTTGTTTTTGTGGGCTTAAAATGGATTCTAATTTAGTATGTATTTAAATATGAACTGGCTTAAGAACTCTTTGTGCCTTATTTTAAACAGTAGCATGAATAGGCAAATGTTACTGAGGCTGTACTGCAGTACAAAACCAGAACAAGGTGTGTTTTTATGTGTTTTGGTATTTTTATGTGCTCTTTAATGTCTTGATGTCCTCTGTTTGCTGGTGGTGTGTGCCCATATGTGTTGACAGGTCCAGCTTTGTGGAGTAGATATCTATCTATCTATCTATCTATCTATCTATCTATCTATCTATCTATACACAGTATAATGTAGTTGTGAGCATATTATTAAAGCACTTATCAACAACTTTAACTTCTCTCATAAAATCATCATAACTGGCAAATACACAGCTACATAATTAGTGATAGTATTAATGCTTGTACACATTTCTCCTGTTTATACATACCTCCAATTCACTGACTTAGTGACTTCATGCTATGTGCATAGTAAACAGTAATCAGAGCTCACTAAACAGGGTATGTGTAATGTACTACAGAATACCTCTGATGAAATATGCATGTACAGCACTCTGATGTCAAACAAGGGGAGGTAGTCAGTAGGCCTTAAAATAGAAAGGTTAGTAAGTGGATGGGGTGAAGGAATGAGGTTTACAGCAGTGCTAGTGTTGACAGAGTGGGTGAAGACAGGCTGCTAAGATATGGTTACAGACTGACATGCCTCTTCGTGGTTGGAGCGGTCTGCCTGATAGAGTTGTACCCCTGAACTAAGTTTTTCCAGTTAATCAGCTTATTTTGATTACAAATGCACAACATTTTTTTTGTCTCATGTCACTGAAAAAGCATCATCCTTACTAATGCAGGTGTTCTGTATTTTGGGCTTAGGCAGTTTACAGAGGGGATTTTTTTGTTTTATTTTTTGACAATTTTTTAAAAGTTAATATTCAAAACTATCAAGTAGTCAAGTAACAAATTAAATTTTAGGTTAACATAGAACGATGAAATAAAAAAAACCTTCCAGACCCTTCATTGTTGCAACCCTTTAACTAAAGGGCTCTGCCTGATATGTGCCTGACCCTTGTAGGACCTTTGGGACCTGTCTTCTCTTCGATGATGTATGGAGAGTTGGTAAGCCTCTTGGTCATGGGTGCAAATGTTTTTTTCGATGGTCATGATATGGTTGAAATGAGGAAGTAGATTGACATATGAATCACCCGAACGCTTCTAAATGCAGATATAGGTTAGACAGAATAAACAACTGCCAATACTGTATGTATGAGTGCGTTTCCATAAATGTACTGCAAAGCCTCTGTAAATGCTGTATTAGAGCAAACACGTTGGCACTCTGTGGAGATTGGTTTGTTGCTACTATATTTCGATCCACATGCTAATCTAAGCCCGACAGGATACAAAGAGAGTGGACCAAATTTTGTAATGTGAGTAAGTGCTGCTGCTGACGAAAACTAATGGTGACAAGCATACTGGATAGGGTGACTGGATAGGGTTTGAAGAATAATATGATTCTAGGGCAACTATTAAAAGCAGAAAAGCAACTCACCTTTTGTGGCTTTATAGAGACACTGGCAGAGTGTTGATTTTTAAACACACTTAAAACGCAGTGGATCAGTCCATCACTTTGGTCCAGAAAAGATTTCCCAAAAATAATTTAACAACTGACATGAAATTTGATACATGGTCCCCTGAAGATGATTTGTCACCAGCAGGTCGCACTTATCAATCATCCGTTGAAATATAATATCTCAGGATCTGCAGTGCCACCATGAGGTTGATATATATATTGTTCAGTGAAAAATGTCAACAACTATTGGATTAATTATCATGAAATTTGGTACATGGATTCATGATGCCCAGAGCATAAAACTTGTCATTAGGGTTATCTCCTGACTTTGATCTAGCGCCACCAGCAGGTCAAAGTTTTCACTTATCCTGTGAGATAATTCAACATCTCCAAGCTGGATTGGTCCAGCATTTGGTGCAGACCTTCAAGGTCCCCAGATGATGAATCCAACCAACTCTGGTGATCCCCCCACTTTGCCTGTAGCCCCACCATTAGGTTGACAATAGTACTTTTAAATGCAACATCGAAGAACCATTAGAAGGATTGTCATAAAACTTTGGTTTGACTGATGACTGATGGACTCAGCTGTAGTTTGTGTCCTTATTGGTATGTTTTATGCTAACATGCTAAACTAACATGGTGAGCCTGATAACATTATACCAGCTAAACATCAGCAAGTTAGCATTGTCTTAGCATGAAGACTTTAGAATTTATCTTAACTGCACTGTGCCTCAGCACAGCCTCACAAAGCTGCAAGCGTGGCTGTAGACATTTATACTCGCACAAGAGGTTTAAGGGAGCCCAGTCACCTATGCCATAGTTTTGGATATCACATCTCATATGTTGATATCACCACTGCACAAATCAGGTGTATCATATGTCATCGGGTTGTACTGTAATATTATTTTCTAACGTTTTGTTTACATTCTTTTATGAATGACCTCTTTTATTTCTGAATATGACATTATTTTGTGCAGTCATTGTACTTGCGTCATTGTGTATTCACTCAGAATGGGATAACACACAAGACAAGCGCCCAATCACAGTTCTACCAGTCTTCATGTGCAACCCAGTGTCACTCGGTAGTCGGACAGACACTTACAAAAAAAGCCGTCCTGTCACGTTGGCATGATATATAGCCAGTCGCCGTTGTTGTGTAATGGCACCCGGCGGCGTCAGGGAGAAATGCAGTAGGACGACAAAGTTAAGGCGACGGAAGTTCAAGTTGTGTGGGTGGAAGGGGTGGCGGATGGGTCCAACAACTACCGACTTTCACTCGAGAGGCCGGGAGGTTCGCCTCCCATCAGGTTATAAAGCCAAACCCTGTTCTTTTTTCCTAAACCCAACCACGTGCTTTTGTTACCTAAACCCAACCATGTGCACGTATTGGCTAAACATAACCAAGTGCGTTTGTTGTTGAAGGAAAAAAAGTTGTCAATTTGAGGTGTTGTGCATGTATTTTGAGAGAGACCGTGTGAAAGCGGTACATTTCTTGTGAAAACAGAGGTGTATTTTGAAAACAGTCACTGTATGTAACAGGCAGAACTTGACATGGCATCCTAGAACAGCAATAAGTGAGGTCGGAGTAAGAAAGTGCTGCCATGTGGTATCCTTATGGCCACTGTGACCCTGATACACAGTTACACTTTTGAGGAGGCGCAGGCAGCCCACAGTGTGGCCTACAGCATAACCATGGAGCCAATGCACATAGCTGCTGTAGGTAAGGCATAACTCTTGATGCAGATAGCATTACTTATGTTAAACAGATTGACAATACTTGGAACTTATTAGCTACTGCTCTGCTGTGCTGTGCTGTATGTCTCTTCTAATCTCTGTACTTCTAGGGCAAAGCCTTTCCAAAAACCTGACTGAGACATATGACAAATTGAGCTGTGATAGCAGCACAGGTGGCTGAGGGAGAAAGATACGATGACCGGCGAGCTAAGGCCTGGTGGGTTTACAGAAGTTATGTTCAGGATGCATGTTTTATGATGCCTCGTGTTTCTGCCAAGGCAAATATCAAACAATGGAATGAGGAGCAACGACCACGCAGTCATACCAGAGTCACGTTACATCGTGAACTCTCTCTCCCTTTCCTCTCCTCTCCCTCCTCCCTCCTTCTTTTTTTCCATCCAATAAAGCACCCTCACAATGCTGTTCTCCAAGGCCTATAGCAGATCCTGTGGCTGGTGTTAATTGGGATAATTGTGTGGTATGAGGCTGAGCCACTGCTATGCCCGTCGAGTTATTCCTATCATGGGGTAACAGGGTGGCACACAGATTCCATGGAGATTTTACAGCGAGCAGAGCGATGGAAATGTATCCTGGTACAGCACAGTGGCTGTTATCCCCGGAGGACTTCCAAGTTGCTGGATACGGTGTGTTGTTGTTGTATCAACAACTACTGTTATAGTAGAGCTGCGTCTTGTCTGGTGTGGCGCATCTCTAAGAATAGCTCGATGGTAGCTGATATTCTGTCAACTTGGCTAGAAGAAGTGTGGCAATATTCAGAGGGAGGTGCCAATATACTCAAAGGTCTCACTGACTGCATCTTTAATAACAGTGTCCCATGGGGATTAAAAAAAAAAGTTTGGAAAGTTTAAACATCTACAATTCTGTGACAGGTGAGGAAAATCCATCTGCCAATGAAGACTGTGTGATACAGTGGAAAGTTTTGGCAATCTCTGAAGAGATATAATATTAATCAGGGCAAGCACCTATAGAAAATATAAACTTTAAAAATGCACTTCACTTTGAAGTTTTGGGTCCTGACGATAAAAAAAAGAACGAAACATTTTTAACTTAACGTCCGATTACTAGCTTGTAATGAAGCTTTCGACCATGTTGTAAAGTCTTTATTCGTTTAAATTTTAACTGCTTGCTGTTGGTACAATTTCGTACATTAAAAGAGTATGGTCTAGACCAATGTATATGAAAAGTGTCTTGAGATAACTTTTGTTCTGTTTTGGCGCTAAAAAAATAAAATTGTCTTGACCTGACTTGAATAATGGACAGTTTGAACGTGTACAGTTCCGTGATGTTACGGCTGTATGTGCCCTGTTCTGCTGTATGTGCTCTGTTCTGTTTCCCTCCCTTGTAGATCTATCCAGGTGTGCTGCATCAGGTAACGAGGTGCAGTGCACCTGGCATGGAGGTATTTAAGAGCTCCTGTACCAGCAACAAGGGGGAGAGGTTCTGGTGTGGGGACTGCTGGTCCTGCTGCCTCTCCCCCATGGGATTTCTGTGTGTCTTGTGTGTTTCTTTTAATTTTAATAAATCCCATGCATCTGAGTGTTTTAAAGGTGTTCGTGTGATTGCTTTTTTTATATCACACAAGGATTTTTGTTTGTTTTGTTATCTTTGTGTAGTTCATTTTTGTGGGTGTTGGAAGGGAGCAGCATTTGTCCACCCCTTTTCTTCCATTGTAAACCCATGTGTTTGGAATTTACTGTGCATGTGACTGGTGAATATAGCCACAGTAGTCTGAATGAGCCATGCATCCCCTCTGTAGGCTGAAGTGGTTGGCCTCAACAGGAGATCAACCAGTTTGTTGTTTTCACTTAGTGTGGCGGAGAAAGTGGTTGAAGACAATGTCTTGGGAGCATTTCCCTGGTTTCCTGGGGGTCGCCAGTTTCTGGTTGCCTTTTGGGTTCCGGTGGAATCAGTGCATAAGTACCCACCACCAGTATCTGTCTGAAGACTAGGGTTGAGATTAATTAGCTAGTAAGTGTGACCAGTTAGATAGAGCTGGGGAGCTTGAGCTCTGTGGTGGTATTTGATTTCACCATTGCACATGTTCTTGTAAGCATTTGTTTTCGTGGGTTTGTAATCTGAAATACTGTGGCTGGTTTCACTGAATCGACGTCCTTTGTCTGGTCTTGATGGTAAGTTGCACTTTCAACTGTTTGAGCCTGGCATGCTTCAAGATGGCTAGGCGTGTGGTAGAATTCAATTTGGTTGATATCTTGGCCTGCTTGTTTTGGTGATAAGTGCTACAGCTCATGCTTTGTTTGGTTTTGCATGTGAGCTTTGTTGTAGCTTGGTTTTCTCTGTGTTGTGCGTCTTGGGACGACTTGGTTGGCTAGTGAGCCTTTGTTTAGAGGAACCTTTGGGTATGCTACTTTGGTTTAGCGCTCATGTAATACCAGTTCAGTGTGCTTTGAGTAGCTGTAATTCTGAATAGGCAGAGCATCCTGACTTTTGCTTTGTCTGGTTGCAGGCCACCTTGTTAGAAGTCGTGTAATGAGCTTTGAGGCTCATTCTGAGCAACATTTTGATGTGTACTTTAGGTTGGGGATTTAACCATCTCCTGACTCTACCTCACTGCTCTATTCTCATTCACCTGAATTCCTGCAAAATACAAATCTGCATTTTGAGTTGGGTACGTTTCAAATCGTATTCTACAAACTTTCTATTAAAGCCTGTTGTGACCCTTTATTTTCCCATGCACTAGCTTCTGATACCAGAATATTTCTCATTCTTAAATTGCTCCTCTGGATCCAAGGTTGCTGGGTGAGGGATTGGATCTGGTAAGATTGATAGTGGCGGGTGGAGGTTTAGGTCACTGTTCATACTTTCAAGTTTGTATGATGGCTAGTCCTGTGTAAAGGGGGACACTTGGTAGACTAAAAAGAGGAATGTTGTTTTTCTTATGTCGAATTGTTTAAAACTTATGTTTTGTGTTCAAGATGTCAAGGTGGAACCTTGATCTTAAGAGGGGGGGTGTGACGCCCCTCCCACTGTCTTGCAGAATATGCCAGCCAGCCTCATCAGGCAGGTGGCTGGCATGGGAGGGTCGTTTCCTTGATTGGCTCACCTGGGCTTCCAGGCTATAAAAGCTGCCTCCTCTGTTCACTTGGTCTCTCTCTTCCTGCGGCTGACATCTACTGGGCATCATTACTTTTGGTTTGCACCTTCAACACCTCCACAACACACCTGACACACACCCATGCATGGCTTTCATGACTGACTTTGCTGACCTACACACTCCATCGGTAATTTTAGTTTAATAAATTCTGCTTGTTTTAAGTAAATCTCTTGTGTGGACTCCCTACTTGTTACATTCACTGAGCCAGTGACCACATGGACTATCAATACTATCAGTACTATCAATGGCTCCAGAACAAGCAAGTACAGTAAGTGAGGCTTTGGTCCATATTTTTTGTCAGTGTTTAAATATGAGTAAGAATTCAGTCAGGCAATTTTTTTTTTACCAGCCACGAAAAGCCGAGTTCAATGGATGTGGTCAGAGCAAGGGTACTAAGGGAGGAAAGGGCCATTGTCCCCCACCCCTTTTTTACACCCCTGGTTGATATTTGCATTGCTGTATCATGGCTGAAGTCATCCCACAGCAAGATGGGCTCTAGTTTAACATCAATAACATTTACAGTTATATCATATCATTTGTTTAAAAAAAGTTCAGCACCTTCACAACCTGCTTGGAAATTTTCATGAGGCTATATATTATATAATATGTAAGGGGTGTCTGATTTATGAGCTCTGGTAATGAAGTGTAAAGAACACTGACCTATGTAATGATGACACATTGACAGCTTTGGAATCCACAGTGTTGGATCCACGGGAGATTCCTCCCTTTATCATCTCTTTGTTGAATGCTGCTGGATGACACTGATGATACTAAAGTTACACAACACGCTCACACAGACACGCGCTCATGGCAACATGATCCTATAACACAAGAAAAGCCAAGCCACCACCATTAATCAAGTACTTGACTGATGATGGTGATTTATATAAGAGCCATAGAAACAAGGAAAATGCTGCCATCTAGTGACACTAAGGGCAAACACATTTTATACTTCTGCTAAAGGAAACATTCAGATGCTTGTAAGCCTGTTATTTATTTGTGTGAAAGGAAAGCTCTTCTCGATGCTGTAAATAAACCTTTCACCACATTTTACATCATCTTCGCCAAGCAGTCAGCTGTGCTATTCTGGCTCTGTCTAATGTGCTGAACACTGAGAGAAGAAACTGGATAGCTAACTCGACACCTCACTCAGGATTCTTCACGCTCTGCACACATTAACATCTCACCTTGAGAAACAGAGTGTGCCTGAATGTAACCATAGCACTGATGTCACCCTGACGAACTTGTGTGAGGGTGCTGTGCAGATTCACAGAGCTAACTTAGGAGATTATATTTCCTATAAGTATGTGCATTGCTGCTGTGTGTATGTTATAAGATGAGGTGTGTTTTGCACAGTATTTCACTCGGTGTTCAATGTGACATGTTATATTTCAAACATTTAATTTGCAAGACATTTCCTACAGGCACAGCCGGTCCTCCCCATAAGAATTAAGCTGCTGCTTAGGGCCCCACGGCCACTAGGGGCCTCTGGATGGCTGCACTGTAAACTAAACTGACTGACTGTCACACCTCTGCGCAGACCTGGCAACCCTGTTATTTACAGTGAACTGCAGCCTACTTGTTCATAGTTTTATAAATGTTTTAATGTATTAAAATTACAGTTCGCTGTGTTGCCTTCTTGTTCATGGATGTTACCTGGCATAATTGCTTATGTTTTATCTACTCTTCATGTTATGCATGTTTAATTTGTATTCTCACACGGCAGCTGTGACAAACTGATTTTACTCCTCAGATCCAGTTGTAACTATGGTCCGTCATGTTGATAGAGGTAAAAATTGAATGCATAAGGTTTGTAATTGCATATGGTATCTGGTTTTGTGTATCCTTAACTGTCTATGTATGGCAAAGTGTATCCTGCTTTGGGCCCCCAGATGTCCAGGGCTGGCTCTGGTTTTTGGTTAAAACAATGAACAATAACAAACTTTAACAACTAACAGAAAAAAGGTGGCAACAGTATGAAAAAATGCCTGCAGTAAATATATATAAGAAATATATAAATATATATAAGAATCATGAAACACATTAACGTTTATAATAATACATATATTATTATAGTTTTCAGTTTCCATGAGTATTCAGCTCTTTAGATGACATACAGGTGACCTGACAGTGAGTGAAACTTAGAAGACCTTAAATTCTCAGACTGTTGTCTTTCCAAAACGAGCGATAATAAGGCTGACTGAGGGTCAGAGTCCCAGCGTCCTGGCAGTACACACTGTCTAACAATATGTCCCCCATCTTTTTAAGAGGATAAGGCCAGCATCAGTCATCGGTCCTGCTCTGTTTCCACCAGTCAGCTCCTTGGCGTTGATGCTGCTGACGGGACTGTGCTCGCCAGCAGCCACCCGTGAAAGATGCTCTGTTTGCAAGGCCAGGACTCACGCTTGGCTGAGAGACAGCAGGGGGTCCCGGGGTCCGAGGCCCTGACCGCTGACTAAATTGCTGTTCTGGGACTGTTGTTAAGAGTGAGTGTGCATGTGTGTGCATGGCGTCTTGGCTGGTATCCCTCTCTTTCACAATCGAGAGGAGATAGCCAGTAAAGCAGAGAAATTGAGGTGACAGGACCTGCTGCCTGGCCCCCATATAGTCTCTCTGTGTCTGTCTCACACACACACACACACACACACACACACACACACACACACACACACACACACACACACACAGTTTTACATCTTTGACAGCTCCACTGGACATTTGGCTCTTTGACAGCCGTCTCATTCCTTTCTCTATATAGGTCACACTTAATTTACATAGTGCCATATTTCTACTCAGCCCCTGTCAAATGAAATTTTCAATAAAACATCGTCTGAGTGTCAGGTGATTCTGACAATGACATGAAAAGACAACTAACGCAGAATGTTAATGTACAATGGCAGCAAAAGACAGTCATACATTGCTAAACAACAATTATCACATAGTCAGAATTGGTTTATAAAATAATGCCTCCTATTTTGATTGTAAAACCAACAACAACAAAAAAAGACAAAAAAAAAAAGATTTCAATGCAATAAGAAATAGTAAAAACTGCATCCCCCTATTCTATTGTTGCACAGTGAGGAAAATATTATTGCTAACATGCACTGTGCATGTATTAGCACATCACATACAGTAATATGCAAGCATGCAGCATTTGTTCTCTCTATCCAACAAACCACATTATTCCCTGCTTTGTGTTTACAGAGGGGTAGACATGAGTCAGGTCTGTGCAATCCCAAGGGCAACGTCAGGGTGTCGGCTCTGTCATCAGGCACAGAGGGAGGTGAGGCTCTGAGTGACAGCTCTACAAAGAGAAACACAGCAAGCACCGTCACCTTCATGGCATGTCTGGTCTCCATCTCTACCACAGCTTAATGTTTTATCGTAGTGTGCACGGGGAGGTCAGTGTGCGCAGTCACACTGACACTCGAGGGGGGGGGTGTTTTGTGTGTATGTTTATTTGTGGGCCCATTGAATGCAATAAAAACAGGAACAGGAATGTTTTGAAAGTGAAATATGACGGGGTTGGGCTTCTACAGAAAGAGGAACTGTGCGGAGTTACTGGAAAGGGCCTGCCTCTTTCCCACATATATCTTCCTTTTTTTTCTCCTGTTGTCGTTATTTGTCTCTCCTGTTCTCTCTTCATGTTCACAAAGAGCAAGGTCACTTTTCATGTAACAGCAGAAGGTCATATTTTTGAAGAAAGGTCACGCAAGGCCCATGCAAGAATAGAACTCTGTACTTTTGTTTGTCAGCACAGTGAGTGTAAGCTAAAAGACATATGAGTAAAACTGCGCGCAAACACTGACGTTAAAACATGTAGACTGAAATGGCACATGCATCATGTGACTGTGTCTACTGTATATCCTGTACTGAAGAACTGAAGGAAGCATTTCACAATCTTGAGGATGATATGAAGCAAGGTGTAGAAGAATCTATGAATGGAAAAGAAAGTAAACACAAACACATAAAAAAAAAGCAAATCTAAATGATGCTTTAATATGCTATCATGCTTTGTGTACGTTACAAATCAGTTTAGTTCATTATTCTAATGCATTGATACAACATACCAGCTAGTTTATTTGTATCAGTATGTGTGTAAATGCTATTTATGTGAATGCAAATGTGCATGTGTGCACATGCGTATGTAGACATGCACATATGTAAAAGCGTGTGTGCAAATATGCTGCTATATGCATTGGTTTATAATCTGGACTGTGCAGTTTGTTCATGCATGAAGGGCTGGCCAAATTATCTATGGCTGCAGCCTGCACCTTTGAACCACTGCTATAATTTCCATTTTGATGTCTCATTGCTGCCCAATGAAAACCATGGATCTGCAAATATGGTGATTTGTCTTTTCCTTTTTCTTTTTTTTTTTAGATAAAGGGAAGGAATAAATGTGCCCAAGCAGGTTGAGAAAATTCTCCTGAAGATGCATGATCTTAAAGCTTAAAACAGGACTTTGTCTTAACTTATGAAAAGACTGACGTTTGAGAGCTTTCACAAGGCAGTGATGATGTCATTTATTTACAAATCACACAATCAAAAAAAAAACAAGCAGTAACTTGCAAATACTCATTCATTAGGTTTGGGAATATTATAAACTTATAAGTACCTAAAGTGTGAGGACAAAGTTCTAAAGTATATGTATTAAACTTAAAAGACTGTGTACTCCTACGTTTGGGCAGCAATATTCTAACCAGCAGAGGGCGCTCTGATATAAGACAACACTGCAAAGTATTAATGTGTGCTCTTGTCATACAAGAGCACACACAAAATCATCTAAGAGCAATATAAGATACAAGACAGTAATGTAAATAAACTGAAAAACCTGAAAAATATGAAAATGACATGAATAAAAGTGACAGGTGAAAAGCAGAATAGAAATCAGACCTTCCTTATCTCTTCCATCCAGAGGGTAACGTGGTCACTGCCGTGTCTCTGAGTTCAGTTGTTTCATGTGGCTCCTTCCTTCCTCTTTTGTCTGACTAAAATGTTTGGTTTCTAAGAATTCATTCTGAGCTACCGGGCAGCTTCCCACACATTTCTCTGACAAGCTTGATATGATCACTTCTCTGTTTGTCACGCTGTCAGTGCTTCACAGTATTTGCACTCTCCCTTTGCATTGCACATGAGGCTGTGTGGTCTCCCTGCAGTGTGTGTGTGTCAGTGCATGACAGTGAGATAGAAGTGCTTCTGCACCAGTGGTAAAAATCTGCAAGGATTGCATGTAACTGACATAAATTCTGATTCGATCCTTATTTAGAGTTTTGAGATTTATTGTCCATTTACTTGCTGTGTATCAGTGCATGGACATATTTATACTAGAGGGATGCTTGAGAAAGGAGTATGAGTCTCTGAAGGCCAATCCTCTGTGGTACAGACAAACCCAAAGGCTGATTTATGTGCTGTGTCGCCGCCATGACTTCATTTTGTAAACACATGACATTGTCAAAGTGGAATTTTGACCAGGACACATTGTGCGGAGCTGGCAAGAGTCAGATGGGATGCAGCTCAACATCAGCCCCACGTGGCCAGGTCACTCAGTCGATGATCGGTCTTGCAAGCATGCTGCTCAGAATGTGATCAAAACATATTGATTTGATAATTCCAAATTCTCAGCCTGTTTTTAGAGCAGCTGCAAAAACAGAAAGGACACTCGACAAAAGTTTTAGAGATTGTACGTTTTATTAAATGGCATTTGATTGTATTTTCAACATACAGTCGCTTCTACGGTTCTGCCAGAGAGATATCTTGGCAAAAGCGCTTAGAAAGTGAAACCCTTTCCATGCATTACGGTGTTGTAACCATGTTCACAAGTCACCACAAAAAGGTCACTGCAGTGACGGAGGGAGATGGTGCTCATTAACTTCTTTCATACTGCTGAAAGTTACAAAATCCCAAACTGATTAGGATGTACATGTGCCTCAGAGTGTATGAATGCATGTGTTTACGGACAAGTGTCTGTGCATCTGCATATGTGTGTGTGTTTGTGTGTGAACTTGATGCCTAAAGCTGTACAGTATTTCAGCACTGTGATGTGGGCCGCAGAGAGCTCGCCCCAGCCAAAGAAAAAGGCCAAAAACGGTTAAATTGGGTTGCTCCCCTTGGATGCCAGGCTGCAGCATGTTTCCTTGGTAACAGAGGAGTTTGGCTGGCAGCCAGACCCTGCAGTGTGGAGTCCCACCGCAACGAAGCCAACCTAAATATACACCCATTTCTCTCACTCCCTCTCTCTTATACACACAGACTCACTTGACTGTGGACACAGACACTCGATCAGGCATAAATTCACAACACAGGCATGCCCACATATGGGCATATGTCCTGGCTGTCGCACATGCCTGTGGTACGGAGAATACATACACATACACATGTATAGGAGCCAATCTAGACACGCCTGTGAACTACTTATCACATCCATCCTTTTCCAACTTGTCTCTGTAACTCTGTCTCTGACAGTTTGTCCCCCATTCACACAATCACACCCTGATGTACAAACACAAGTCTCACCTGTATCTCTCCAAGTGCTCTGGTGAATAATGAGCTAATATGCTGTAGAAGTGCGTGTGCGTGTGTATGTATATACTGATGTCAGATGAGTTAGTGTGCCACTAGGCCAGTGTGGGTGGGACAGCTTGATGTCATAATGTCCTGATTAATCTGCAGCAGCTCCTCTTCCACAGAACTTCTACCACAATAAATCTACTCTGGCAGTTTCCTGCCCTTGCCCAGAATCTATACACACTATGGTGCTAAATCTTTTCCATCTTACAGCGAATATTGAATGCATATGTCATTGAGTTGTGTATCATACCGTATGTGTGTGGTAAAATTCTTGTGTCTCTGTTATTGCCATTAAGCATTTCACAGTTCCACAGGCAAGCCAACGCGCTTCAAATACCTTCACACAAATACAAATATGTGAACATATACAAGGACTTACAGCAATGACAGAAAGAATATAATAAGGTGTGGAATTTGTATTGTTATTGTTTATTTTTCACATTTTTTGTGGATTCCTGGATACAATTTGAAAAAAATCAAGCAGTTTCTGTTAAATCCTCGCCACTATAGGAATTTAGATTTTCTACCTGTCATAACAGGACATTTTTATATACTTATCATAAAATTAATTTTTTTCTGTGAGGCTTGCTTGCACCAGTGTGTTGAAGATGAATTTCACACTACGGAGCTTCAAGTCAGGTGGTGGGAAATCAGCGAACTTGCAGCCCATTCTCACCCCCAGCTTGTCAAATAACAACTTGTACGTGACCTTGGCATCAGATACCGATGTACAGAGGCACCTTTAGTGGCTGTATGATATGCACCAGGTGACGCCAGCTGTTGTTGGGCAATGCAAACTCTGGAATTTCACTTGGGTGCCCGCTGTACGTTTCCCTTGTGAAACCAAAAATCAGTGGCGATATTTTAATAGCAACGTAGTGTGGTATTATGTGTAGCATGCTAGGTAAGTGACGTATGTTACACTACTATGTATATTACACATATGTGATGTGACATGACATTAGTAACAATTGTACTTATTTCGAGCCAAGCCATGATGTTTTTTCCTAACCCTAACCACATGCTTTTGTTACCAAAACCTAAGGAAGTAAACCTAAAAACAAAGTGCTTTACGTACCCTGTAAGATTACTCTGAAAAAGACTGTATGCATGTAATGAGCAGAGACTGTAGGCTACATTTACTGTGAAAATGGAGGTGTTTTTTGAAAAAACAAAATGCATGTAACATGAATTAGACACACCGTGTACCTAGGCTACCTAGCACATCATATTTTGATGTGTAGGTCCACTGACAAAGCGGCTGTATTTGATAAGTTGGGATGAGAATGTGTTGAATGTTACAACATCTGTCAAAGGCGTGGAGCTTTACCATCACAAAAATAATGAAGGAATAGCATGGCATGACATTAGATGCTAGAAAATGTCTTACTTATGTAAAGTGGTCCATCAGATGTGAAGCGCAGTCCAGGGCACCTGAAAGTCTCAAGCCAGTAATAATAATATATAATGCTGGGGTATATATAATGTGTCCCCTCATTATATTGTTAAAAAAACATAAAGAAAAAAAGGTTATGCTATGACAGGCAACCCTGCACCGCAAATTAAATTATAATCACAAATAAACTTCACAAATTACCATTATTACCACAGGTTCTGGTATTACAGTGCACTGCAGCTCTGCATGTGGTTCGTGACAGCGGTGTTGCCGTACCTAACAGAATCTGTTGCTCGTCTGCTTTGGGTAGGTACAATCAGTGTCAAACACTATACTGTCACTTTATTTCATTACTTTCAGATGTATTAAAAAGTGAAAAACTAGAATGTAATATAAGTGTTAGGTTGGCTGTATTACCGTCGATTGTTAAAGTTTTTTTGAAAGTGTTAGTAGCCATAAAAGTATGCCATAAAAAAGGCCATAAAAAGCCACAGTATAGTATGTCATAAAAAGTCATTAAAAATGTCATATTATAATATGTCATTAAAAAAAGTCATAAAAAACACTTTTCCTGTGCTGCCCTCAATCACATGCTGACATTCTGGCTCCGTAAAATGTCACTTAATCAGCAAAACTTTGAAAACCCCTGGTCTTTGTTTGAAAATGATTTTAAATGGTCAGTTCAGCTGTAAGTAAGGTTCGGAAAAATTCTCATGGGAAGGAATTTCTCCAGACCCCTGTGGAGGGTTGGGCTGAAGAAAGTGTCGACTAAAAATAGTCACCCTTTATGTTAAATAGGTGATTGTAGCTCTGACATTAGGCGATGTTACATGTGCAAAAAGAGAATATGACCTGCATGAAGACCCTGAGACAACTATCAGAGTGTGTGAGTTTTCTGAGCAACCACTGCACTCCATAGGTGTGTATGACAATAAAATCTTTAAAAAAAATGCTGTATTAAAGATTTGCATGAATGTATTTTATATAATGATAATATTCACACTAGTTTTTTAGGTGGCTAGTGTTAGCTAATGTTCAGGGTAATGAGGGGCCTGAGTAATTTGAAGAGTTCCGATGAAAACACTAATGTCAGTACAAGTATATCACTATAACATTAAGTGCAATATTACACACTTTCTACATTATTTCTGGTCTTGGAAAACCTACCACTGATACACCTGCATTGCATTGATTGGTCAAACACATTTTCAACTGCCTGAAGGTAATGGCTGCCAATAGCAGCATGTGGCCACTTGCTCCATTTTATGAAAATACCCAGCTCAGTAGCTGCTTGAAAACCACCTAAAAACGTGTCTGTCATGTCTCTGCAAATGATTTGGTTCTCTGTGTGAAAGCAAACACCCTGTGGTTTGGGTGGCTTTTTGGAAAAATCCATCTTTTCATGGAAATGCTTTGTCTTTCTGAGCTTCTTGAAGTTTACCTCCTGTGGCTTTCTGCTGTGGAGAGGAGGGGGAAACAAGAGGGGAGTGGTTCAGAAGAGGAGACGGAGAAGAGAAGTGGAGGAGATAAAGAAGGCCACATGGTCAAACTCACGTGCATAATGAGGGCCCCAGTTTTAACGTTGACCTCAGGCACATGTTGATGGCCATGTGGTCTCACGGGGGATTCAGCTCAGCAACCAACACGTGCATTAATGTTTTTATGTAGAAGTGAGTATATGCATGCTTGATCTAGGCATAATAAGTGGCTACATACACACCTGCAGCCTTTGACATGCATGCCTTTTTAGGCATTCATAAAGGCAACACTTAAAATGCATATTGATATGATAATATGCAATAATAAATGAAACAAGTAATGTATGCGTGTTAAACCATAAACTATGAGAATATATTTATATTATGGTAAAATAATACAACAATATTATAATATATTATTAGAAGATGTAAAAATCGCAGCATGTAATACACTGAAATCTCACAAAATCATTTCATTCCAATGGGATGACCGCTATCAGTGGATTAGCTTGCCAAAGCGAATGAAATCCATTGGAATTTTTCACATTACGTTTAACTTTGACATGAGTCCTTGACAGTCCTGACTGTTGAGGGGACGGAGAGCCAGAGAGTCAAAAACAGAAGAAGATATCATAGCTTATTAGCTATGTTGCACCATTACCTCTGTCAGATTATAAACCAACCCAACTGTCAGAAAAAATGTTGGCTGTTGGTTTGTACATTTCTGCACACCGCTGATACATTACATTATACATTATTATGTAGCAGATACACTTCAAAAACACTGCGGTTAACGTGATTAGTTTCAGGCATAAAAACCACTTGGTTATCTCTTAAAAAACAACCACTTTTCATGTCACTATCCCTGCTGGAAAAAAGCCATGGGTCACTAAAAAAACGTACAAATGTAACACATTTGTGTTTTACAGAAACCTACAATGGCAACATTTTCTTCTCATGGCTGGGCTGGTATAAACTGCTTCACAACAGTGAAACAGTTTGTAGTTATTAGACAGGAGTTGATGGCATGAATACATCTTTTGAATAAACTGTGAACTTATTGTCGTATTCGCAACCGAGCTAACAAAAGTAAATGGAAAAAAGCTTGGGAAAGGATTGTGACAAGCTAGCACTACCATGTTTTCCTGAACCCCATATTTCCAGAAATACTCAGAAACATTTTGCCGTGCATCTTTCTGGTTTGACCACAGTAACATCTCAACAGCCTTCTGTAGCATTGCTTTATATTTCAGCATTTATTTGTGCATTATTCCGCAGTTTCTGTGGTATATAGGCAGCCTCACATCTTCTCTCAAAGATTAAAGCTTGTTGAAAATGTTGAAAAGATCATTTGATGGCTTCTCTTCTTTATGGCCTTAAATTTGAGATGCCACTCGGATGGAGAGACAAAGGTCTGTGCACTACAAGACACCCCATAACCTAATGGCCCTCATCACGTTCCTTCAAATTCACTTTGACCCCAATTTCATCATGCCCTTCCAGTTCTCTTTGGGAGCCGTGCGTCAGCAGTAATGGGATGTGACGGATGTTTGAGGGCAGTGC
The DNA here is from genome assembly GCA_019142605.1 of Cephalopholis sonnerati. Taxonomy (NCBI): domain Eukaryota; kingdom Metazoa; phylum Chordata; class Actinopteri; order Perciformes; family Serranidae; genus Cephalopholis; species Cephalopholis sonnerati. The sequence goes on from JAGQAX010000011.1 coordinate 31,169,252, forward strand.
TGTGTGAGAACGGGACCTGGTGTGGTTCTGTGTCTGTAGAGACCATGGGAAGAGGAGTGGGGTCCGGCCTACAGGCCTCCCTCCGCTCTCTCTCTCTCACACACACATGCATGCATACCTCCTCTTCCCTACCTTCCCCTTTTTGTACATCCCCTTTCCCTCGCCTTGTCCTATCTCCTGCTTCTCCCCGCTCTAACCCCTGATCCCCCCCTTCTCCTCCCTCCCCTTCTTGCATGCGTTTACCTCCCCTTGTCTTTGCGATGCTTTTGTTTCTCGGACCTGCTAGAGTCGGAGCCGTGGAATGCTGCTGGCAGCCTCATCCCGCCTCCTCCTCTAGCATTCCCATGCTGGGTCATTGTGGGTGGGATTGAACGAGCGGGGGTCACAGCCAAGGAAGTGAACTAGGAAGTTTTCACAAGCGTTTAGCTTTTTCTACATGTAACCAAGACTCTGCAGAAACGTATTCACTGCAGTCCTCCTCTTCCCTGTCCCCAGGCCTCTGAGGATTCATTTCAACAAACAAATAATACAATGGCACTTTTAGAGCACATTGTTAGAGACACCTTACAATGCCAAAGCCTAAATCCACATTTAAAATTATATTTTAATTCATTATAATAAAGTTGAAAAGCACTGAAAGGTGGAAGGATGCTGTGGTGCTTTTATCATTGCAATGTTTAGATATTTAATTTTTGGGTACCTACATCTCCATTGCAGTTTAAAACTCACAATTTATTTAATACAACTTTAAAACAAAAGTTGGAAACAAATCTCCTGACAATCTTTGCATGCTAACATTAGCAGCTTGGCCAGTTAGCAGGCCTGTTTTCTAGAAATGACACGTATGTATAACTAATCTGACGCAGCAAATACATTTTAAGGGGAATGTGAGGCCGAGCTAATTACGGTTTCTATGCTTATTCTATTGCTTATTAGCGTACCCGGCAAGTCGCAAAAATGTGGATACTTAACCTTACAGTAAAATGTTCACTCAGAACACATTTCAGTCGTGAACCCAAACCCGAGATACTAACCCTTTTAATAACACTTAACTGAAGTCATGACATTCACTTAACCTTAACCAAAGTGCTTTTGTTGCCTAAAGCAAAGACAAGAGTCTTTGTTATTGTGTCTTTTATTAAAATGAAACCAAAATCACTGTCTTTCCCTCTGGGCAGGGCAGTGTATTGATAATATATCAACACTGTAATATGAAACTAGATTTTGTCTTTTCCTGGTTTAAAGGCTGCTTTACAGTAACGTAATGTAATTCTCCGATTCTACCAGACTGTTCTAGTTGTTTCGGTATTTCTCCTCACTCACTTAGTCATTACATCCACATTACTGATGACAATATTTTTTGAAAGCACCCATAGTCAGCCCTAATGTATCCACGCAAATGCGATATCAAAGTACAGTATTTGGTCAAAAATATCCTGACATTTGATTTTCTCCTGCGTTTGTTGCTTAAACCTGAGACAGGAGTCTGGACACTATCCCAGAATTTTGGTATCAGGGCCCTGCTCTTTGTACGCTAGCTATCTTCCCCTACCGCCTCCTTACAAAGCCTATGCTGTACATGAATGCAGTGCATTGTTACCTGACAGAAAGTTTCCCAGCTGGCCACCAACATCATAAGACATTGATTTTTAATTGAATTTATGTTGTGATGTCAGGTGACCAAAATTCAATGTCAGGACAACGTCTATTACCACTGTCAACTTAGAGTAGAATACTGATGACGGATGACATTGATATTTTGTTAATTTTAAGTTATGTTGTGTTGTTATGTTGTTCAAAATCAACTTTATTTTGTCCAACGTAACGTAACGCACTGACGTAAGAGTCCAACATCTTTCTGATGCCATATTGACAACCTGGTGCCAGCTGGGTTGTCTCTGAACATAATTAAGGCGATTGCATTACCACAACAACATGATTAGGAAAGCAGTTTAGTACAGTAACATACAAATGTAATATCTATGAGACAGGGTTGAGCTAGCATACTCAAAATTAAACTTACTGATAAGATTTGATTACCTTTGTGTCTAATTTAAACAATAATCGGTTGAGGTTAATGAGTGGTCTGTAATTTGAAGTTAACTTTTCATAATAGAACTTTTCAGTTCATTTAGAAATGATAGTGTCTTTTTTGTGCATGATGTAGAAACACTTGCTGCCTTCCAGATATGCTTTGTTTAGTGGTCACATTCCTTTTGGGTTCAATGTGGGAAGAAGAAGCCATAGATTACATGAGGTGGGGTGCTCACACACACACACACACACACACACACCTACACACACACACACACACACACACACACACACACACACACACACACACACACACACACACACACACACACACACACACACACACATTAGGGGAGAGTGTGCATTGGGTTCGTGGCTCCAACGGCCGGCCCCAGTGAAAAGATCTGTGTGTGGCGGTCGCGGCGATTCTGGGGCCTTTCTCCTCAGGAGCCTTTGTGTCTCATCCAAGGAGAGCAAGTTCACAGAGACACAAAGAGACGGGAAAAAGGAGGGAAAGTGAGGGTGGACAGTTTTTTTTTCCTACCCTTTCTCCTCAATGCCTCTTTCTCTTTTGACTTCAAAGGCTACTCTCCGGTACTTGAATGCCCATCATGATTCACTTTCAGGCAATTTCGGAGAAGGCTTGGCTTTTTTGTCATGCACACTTTGCTTTGGAAGTCGTGATGAGGAGATAAAAAGATGACGCGGACTGAGATGCAACAGTCATGAACTTCTGTTTAAACGTGATTTGACAGATCTGCATCACACTGTGGGTTCATACTTTGTGATACAGTGCTAAAGTGTCTTTAGCAGCAGTTCATTTTAGGTGAGACGGGGGCAGACGAGTTCATTTGTAGTTTAATCTTGTTCATGGGGATATGGATCACTTGTGCATTAAAATCATCCAATCAGCTCCTCCATTCCTCCTTTCCTGCTATCTAGTTACACAGAAAATAAATAACTACTTCCCTCTATGGGAAAAAAACGCCTCTAAAATACACGGACCATCTGCTAATGCTCCATTTAGCTTTCCAAGAAAGCAGGCCATCTTGGAATAGAAACACCAAGAGGATGGATCTGTGTTTGCATTATCGTCCAGCTGAGTGGTGTAAGTGTCTCTTATCGAATATGCTCCCATTAGTAGTTGAGTGTGAGCCTTTTTCATATCCTCACATAAACTCTTGTTTGAACGTGCACATTTTTTGCAGCTGTAACAGTGGACATGCACGCACACACATATATGCATGGACAAAAACACATGCAACTGCACAGGAGGTTATACACTTAAGCACTTGGACATGCACTCACACACACACACACCAGCTTCTGTGGTGTTTTACGACCATTATGTCCTACACTTGTTGCTAATGAGTGGTTGTGAGATGGGAGGCATTTCCTCCCTGGCTTTTCGTTTCCACAGTGCCCCATTAAGCCCCTCATCAATCATTGGATCACAGGCTGAAACCCTCTTCTGTGGCCAATGGCTGGCGTTGGATCTAAAGCACCTCTCTCCTCCTGGAGCTGTAGGGATTAAAGGCCCATTTTGTTCACGGCCATTTGACGAATGTGTTGAGTGCCAAAATTCCAGTTTTGTATACATTTATAGATTCACTTGAACGAAGGGCCATTAAGTGATGTTCTTTTTGTCTTCATTTTCCCGTGTTAGATACCAGTTGTGAAATCTGTTTAAAAGTTTTCCACTTTTAAATGTGTGTCTACTGTTAAATCTACAACAATGCAAGTCTCCCCACACATTTTTATTGTCAGAATTGGGAGGGTCATCTGACAATTTGTGTAACCTGCCAAAATCAACACTCCAACAACCATACAATTTTTCAACTATAAACACTTTTGTTTTTAGACGTGGTTGGATGACATCTTGCACGAGCTAGCTCATTTCAAGCCCATTCACATTCCCAAGGATCCAAATACTAATGCTCTGTTAGCTGCTCGGCATATGATACCAACTACAAGGGCACCCTTTAGTGTCTTTATTAGACACACTAGGCTTTTAGCTAACTGCTAACTAAACCCATCCATGGTCATATGTGACACTAAGAGCAACTGAGAGCAACATAAATAGACTGAGAAATCTGCATAGAGGGGGAGGAAGGGGAAGTTGATGGATCAACCCAAATATAACTTTCACCTAGGAGACCATAGTTCATGTCCTGTGTGAAACCAAATGTCAGTTTTTTTTAATGTAACGGATCATTTGCAGACTGGTGTTGTGCACTGACATCACTCTCATGACTCATTTACCTTAAGTTTTGTTACTTGTGTACTTATTTTAACCCAATACATGATCTTTTTCTAAACCTAACCAAATAGTTCTGCTGCCTAAACCTAACTCCATTTCACATCCATCATGAGTTTCAATGTGTTATCGTTGTCTGTCAGATAAGTCGCGTTTCCATTACAGTTGTAAAATAAAAGTGATATTTCTGAAATTTCAACAAAGTTCAAATGCTACTCGCAGGTGTTTCCATTGAACGGTGTTTTGCGAACTAGCCGTAATTCTCGTAAATTCTCATCCGTCCCGCGAGACTTCACTTTGAGGAAGATGGCCGAAAGCGTTATGCGTCTCGGGACAAGATAACTATCTTGTCTTTGCTATCCAAGATAACTGTGACATTTTTATCATGAATAACTGTTAATAATAACTCCGTCTCCTCCTCTGTCCACACATACCGCGCCATCTTCCTCGAAATGAACTGGTCGCATGACCAATGTGAAAAAAGTGTTTCCATTGCACTTTTGCGATACACTTTTATATCGACGTGTCTGAAAAACCCCCTCATAAGAGCGTAAAAATGTTTTAGCAATATTTGAGAGGATTTTCGAAATATAGGTGTTTCCATTACCAGTTTTTTATTGCGATATTTAGGTTTTGCGCATTTCTAGAGGTAATAGAAACGCGACTACTGATATGCTAAAGGGTGCGCAGTACGTTGCCATGAGTTGCAGTGGGGCATGACAAAGGATTGTTATTTTACAACCTAGGAATGATAATGGGTTGTCATTTTAAGCATACTCACGCCTTGAACATTAGGACATGACCGAGAATCCTCTCTATTCTCTTTACACTGTCCTGTTAAATTAATGAGAGTAGACTATCCATTTACTGTCAGGGGATACACTGAAAGACATTACCTTATTTACCGGTCTCACACAATAATTCCCCTCATGAATCAACTGCTGATTGCACTGTGCATTTCAAACTTTTGGTTGTTCTCCAAAAGACGTGACTGATCCTCCTGTCAGATCTTTATTAGCTAACCCTGCATGCTGCTGGATGAGGTTGCATCACAGCAGATTCAGAGCCAGCACAGTTTATTGCATAATTTTCTCAACAAGACTAAAAAGACCTTCAAGTTCTCCTTTTCCATTCAGATTTAGGCCTCATTCATAAAAACACTATTACTAAAACAAGACAGAAACTGCAGTTATGCAGTGGTGACAGATGTGAAAAATTAACTTGTTCAGCTTTGTTTGGCTCGGCCTTGTAAAGTGATGTTGTTTTAAAGATGCAAAAGAGAAATTAATAAGAGGGAGAAACTGGATGCTCTCTATGAGATAGTATTTATTCTGTAAATTATAAAATATGTAGGTAACTACAGTCAAAATTACCACTGGTGGAACTCCAGATAGGGAGTTTTACGAACCACTGCCAACACATTATCCTCAAAACTGTGTTGTTTTATATGTAATGAAACTGTTATAGGCATCACATCCAAACACCCTGTATCTTTTTAGTAAATAAGAAATGTTCTTAAGGGGCATTAAAGAGGGCATGTAAGAGTCCCAGCTCCTCTCTGATCTCTGTGTTCCTATGTGTCCATCTTTTTCTTTCCACCTCTCTGTCTTCTCCTCTTTCCCCACTGACTCTTCTCCCTCACATCTCCCTCTTTCATGTCTTTCATTCTCAGTCTCTCTGTCACCTTGCATCTCTTCATCTGTCAGTGTCACTCCCTCTCATCTCTCCCCGTCTCCCCTGCCACCCACCCTTCTCTGCATCACAGGATTCCCGCCACTTCAGTCTCCAATCTTGTTTCACGGCAACTGGCTCTCAATGAGGGGCTCTGATGGTGGCGATGAAGGGAAAGGAGGGGAAGGAGGCGGGCGGGGTTGGGGTTGAGAGGAACACTTGCTCCCTGGGAGTGGAGAATATCTGCATTACATGAGGACAGAATGTTCTGAAGGTAAAAGGTACACATGATGATTGAACTATTGATGTTAATTAAGTGTTAATTATGGGGTAGGGAATTCCTCTGTCAGTCAGATCAGTCAGGTGGCATTAAACAACCTCTGAGAGATTTTCTAGTCCTTTTGTGTGTGACGTTTTTAGTGGGCTAAACTTGCCAAATCCTTGTCAAGTGTGTCAGTGTATTGCACCTCAAACTGATCCCCATAGGTTTAACGCTTCTCAGATGTCTTCAGTTGTGATTTATTTGGTGTAATGTATTCTACAGAACTATAGAAAATACACTTGACACTTGTTTGCACTGGGTGGGACTCCTAACACATTATTTGCAGAGCTGTTCAGCTCACACAAGAACACAATGAAAGGTTAATAAAGGTAACTGATACAATATGGATTTTTCAGTGAGTGTTGTGTATAATGTCATTGATTATTTACATTAGTTTGCTCTTTAGTGAGAAGATCATCTAATATCCAATGAGGTTGCGAGCGCACATGCACTTTATAAAACATTGATTGTTTGACAGCTAAATGGGGCTTTTATAGCTCCCTCCCGCTGCATTTTGATAAGCCCCAGCCTGTGTGTGTTACTGCTGACCAACCCACCGCAACCCATGACCCTCCGCCAGCAAGAGGGAATGACTGAATGTAAAGAGCTCTCCCCTCCATGAACCCTCTGTCTGCCACCCAGTAGGCCTGTGTGGGCGTGTGTAGCATTAGATGCTCATTTGCGTGTGCATTTATATGCGTATAAGGGCCTGATCTTCATTTAATTCTTTTCTCTTCTACCAGGCCCTTGTGTATACATTTATGTGTGTGTATTTGTGTAAAATTTAACAAAATGTATATGCTTTTGCTTGTGTGTTAAATATTAGAGGTGGTACACTTGTATGTAAAGTCAATAGAAAGATACGACAAGATGCAAACAGACATAAACTCGTTTTTAAATAATTACTAAATATTATACATATAAACATGAACAAATCCGCAGCCATACACACATAAAACAAAACCAACCTGTTAGGTCCCACTCAGCTCATAGACTTTACATTGTGATGACGTCACAGCTTTTCAAATGACTTGTCTCGTCTTGAGGAAAGTTTTACAAGTATAGAATCTCCATAAATCCAAATTCATTACAGAAAGAGTCATAACTGACTTTGTTTGCAGTTCAAGGTGTTCTGTCAAAAATTTTTTTACAGATGTTCCTTCTAAAATGGTGATCTATGAGGAAATGCTGTGTGGGCTGCAGGGGATTTTTTGCTGCAATACCGCAAGTAGCCACTGGGAAAAATTGGGAGTAAGGCTGACCAATGTTCCACAGGGCCTGTGCACAATGCACAAATGGCTGGTGTATAATTTGCTAGCTAGCTACCACTAACAACTGTACAATTTGTATAGGCTCTTGGGGTATGTGCAGGGACTACACAAAACCCTTAAAGCAAGTGTGCATTCAAAAATTTAAACGGGAATGTGTGCTTATAGCTGCAGCTATGAGCCATGTGCTGTATGTGATCATCAAAAGAGACATATGCATCTATATTGAAACATGCAAGTGTATGATGACATATACACTACGTGTGAATGTGAGTGAATGGTGTTTCCTGATGCTGCCACCCATGGTCAGCAGAAGCAGAGATGAGGAGGTGAAAAGGGAGTGGGTCCCTGCTGTTGGGGTCACAGATCACTCAACTGACCGCATTAACTTGTAACAATGTGTGAGTGAAGTGCTTAACCCAGACGGAGGCCTGTTTGCGGGCGTTCTAGTTAGCGAAATAAATCAAACCTTTAGAGGAGCATGCTGACAGAGGGACTGGCTGCAGAACAATCAGTTTAGAGCTCAATGAGGGTGAAAGGGACAAGGTCACGGGCTGACCCCTCAGAAGATGTGAGGGCAAAGTGAGGAAACGAATGAGGTGAGAATGCTGGGCTTTGCTCTGGAGTTCTTTGGGAGGGAGGAGAGCTATTGGGAATGTGGAGAGAAGGAAGAGCACAAGAAGAAGCGGGAAAAGAAAAGGTGCAGGTTAACCCCAATGCCCTGTCTTAAAGGGGGAGAGGACAGAGCAGAGACTGGAAGCACAGCAGGGAGGGAGAGGGGGGCAACGACCCTGAGGATGACCTCTCTTTAGAGGGTAGTTAACACAAGAAAGCTCCTCATGTTCAGAAATAGAGAATGGGTGGTAAATGTGTTTTCAGTCGAATAAGCAGTAAATCTTAATTGCAGGTTTACGTAGGGCTAAAGGTGAGGATAAGATAAAAAGGAAAATGGACTTCTTTTACAGTACTTTACTTTATGGAATGGCTTAAATTCCTCTTTCATCTGTGTGTAGTAAGCTGAGGCACTTTGCAATGACTAAGTTAGGGTCACTTTCAATTGCAATAAGCTTCACCTCACTAAATGGGTCTTTTGATGTGGTATGACAGTGAAGAAAAATTCTGGTGCAAGTCCTGCATTTAAAATCTTACTTAAGTACAAAAGTGTTGGCATTAAAATATACTTAAAATACCAAAAGTAAAATGTACTCATTATGCAGAATGGCCCCTTTCAGAGTAATACAGATGTCATTATAGGATTATATTTTATTGATGCATTTATGTGTTTATCAGAGTAATGTTGCAGCTGATATAATTGAATCTCACTTCAATTACTTATGTACTTGTGAAAATTCTGGATAGTTTTATCTGTAATAATATATCATCATTTATTAGTTAATTATAATTTGTATAAATCTGGATCTGCAAAGAGAATAAAGTAGTTTATTACAGTAATGAAGTAAAAAGTACAATATTTACCTCCAAGATGTATTGGGGTAGAGGTAAGGGAGCATAAAACAGAAATACTCAAGTTAAGTGCAAGTACCTCAAAAGTACAGTACTTGGATAAATGTGGTTACTTTCCACTACTGGCACAATGTAACACAGACCTAGACAATGGAAAAATACTCTACCCAACCCAATTAAAGTGAACATATTTTTGACTCCACTCAGGTCATGTGATTCAACTTTTCATATTTGTTTACAATTATAACATGTATTCTTGTGCTTTTCATTTTCACTTCACTGTATTTTAAAGTATCATTGGCTTAAACTGTGCAAATTCAATTTTTATAACACTAAAAGTTAAGCTAACCAGCCTTACTTTTGCCTCCTCATGCATGCAACGATTTATCCATTATTTATTTTCATTATTCTCCAAGTACCCAATTATTCACACATTTATATTTTAGATGATACATTTCTTAGAAAAAGCCACGATGAAGCAATCTCACTTGTACAATAAAACCAATTATGTTATCTCAACTGATCACAGATAACATGTTTAAAAATCCACAAAAGATTAATTTCTTGTTGTCCGCCTCATTGATTTTTTTCATGCATATATGCATTTATTTCATGAATTTATGACTCTGTAATTGGGTGAGAATGAGTACTGCTAAGTATTAATGCGCGTACATGTAAAATGAAAATCTATAGGACTAAACGCATGTGTTTGTGTTGCTCTCGCCTGACTGGCGTGCTAATGATAGTGGTGGCGCTGCTGTGGTTTTCATGCTGCTACCCATCCCAGACCTGTTGTCCATCATGCAGTCCTCTGATAGTTAATCCCCATGTGGTAATGAGCTGAGGGATTCCGTAATGAAATGAGAGCACTGTGTGTGTTTTTGTACTTCATGGAGGGGCGGGGGTGTCCCTGTGTGTATCTGCATATGTGCACATGTATACACTTCAGTGGTTGGATAGAAGATGGGGAATTAGTGGGGCGGGGGAAGGGGAGGAGAGGAAGGAAGAGGAGGAGGAGGGGTGCGAGTGGGGGTGAAGTGATGAAGAGGAAGAAACAAGAAGAACCTGTCTGTGTACTCTGATTTCTACTCTGGTGTAAACTGCTGCCTGCAGTACAAATGGCACTTGAGAGCAGCCTGCACAGCACCTAAGATGACTGACATATTACCTCACACACAGAAGCATACACTTTTGCACTGTGACCTTCTGCCCCTCGCTGGTAGGTTACAGTTGATGGTCGGCTTCCTTGTTAACCCCTACAGCGGTAATTCAGCAAGCTCTCAAAGGATGCTGCTGCTGAGCAGGCAAGACACATGCACACACATAGCCACTCGCACTCGAGGAATACACCCCCAGATATATTCCAGAGTGAACAATCGCCCTCTCTTCCCCCACATCGCGCCCAAAACGTTCACATCAACCCCCCTCGTGCCCCTCCTTTAAACGCCCTCGTTGAACCCACGAGGGTGCGTGCAAGGCCCGCCTTCTCAATGGCCACAACAATGTCTGCGGATCAGCCGAGGGTCTTGCTGGGGGCTTTAGATGTGGGGGGGCTTTGTGTGTGTGGTGTGTGTATGAAAGAGACACAGAGACAAAGACAGAAACCACAACATCTACTTATGTTGAATAAATAGAAATAAAATTTGTCTGTTACACAAGTGGGCTACAAAATATTACAAAGCCATTTATATACTTTATTTTACTTATTCATTGATTTTTACATAAAACACAAAGAAATTTCATACGAAATAAACAGTGGGGTGGTATGACAGTACACAGAGTTAACTTTTAAATGTATAAATAAAATGAAAAACTGGACAGAAAAAAGGTTGTTTTTTAATTTTAGAAGAATAAATAGGAAATAAAATCAACACGTTCTCATCTCAACTTGTCAAATATCGCTGCTTTGTCAATGGACCTACATGTCAAAATAATGCACTAGGTTCCCTCCTGCATCAGTTTAGGGAATTTACATTCATTGTTTCTTTTCTAAAACACTAAAACGTTACTGACGGTACTATATAACATTTAATTATCACATTACATTTTACAGCAATCAGTAATATTTTACTGTTGTGTTTATCAGGCAGAGCTGGTCTAGCCCTGTTTTGGCCGGCATTGTTCCGATGTCCCTGTACTACCTGAAATGGATCGTGCATTTGTCATTATTTCCCCTAAACCCAAGTGAACATCAGTGCAACATTTAAAAGGTGGCTGAAACTTCTGACTCAGGTAAACATGTTGGACAGGTAAAATAAGCTGCTTTTATTTTATTCAACTTTTTCCGTTTATTTTTGGATGCATTATAACTAACAGTAGCACACTCAGTATCCTTAGGAACTGTGCACATATTGGCAAGAATGCAAGGAGGAAAAACCTGAAATAATTAGAAATAAACAGCTATAAATGGTTATAGCTAAACACAGGATATCATGTCTGGATCCACTCATTACTCATATGTGTGTACGTTTTCATGAGTCAAGTTACGGTGACATCAACCAATGAACAAAGAGGCCCCTTGAATCAAGTGGCCCCAAACCACATGTGACCTGAGCCTCCAGCTTACACACGTACAAACTGTTCATTCAGCAGGAATCATGTATATGTAACAACATACTATGCCATTCTCATCATGTTCAGATGATTGGAAGTGTTGGTCAATCACAGATGCCCATAGGCCTCGCCAGACACTTTGCAGTCTGAAAGGTCTGAGTTGTTTCTTCAAGGTTCGAGTGGTTGTATGGCAGCTGCTGATCTGGCAAACTTATTCATGTTCTGCCCTGCAGTCGTAAAAGTTCTGGGTCACAATGGATTTAGATCATCTGAGATTCTTTTCAGGCCTTGTGATAGCAGACCGGTGCCTACTGAGGTTATTTGAGTTTTTTCCACTGCCCTTAAAATGAAGCAATGTGACTTTGTTACACAACGTTTACATCACACTACACTGATAAGTCTGAGGTGAAAGGGATGCACACTCATTGGTAACAGCCTTCATTGTATCAGTACTGGCTGTGAACTCTTTCAGTCTCAGGGACGATGTATCACAATGAAAGGAGCATGATAAAAGCAAGAAAATAATTATCCTTCTGTGTCTTTAACATTAACCTGACGCTTTTTTCTAGCATTAAAACAGTGCTAAATCGGTGTGGAGATAGGTCTGACTGTGCAAGACTAGCGCTTACTTGACTGCTAAGACAGCAATGCGTATCAAGATGGCTAAAATTGAAACATCGGACAGATTCAGCCATACAAGATTAAGCCTCAGTCCGACCAAGACTCAGATGAGGAGACTGTTTGTGCACCAAAATTGGCAAATAGCAGACGTACCAGAATAATAAATGTAGGTTGCAGCTTCTATTTGTTCATGTTGATTGTTAGCTTGTTGGCTTTTATGCAAACTGGCAGCGGCTTACACATTGCCAGTGGTTATCTGCTACAATAGGGTTTTGGTAGACAGTTGAAGTAAGCTCCAGGGTCAGGTTCACATCCAAAAACTACCATGTTTGCTGTCAAAACTTTCACTATTCTAATGCAAATCCTGCTCTCTTTATAGACAAGTCTGTGCTGCTCTGGAGGTTTTAAGTTTCTTTGCTGGTGTTGTATTGAAATCGGTTACCCTTGCAATATGAGTTTCTTGTATTGGAGACATGGATGTATAAAGAGAAATGGTTACAATGATTTAGTCCTGCGGCTCTTCTAGACTTCTGATATGTCATCGGGCAGAAAAGATTAAGTCCTGATAGTGAAGTGAGTCATTTCATGGGGACTGTGATGCCCAAATTATGTATCCACTGATTTACAGACTTCTCTTTCCCAACGTTAGTTAATGAGAGAGTTTTTTCGGCCACAGGGCATCATGTCATGGACCCTTGAAATTGCACTACCACTGTTTGGCCACTTCCTGTGCACTTCCTGGGACCTGATTAGACAGCGATAGGCTTTTGTGATAGTGACGTACCTTGTCTAGTTTGGCCAAGGTTCATTTCAATCTCACATTTTTGCGAATGCTCAGATATTGTCCCCTTCAGTAGAGGAATGTGAAAACACCTCTCTAGTGACAAACTTTGCACAGATACAGTCCTATGTATGGTAGATGGACATGCATTTGTATTGCGCCTTTCTAGTCATCTGACCACTCGAATCGCTTTTTACACTACAAGCCACATTCACCCATTCACACACATTCACACGCTGGTGGCCAAGGCTACTATACAAGGTGCACTGCTACTCAGTTTTTAACACACTCACACACCTATGGCAGCATCATCGGAAGCAATTTGGGGTTCAGTATCTTGCTCAAGGATACTTTGACATGCAGACTGGAGGAGCCGGGGGTCGACTGATTGGTGGACGACCCGCTCTACCTCTGAGCCACAGCTGCCCCAAATAAATACAGTCAAGGTCAGACATTTTAAGGGTCATAAACAGAAGAAACACACATTAATGAGTAAAGGGAGACCTTGACATGTGTAACTGCTAAAGAAAATTGAATTTACAATTTTTCATGATTTTTCATTTTCACTTAAAATCTTTACAAATGGATGTAAATATGACTTTAGCATATCTTACTTTCTCTCTCAGACACATATGACACATGAACACAAATTCAAACAGGGGCACACACACTTAAACACACAGAAACTTGAACATACAAGGTCCAAAGAACTCCGCCAACAGATGTTCACGTCTTTATTAACTAATTGTAATCTATGACTTGTTACATTCATGGCATTTATCATGATATGACCCTGCTGGTAACAAAGATGGCTTTCTATAAGTGGTGACAGACGTGACAAATCTGTCACCGCTTTCCATCCCCCCGTTGCCCGATGTATCCTCTGCTGTGCACAAAGTGTAGGGAGTGTGTGTGCACGATGGCGTGTGTATGGGTGGGAGAGACAGATTGTGTCCAGGAAATGCACAGCATCACAGTTTGGAGACAGCCTCAGGGAGTCAGGCAGAGGGGGGATGGGAAGTTACATGTTTTAGGAGATTGTCCTTCAACATGAGATACCAGATTTTAACCTTCATGTTGGATAGCACCCACCAAGTGTCCCTGAAGAGCTGCCATTCTGTATCTGACCTTGACCTATGACCTTCATGAAGAAAAGCAGGGGAAAAAAAGGAAGATTCTAAAAAATGTATCACATTATTGATTAAATCATTAGAAAGAAAAGCCTTAATCCCCAGCATGCAGCATCTTCCCTTTACTTGCCCTTGTTATCCCAGCAGTATATCTATCATCCTTTCCTGACGTTAATTGTAATTGAATAATAAATTAGGCATGTTGTTAAACCTTGTTTCTGCTCTTTAGAGCACAAGGGCAGGCAGGGAGGAGGAGAGAAGAGAGCAGAGGAGCAGGTTAATTAATTTCTTGAGCTGGAACTGAGTTTAAGCTTGGCTGGTCTCTGGATTGGCCAAACCATATTTAGGTCAATACTGTTATACCTTTTTTTTTGTGCTATAGTACTCAAAACCAGTCTTTTGAGATATGTTGTTTTATTATCATATATTGGTCTCCGTCTCGGACTGGTCTATGTTTTGGTCACTGCTGTTGTCACTAGTCTCGCCTACTTTATCAAGTCTTGAGTCCCTTTCACACATGCACTGCAAACCAGAAGTTATCTAGACATCATCTGGAGGAGATGTATGTGAGAATGCAAATGTCCGAATCAGTTGGATCAGAAATCAAACAGCCTTAATCATGCCAGCTCCCTATAGTGCAGTCAGTCAGTGTAATGTTGATTGAGCCATTTGTGAAAAGAGCAGGTCACTGTCTGTAGAATTCACAGCAAGAGAGTGGGCGTGTTGATGACAGGTCTGTCATGTGGCTCACGTGAAACTGAAAGAAACATCCAAGGGTGATGAAGACAGATCCTTTACATAAAAACAAAAACGAAAATGTCTTCTTGGAGAGACGACCAGATTTGGGAATTTCTGTCAGTAAACTGTAACTGATTCTCCTGGCCTTATTGTAGACAGAAGAGAAGAGACAAAGAGTTTCCAATGAGAGGATGAATACGAATGAAGAAAAGAATAGGTCAAGGAGAGCGGGAGGGCAAACTGAGGTGAAGAACTAAACTGAAAATGGCGGTGGTAAAGATGAAAGAACGCAGATTAGGCAAAAGGCCAGATGATGTTTGACTCAAAAGCCACATCAAACACAATTAACACTGTGTAAAGTTGACTTAGTTCTCCAAATGATTTCAGAGGGATATTTGTCTTCTCAGGGCAAATAGGACGTACTATTCATTTGACGTTCATCAGCAATTTATTTCATAATGTGTTTGCTCTTGCCGATGGGCTTTGCATACATATGAAAACACGTAATTGCCTGTCTACACGAGTGTAAAATGAAATAATCTTTCAAACGGAAGGGTTAATAGAATAGCCAGGTAGCCATGGAAACAGAACAGACAGGTGTGTGTGTGTGTATGTATGTGTGTGTGTGTGAGTGTGTGTTTTCATGCACATGCATCAGAGGATATCCTGAAGCAACTATGCCACAGATATGTTTAGCAGACCACACAGCTGGAGAGATGGCATTTCAGTGCTGGAAATGTGTAATTACGTCTGGATGGGACACACAAAATGATTGTAGATATCGATGATGATGATAAAAATATTCTAAACAGTTTGAATTTATGGTTTCAAATTACTTTGCATGCCCGCTTTCTTGCCTCATGATAGGAAGGCTAAACTGTCACTTTCTATTACTGTGTCTTCACTGACAAAATACTGTCAGCTGTCTTGTCCATTCATAAATGCTGCACATAGCAATAAATATATAGGCTACATTTTTTAAAACTATGCACAAAAGTTCAATGCAAGAAATGCATCATACTCCATGTAACACAGAGTGTAAAAGAGCATATTTATCTTAGCATATTTTTCTCTTCGTTTCTACATACAGTAGAGTTGAGATCCTACAAAATCATGTTTAAAATATCATGCAATATACCCAATTATCCTCCCAAACCTGGTGCACAGAACTGACACACATACAGAATATATGGAGCAAATATGCATAATTAACATATATTCCGCATGCAATCAACATATGGCATGCACATGCATCAGCCACATCAGCATAATGCATAAACAATGCATTAACTCCCTTCCTCCCCCTGTTGAGCAGAACTTTGATCAGCTAATGCTGACTTGTGCAAAAGGTTAGTATTTTGTTGCGATCATTAAAAACACATCTATTTTAAAATTTGATCTAGTTAACATCACGACAGTTGTAGCACAGGCCTTTTTTTCTTTACGCAATTTGAGTAAAGACTGAATGAATATGATGCCATTAAAGGAAAAGGCTGGTATTCTGTAGTTTTATCATTGTTAACAAACCACACGAAAAGATCCAAAAGTAAGGTGTTAAGGCCTTTTCAGACAAAATGAAGTTGGAGCTGTGTTTACTGCTGGGTTCAGCACAGCACAAGATCGTCATATGGTGGGCAGCGACTACGGAATTGCCAAACTTGTACTTAGTAACTTATTCTCTGTCTATACGTAAACAAAAATATTGGTAAATTGATCATTTCCTCTATGTTTAAGCCTCTTGTCGACACGTAAACAGAGTTTTGGGTACTAAAACAGAAATTTTTTCGAAACTTCAGTTACCTTGTATCCATTTTGACATGTATATAGTTGTGTTTGGGAAGTGATGACATGATTTCCTCAATTTGTGCAAGCCCATTATTTCTTTGTGTAATGAGCATGTACCATCAGTTTATCTATGTTTTGTTAGCACCACTTGGTCTTATGGCTACTTTACACTTAACTCACTATTGCTGCACCACTTCATGGACAACTGGAGGCATCTGCTGCCCCCAGTGTTATTCAGTTCACCTCAGCGTCTGTGGTTTAAAGTGCAAGAAATGACCATTTTGAATCAGACTTCGTGGAACCAACAGATAGCGGGACACTTTCCAAAGTCACACACTGTTGATGAGGAGTGAAAGGAAAACTTTTGCATGTCCAGAGCATCACTGAGTGAGCCCCTTCAACCTTGTATTGAAGGGAAATCCATGGTGATGAGGTCTCCAGTTGGGGGTTAAAAAGTACTGTTAGCTTGCTGCCTGTGTGTGATGAGGCGAGACTACTGAAGACACTTAATGTCAGAGAACGATTGGAGTCCTTCTAGTGTGGACAGAGATATTTTGTAAAACAGTTGAGTGAGTAATTTTCTTTTAACTGAGGGGAAAAATATGTGTATACATATAGACAGAGCCTTAATCAGATACAGTCAAATAAAATAGATTATATGGAGACTGAGTAAATCTATTGTTAAGGGCAAAGGCCTGATGCTGAATGTAACCGTGGTCAGCTACAATATGGAACCCCCTTCCAAAAATAGGTGCAAAGGAATCAGCTGATCATTATACTTATGTAGGCTAATTGATGGCCTGGCCACTGTCACCTGATGAAAAGCCACCATGGCCACACACACACACACACACACACACACACACACACACACACACACACACACACACACACACACACACACACACACACACACACATATTATTGTAATCATCCGACCTAAAACAAGAAACTTGGAGCCAGAATGTCTCACATGATCTTATCAGAGCTGACAGAATTCACGTGTCTCTCACATCGGTCCTCATCATTCCTCACATTCGTCATGGCAACATTTACGCCGTGGCCATGCTGTGGGCTCCATACAGTTTACGGCACCATGCAGAGCCACAGTGCATCCACCCCACCCTTCTTGTGACTCTCTCTCCCAGAGCTGCTGACAGTCAGATCTCTGAAAATGACATAGACAGGCATGCACCATATGCATTCATCGGCTGAGGGAAGAGTGACAGAGTGTATGCACAAACAGAGAGAGTGAGAGTGTCCAGGCCTTTTTAGTGGAGGGTCAGCCTGACACTGATGTCATGCGTGACCGCTGGGCATGAGATAACTCCTCAGCTCCCTGCCTCTGTGGTTCCTTTGCCATATATGGATGTCTCCATTCATATTACAGCTCAGTTATTATTAGTCAGGCTGCAGTCAGCTGGCTTTTCAGTGCGGGAAAGGCAAATTGCACATATTCACATCACTGTTGTTTTCCCAACACAGACCAAAATAAACACAAATGAGTAAGAAAAAAATAAATAAATAAATGTTGTTATTGCTTGATACGTGGCTTGTTGTGTCACATGATTTACTCTTTCTACCGATGTCACTGGCTGGATGAAGATAATGGGAGAAGGAACTCTTTGTTTTTTTAAGCAATGAAGCTAAAGAGACTCCCACAGTTGACTACCAGGGGACACCACTGTCCCACCATGTCTTTTCTCTTCCATCGTCAGTGCCCCTCTGCTACAATGCCTTGTAGCACTGTGATCAATGACCTTCAGCAATGTTATTTTATCAGAGCGCCTGACACCCTCATCCCTTTATTGGATTCTTCCTAAATGGCACAGATGAGATATAAAAGGTCGCCGTGCCCCTTTCAGCCCTTTTCGGTGTGTGTGCATATCCACTGACGCACACACGCACACTCAAAACACATGATCGGAAATACTTCTCTCTCTCGATCCGCTGGGGGCTCCCTCATGCCAACTTTGGTACTGTCACACACAAACACAGATACACACACACACACACATACATCAGTAGTGAAACCTGACCTAACGTCTGCACTCGACAGCTGCACCCCAGTGTGGGTCCTCTTACCCTGTGAAGGCATAACTATGCATAACCATCGGTGCTAAACCTGAGACTTCCCTATTAATAACACACTGGTGGGAATCTCACTTTGGCAGATCCCAAATTCGTCTCTGCTGAGGTAAAATGAGGTGAAACTCTCAAAAACACACCTCGTCGTATCTGCTGCACAACCTGGTTGTGCTGTGAATAATTTAATAGCGGTGTGTAACGGGAAACGGGATGTGTGGTGAACAGCAAAAAGGAGGGATTCCCTGTGTGTGTGTGTGTGTGTGTGTGTGCGCGCGCGCGCGCACGCATGTGTGTGTGTGTGTGTGTAGGTGGTTGGTTGGTTTTGTGTGTGTGAGTCGTGCTAAGCGGGGGAAGCCCCCCTCCCCTCGTTTCTGCCTCTGCAGTGAGCCTCACCCATCCAATAGCCAATCGGATCACAGCTCAAGGAGAGCAGGGAAATGATGGGGGAAGCCATGCTAGGGATGGTGCTTGCCCGCAGTGATGGGCGTAGGTGTCTGTGTGTGTTCGTGCGTATGTGTGTATGTGCAAAATGCTTATGTAAATGTAATTTCTTACACGTATGCCATAAACATGTAGCAGAAATATATGATAGTGTGTTTATTTCTAATATTGCATCTACTAATTTTGACCCATATGAGTCTCTCACACACACACATGCACACACACACATGCACACACACTGGCATGGAAAGAATGAGAAAGGGCAGTGGACATACGGAGATGACGACAAACAGAAGGAGCAGTCTGAAATGTGTACATATCCCGGTCACCTCCACTGCAGAATGATTATGTGATTCAGGATCACATTTCAAACACCTTAGTCCTGAGAGGGAGATTTCAAGGGCACATCATCAATGTCACTTTACAGATTGGGAAAACAAGCTGACAGCTGCTTAGTTTCATGTTATTTTATTCAACATTTTTTGCCGCAAATTGGCGAGCCTAAATTTAAATGCCTGATGTGGTGAAGTGCAGGGAGAAGGAAATATTGTGGGCATGCAGGGCTGGAAGTATCAGTTCCTGGAGCTAGTTGGCTAATGAGCTAAGGCTAACACTCCACAAAGTGAAAATTACACACCTTTTGATCAGACACCTAACATGGCTGTAGTACAGAAGACTTAAGTTAAGTCCAAGACAGGTTTTAGTCTAACTAGTTTTAAAATTGTAGTTCAAATGGGGGTCAAATATGAGTCCAGACAGAGACAGAGACAAAAACAAGGCAGCGCCCTCTATTTCCCATCTTGACATTCTGATGTAATCAAACATGTTTAATATTATCATATGCTTATAAGCTTTTAGTTTTGGCTCATGCAAATAGTGAAATTCAATGATATGAACATTGCTAACAACTAATAGCTCTGCTCTCTCAGCACCAAACAGCCAATTGGGTAGACAGTAAACATGGAGCAGACTCTGGGGAGACACAAGAACATGGACAAGTCTCAGTTCTCTTGTACTAACATAGAGTTGTGATCAAGAGTCTGTGTTTAATTCAGTGCGTACTGATCCACCAACCAGCACTTATTTCAATGAGAAATCTTAAGTTTTGAACCAGTTCACCTCTCATTCCCACAGTCATCTACCACTAAAACAGCGCAGCTAGCCAACAGAGGCTGGTAGTGAGTTGAGACATTCAGTCAAGACCAAAGATTGTAATAGATCAGCCTGGTCTCATTCTTAGGTCATTGGTGCTTTGTCATCCAATCTGTCACCCTTTCACATCTTTAAGAGACATACCAGGCTTTTAACTAACTTCAACGTAAAACCATCCATGGCAATACTTGATGCTGAGAACAACAGACATAGTATAAAGAATGAGAAAGACTGCTCAGGGTTGGAGGGTCAAACAAAGCAAGACTTCCACCCAGGAGACCGCAGTTTGTGTTCCATGTGAAACCAAAAGTCGGTGTTGTTTTAACCTAACTTTATGTAATATATGTACAGTGATTACACATGGATGTCTCTCACATGATGTATCTATGTCATGTTACACTTACACACCTAACCAAGAAGTTTTGTTGCTTAATCCTAACCCTGACCGTTTCAAAACATTAACCGCATCATGCAATGTGCTGCAGCTGTGCATCTCATAGAGACACTACAGGGTGCCCTGTGGATCACTTTAAGATGCTGAAGGGTGTTACAAAGCGTTGGTATTTATTGGCCTTGGAATATGAAAATTGAATAGACTGGCTGTCAAGAGTGCAAGTAGAGTCACAACTGAGACCGGACTACAGCCCTGTCTCTTGTTTTATGTCCTTACCCTTACTTCCAGCCATCTAGCATTCCTCCCAATCTCTGCTGCTATAGTTCAGCGTGAATGGCTGTAAACAATCAAAGCCACCTGAAATTGAGGTCAACTCTACCTTCTCTCTCAACACTGGTTGGTCTAGTTATTTTGCAGGTCAAAGATCAGTCAGACTGAACTCCTAAGAGTGACAGGAAGCAAATACATCCTGACCCCATCTTTACTCACATAAATGGGGACTGAATTTTGGTGCGACCATGGCATTACTCTTATTGGAATTGGTTATAATTCACTGCTTTGTTGGCTCCATTGTTCAACACCCATGCTCTGTGTAGGAAGAAGTTGTGATCTGATGGTAGTAGTGCAAAACAAACACTACCAATATTACCAAGACAGTGTGCCCATGTTATTTTAAAGCTCCATGAAAACCCCAAAAGATGTGTGAAACACTTTTTCAGATGTAAAAGCTAGTGGTGTTAATGTGTTTATCCTCTACTACAACCCTCAATTGGCATTCCACATTTCCACCCAGATCCACTCTTTCAGTGTTAATCCAAACACTAAAGACCACGCGATAGCAAATTGTTGTAGGAAAAAGCACTGCAGCTCATCTAAGCAACGTAACAGCAATTGAATTATGTCCTTTTAAGGGCTGACATAGAAACAACAATTACATTTCTATTTGGGTATTACGTCTCTTGTTGAAAATAGAAACATTGAAGACATTGTCGAGCCGTGAGCCCTCTGGGGAAATCTGGAGATAATCAGTGAATTCCAGACCTGCTTGGCTCTGCCTCTCTTCATACGTCTCCTGAGACCAGGAACCTGTCAGTGTGTGTGTGTGTGTGTGTGTGTGTGTGTGTGTGTGTGTCAGGACTGGGCCATGGGGGAGGGGTCAGTCTACGATTAAATCCTTATTATCTCCTTTAGAACCAAATTAAGAAAATTACTTAAGTGCCCTATGAGGAGAGATGGGCATGACCACAGGCAGCTAAGACCAGAGGTTAGGGTTCAAAGGTTAAACTGGTGACCTGCAGGGGGTGCTTCTCCCTCTCTTCCCACCTCTCACCCTGCATACTGCAACACCGCAGTCTGTTTATTTTTAAAAAATATGCTTCATTGCTCTCTTCAAGAAATGTTTTGCATGCCAGATTCATATGCTCCATTCACGTGATCTGGCAACAGAAGAACTGGGTTTTTAGAGACGAAGCTGGCTGTGGCACATTTTGCTTGAAACGCTGCTTCCTCGTGGAAAATGCACCTTAATTGCTTCCTCACAACTATGATCGCTTTGGATCGCATTTGAAAAGCAGCTGACTGGCACAGTCATGACGGAAACAGAAAAAGCGTCTAATTCTGCTAAAGGCTGGAAGAGGCTCTGTGTGTATTTATTGTGCAAATTATTGTGCACAGATGCAATACAAACAGTGCCTTACGGGATCTTAAAAATAAAGGTGCATCGTCTCCAAACACTCAGGTACTCTTCAGGAAATGGCAAGGAAACAGAAATTAAACATAGTATCTCCATGGGCAGAGTCGAGGATAATGAGTTTCAAACGACCAACCCAAAACAAGAAGTGGACAATAACGATGCTGATATGCCTCACTGATCCTGCTCGAGTCAATATTGGGTATTGTTACACAAAGGTAATGTGCAATTAAGTGCCCCGAAAAGGACATGATACACTCCTTCAGCAATGCATCATAGTGGATCAGACATGCCAGAAAATGTCACTTGATCCTTATTGAGCCCCATATGTCACACGAAACAGCTTCCTGTCGACATCTGTCTGAGATGGCTGCGCTGGTCAGTTTCACACTGCACGGGATTAACTGTGTTTATGTTAGGGCTGGGTGTCATTTAATAAATTACAATACTAGTACATTTAAAGTGATGCTGATACCAACAGAGTCTTCCATTTGATATAGTTCTTTCTACTTCATTCTAACCCATTGTGTCAATGGAAGCATTCAGTTGTGTAAAATGCCACTGGATGTCACAGGCTTGCTGTATAGCCATACTTTTGAGTGTTTGGTGGCATCTCAACTTGTTGAACCGCCAACTCTCTTAAATACACTCCGCTCGACTTCACCCCACCACAAATGAGTTTTAGCTGATGTGGTAGTGGGCCAATCACACGTTGCAGTAAATCGATGAACGCTTGTAATTGGCAAAACCATACAAACAGACTCTTTTTAGATACAAAAAGGATCGAGTGCAGGTATCGTTTGACTGAAGAAGTTTACGACTTTGCACTGGGTTATTTTGGTTGATATGTTAAACGTGTTGAGTGCCGATACCCAGCCATTGTTTGTATGCATCAAAATTGAGTAATGGTTTGTAGAAAAAGACAAAACTAAAAATGCATTCAACAACAAATTGCACTAAGCAGCAATGTTTTTGTAAGTGAGTCCCTGTTTTGATTGTTCTATGCACACTCACAAAGATGCGTATGCACACAAAGATGCACATACACTAACGCAATGGAATTGTACATTACTGTAAACTGCAGCAGGTTGTTCTAATGCATTGTTGTAGGTTTTCCTAGGATAAGTAATGCACCACATTTTGTACATATACCATGTAACAATCAGCTAGTTATTTGTGTGTAACCCATGTAATTGGGGAGCCCGCGATCATGTGACCACTGTGGTGTGGGAGGAAGGAGGAAGGTTGGGGTGGTGGATGAGTCACAAAACACCAGACTTTCCATAAGTCATTTTTGGTACATCCTCACCATGTTTCTTTTCCTAAACATAACCACGGTAACTTTACTTGTATAAAGCTAACCTCCATAACTTTACGTTAAGTACAAAATGGCATTCATAGAACACATTCAGGGATATCATACGAGCTGTTGTATGAGGATATGTTGACCGAAGATATGTTATGTCATATGCAGCTGTTATGTTGAAACTCTACGTTTCTTTGTGTTTAAATTTTCAATGTTTTGTTGTGACAAACTGTGGTTAGCATGTGGTTATAGGGTGAGGAAAACATGTCTTGTCTTTGGTTGCTACAAATTATCTGGGCCTCTTGTTTAAAAAAAATCCTGCCTCTCTTGGTCTTAAGCAGTGGTCTTCTGCTTTAAGCTGCTCAGCAGCCATCTCACCTCGGTCTCACACCATCCACCATCCCCTCCTCCTCCTGATATTAAACACAGCTCATATAAATGTAATCTGAATTACGTCACTTTAGACATGTTGATATGATATGTATGAAACTTTATTCTGGCAACTGGACTGTGCACGTACTTGTGGCTAACCAGATACACATTCTTGCTGGTGATTTCATAGCATTTTACAGTTGGTGATGATAATGCACCAAGAAATATATCAATGCACCAACAATGCAAGAAGGAGAATACTGCGGACCAATAAACAAGGATGTAAATGATGTAGCTTTCAAAATTCTAAAGAAAAAAATGTTTGATGCAGCAAGAAGTATATTAAACACAGTAAGGCCTTAATAATGGAAAAAATAATGCACTGTTACTGGCAGGACAATGTGTGGCAGGCTTGGGGTGATTGCAAGTGGGTTACGAGGCCCTGCAGCCTCATCACCGCCCTGATTCCTTGCCTCTCTGCCCACTGTGAATGCCTGGGAACTGGGTGAAGGATATAATGTAGCAGAGAACATGCCAGCGTAGGGCGGGGTCCTGACAGGGGGGTTGCTGGGCAGGATTCTCATCTACAGGAACGAACTCAGTGACCCTGCCTCGGCGGATGTAGCTGGCACACATTGATGTCAGCTTGTAATGATTTATTAATGGGGTCATTAGAAACTGTCATGAATCCAATGTAAGGGAGGGAGTATCAATCAGTGTCATTATGCTCGGATTAGAGTGTGTCCGTGGTAACATCCTATGGCTGTTTCAGGCATGAAGTTAACGGTGGACATAAAAACATTTTCAGCTCTTTACTTACATAAGATACTGTGATAGAGCCTTATTCTAGCATTTTCTCGATTTGTTCTCGTCTCTCTCCATCTCTATCTCTTTTTCCACTTCTCTCTTTCTCTCCCGCTGCGGAGGACTTTCTGACACATGCAGAGCCTTGGATCTGAATGACAAGCACGTTCAGCATGAATTAGAGAGGCAGGGGAGGGGGTGTCTGCGTCATCAGTGACTCTCAAAGGCAGCAGCAGCTCCACATCTACATCTGCGTCCCCCTCTCTCTCTCCCCCTCTACGTCACACTACATTGGTAGTCTTTACCTATGATTCACACTCTATCGTAAGGATCGATTCCAAAACTTCACTGACTCACGACAGAATAATGATGAATGGAGGAAGGATGCCCCAGGGAGAGGCTGTCTGTACTTACCCACTGGCCATTCGGCCTCTGCATCAGTACCACAGTCTGACGTCAGCACGGCCTCTCTCCTGCGTAAGCATCCATAGGTGCTCAGACAAAGCTCACACACATTTCTCTTCTCTCTCATCATCATCCTTCGTAGCTGGCTTGCTGCTGTTGTGAGCACTGAGCCTGCGGCTGTTCCAGCGTGCGCTAAATATTAGCGCAGCTTGCTTTGACACAGTGGAACGGGCGCATTTTACACACATGACAGTGTTAGATACATGTCCTTAAGCACTTCAGTAAGGAGGAAAAGGTTCATTGTCTCTTACATAAAAACAAAGAAATCTTTGTCTTTTACTGTAGAGCATCCAGATCAAATGACCTCTGTGACACAACATAGTACACAGTATTAATATATCAGATGCTCAACAGATTTTATGAATATCATACACACAGACCAAAACTACATGCGTGAACCCATTTCAGAAAAATGCATAATTTAACCAGCCTACCATCACACAGAAGAAATTTTCTCTATTCACTTATGAACAATAATCAATTTCATGAGATGAATCATAATGAAGCTCACATTTGAGGACAGTTCTCATCTTGCACACATGGACTGAACACACGTGCCTCTCCTGTAACCTTGACACTGTAGCATTGAAAGTATCGATTGCCTCACATTAAGCTTTGCTTCTTACGTCGATGCTCGCCATACACTGCACGACGTGTGCCATATACAAGCTAAAGAGTCTGTAGAAGACTTGTCCAGGCTGTCAGACAGGACATGGATGGTTCTGTGTGTGTGTGTGTGTGTGTGTGTGTGTGTGTGTGTGTTTCCTCTCCTTCCGGATAACACACCAGCCCAGAGAGGAAGATCAGCTGTAACTCCGGCCATGCACACAGGATGTTCCCAGCATGCCCTTGGCTCCCTGGAGGCTACAGAGGTCACACAAGACAGTCCTCTGTCCTCAATGAATAATGAATGAAGCACAAAGACCGGATGTGTGGAGGAAAAAAAAGAATCGGCATCAGAGTGACTTGCATAGTAATTTTGATATCATACAAATTTATTTAAGTAGCCTAGTATTTTTAAACCAGTTACATCATATGTGTTTGGCAGAAGCTTTTACCCAAAGCAGCTTTTCGGGAGGTTCAGTGTTTTGCTCCAGGACACTTTAATATGTGGACAGGAGGAGCTTGAGACCAAATATGTAGTGACCCAAGGGAAGGCAACATAGGGGACAGAACAAAAACTAATATCTGCAAAATTAACTTTATTGCAAGTAAAGTACTAAAAAGTAAACAAAGAGACAGTCAATGGTGGTCGGCTGACAGGTGCCAAAACGGGGTTACGTAGGGACCACTTTAGTCAAAGAAAACTATATTTCCATTTGCAGTATTTTATTTGGTGTTATGGCTATGCAGAAAGCCTACGGCAAATGGAGCACACCCCTATGTCCCTTCACATGCCTGCGTAGAAAGCGTAAGGTGGAGAGAGCACACCTCTCTGCCCTCCATGTGCAAAATGAGGAAAGCCTAAGGCAGAGAGGCAAACCTCCCTGCCCTTCCATGCGCCTAAATGGAAAGCCTGGGAGAGCAGCAGCAAAGACCCCTCAGCTCAATAAGAAATAAACTGCAACTTGGGACATAAATTCAAAATTGTGTGTGTAACTAAGTATGTAAATGTGTAATTTCTCATAGGAAGTTCCATAAAACTACCAAGAAAGAAATCCTGATGGAGAGTTTTTTGCGCATCGGCTTAAGAATGTGCCTGTCTCTTGGCTAATTGGAGGTTTATGGGTATGACAAGTTAAAGATGCGTGGAGGAGATGATGGGAGGCAGAGGTTGCAGTGGGTGAGGAGGTTAAAGAGTGAAGGCAGGAACAGTGAGAGTGTAAGAGGGCTTGATGAGAGGAGGAGGGTCAAAGAGGAACGAGTAATAGAGGATGAAGAAAAAGGGATTAAGGGAGAAGGCTTTGGCTCAATTGAGCATCCATCAGAGCAGGAGAGGAGCTGGAGGGTTGTGCTGCAAAGAAGTGATGTGCAAGGGAAGGGTTGTGTTGGGATTTGTGGGGGTGGTGTTGAGAAGAAGAAGAAGAAGAAGAAGAAGAAGAAGAAGACGAGGGACAGAGCTGTACATCCTGGACAGTCAGATGATGCATTGGTTTGACTCTGGAAGCATTTATCCATTTGT
Organism: Cephalopholis sonnerati; assembly: GCA_019142605.1. NCBI lineage: Eukaryota > Metazoa > Chordata > Actinopteri > Perciformes > Serranidae > Cephalopholis > Cephalopholis sonnerati. Next base: position 31,196,710 of record JAGQAX010000011.1, read on the forward strand.
GACGATACGCCACAGCTGAAGGTCAACACACCCAAAATGCTTTACAAACGCACAGATACACAGTGCATGCTCAGCAGGGAGGGGAAAGAGAGGAAGCTTCCAAGTGTAATAGGCAGTCACTGGGGAGTGCGGGATGTGGCGCTGAAGAGAGGGGCCATGCATGGAAGGAAATATCTGAATAAAGCATGAAACGGAGTGAGGGATGAGAGGGAAGAGTGCTCCAGGCAAGGATGTGTGGTCACTGAGGGCTTGTGTTGTTAACACTGCTTATAATGGCTGCCTAAATTCACAGAGGCATTGTGATGTCAATAGACTTACAAATAATAAATCAGGCACTGTATAGTATTTATGCAGAACAATGGTATTCTTGACTGGAATATCAAAGCTAATTAATACACCATGGATTTCCTAACGCTGTGAACACATGGATAATATCTTGTGTTGTGTCCAAAAAACACTCTCAAAACTGTGTGCTGCAGATTTGATTAATTCACTGTGGACTTTGGAGGAGGGTAACGCTGTGTTTTTGTGCGCTAATCATTGATTCTCACATGAGCAGCATGGTCATTAAAAAGAGCCCTGTAGGCACTAGTAAAATGCTTCTACACTTTTGCATGTAGTCTGTGCATTTTAGCTTCAAGTGAAGTTCAGTGAGTTCACAGCCTCTATCAATGAAATATGACATACAGCAAATTGATCCAGCCATGTTCCCTTTGCCATTAAAGGAAAATTCAGTTTATTACTATTTTAACGTTATATAATTATTTAATAATTGAGAAGATGTATGACAATTACATGAAATGAAAACAACAGTGCCAGATACTATGAAAGACAGCCAAATGGAAAAGTGAATTGTTTCCGCCTGTTACCCTTCCGAACTCGTCAAACACCACCATTTTGTCAGTGATCCTGGCATTAGATACCAACGCACACAGGCACCTTTTGCAACAGTACAATACGCACTGGGCGGCAGCAAAGTCTGCGGTTCTTTCTACATGTGACTGTTGAGCCAAACCATGATGTTTTTTTTTTTTAATTGAACTGTGCTTTTGTTGCCCAAGGAAATAAATGTAAATAATAGGTGATTGACTGACTTAAGTTTTTTTTTACCAAGCTGTTTACGTGACTGATAAAAAATAATATTCCAAAAATAATCCTGCATACCAACCCACTCACTCCAAAGTTGGCGAAATCTGGCGCTTGGTCTGTGACTTCTGTCGTCAGACATCAACGAAAACGCTCTCCTTTCATGTCGGCATGATTTGCGGCCGGTTGTTGTTATTATTTAAGGGCGCCTGGCGGTGTAAGGGGGGAACACGACAGGACAACAACGAAAGTTAAGGTGATAGAAGTCTGAGAATGGTGGGTGGGAGGGGGATTGGGTGTGTCCAACAACCATCGACTTTTTCCCAGGAGTCCCGTGTTTGCTTCTCATACAATTGTAAATCCAAAACCTGTTATTTTTTTCCTAAACCCAAACACATCCATGTGACTGCAAAACGTAATCATGTGCATTTGTTGTTATAGGAAAAAAACTGAGACTGAATGCAAACCGTACATTTCCTGTGAAAATAGAAAGTGTATTTTGAAAACAGACAGTAAGAGGCAGAACTTGACATGGCATCGCAGAACCTCAACAACCAACGCAGCCAGGTTATCTTGAACATCTTTTCTCAACATGGGAAGTCCATGACCAAATGTCAATATGTGACAAGGTCGGAATGAAAATGTGTTGCACATACACATGTTAAAGAATCACTGGCTCATTTATGAGCTGTTTGACCACCAGCTGAAAAGTACGTCAAGTCATACTCACGCAAGTCTATAGCACAGCCATTATAACCTTGATTGTACCTGTGAATTAACTTGATGAGTACAATGTTATTATTATGATCAGAAATGATGGCCAAAACTAATAAAAAACAGGTTGTATGACCAGAAATTACACTTAAGGGCTTAACTTTCATTTTTCCTTAACCTCACCATGCTTCAGCTTCAGCCTGGCTGGAGGATATTGCGTACATTCTGTCTGTGAAGTATGAAATGACTTCATTTTAAAGAGAAGCTAATCATGGTTTTTTAGTTTCATTTTAAGCCTCTGCTATTTCCCCCCCTTTTTAAATCAATTTTTCTATTAAGGTGTTGGCTCTCATACCGACTGTCTATAACCGTCTGGCCAGTGGAATAGACTGGTATGAATTGGACCCCATGGTGGTATGCTGCTCCTCAATCTTCCTCTCTACTGGTATGGGACCAGGTGTGACCAGTGGAATTCACTTTGCCTCATTCCCATACGTTCAATCATTCAAAACGGTAATTTCAGGAACTGTGAAGAGTTCTTCATCTTCCGTGTGTAGATGTATGTGAGCGTGACATGACACCCAAAGCAGCCAGTAGCTCTTCCTTTCTCTCTTCGCTACTGGCTATAGAACGTCAGGTGTGACAACTGCTGTATTAAACTGGCCCGGCAGCCATTGCTTTTGCCCCCACCCCCAACCACGACTAAAAGATACACACACAGAAGAGTAATGAGCTGAGACCTATTAAAAATCAATTTTATAGCTTCTTTCCCCGCTCTCTTTATGTTCCACTCTAACAGCAAAGCCATTGCCAAAATTGCCCAAAGCATGAGAGCGGAGGGGAGGGAGGCTTTGATAGACAGGCTGAGCTCACATTTACAGGTCATGAGCAGTATGCATGTGTGTGTGTGTGTCTCTGGATGTGTGTGTAGTTAGATAACTTATACAGCTTTATCGATGTAACTGAATCAGGTAGATTTCAGACCATTAAAAACTCAAACCAGAGCCTGTTATACCAAAAATATTAAGGGTTTATTTTTAATGAATAGCATAAAATATATTTTGATTCAACTGAGGAGCAACAAAAGTTTAAACATGAATTTAAATGAAACAATATTAAACTAACAGCAATAATGTAGTTAAGATTGATTAATGTGATTAATCAATTAAACAAATAAGAAAACCAAACAATGGGAGGACCATGCTGCACCATGAGGGAGAACAACAATGAAAAAAAGCAAATAAATCAAATTATGTAGGCAAACTATGGATTAAACACAACAACACACAAATTAGTCAAAATAGATCAAATTAATCCACAACACTCAAAATGTACCTACTTACAGAAAAAATAATTTCACTTGTTTGTTTTACTTACACCTAGAATTAATAAATTAATTTCACTTGTCATTTTTAAGTTGCAGCAACTTCACAAAATGAAGTCAACACAACTAAATTTTAAATAGATTCTGATGTCCAGTCTGTACATTCACCACAACTCTGCTGCCTCAGTGGAGTGTCAGGCTAACAACACAAGCCAGTTGTGTTTTACAAAGTCAGCAAACAGATGGACAGTACATTATAGAAAACGCCCCTGGACTTTAAAGGTTAATGCTGTTTTTCGGCATTGATTGACTCTCACATGGAGAGTCTGGTCATTAAAAAGAGCCCTATAGGCACTAGTAGAGCGAGTCTACACTTTTGTGTACAGTTTGTGCATTTCTGTATCAAAACAGGTTCAGTTTAAATGTTACTCGTGATCAATAAAATCCATTCATCTTCCCTTTGTCGGTAAAAAGGGTTAAGGTTTATTGCCCTGTTCATTTAGTCAACAAACACTATGGCAGGAAATATTTGTTGACAACCCCTTCACACAATAAACACGAGACTTAAATGAAATCACTTGTAACATTGGGACACAAGAACTATAACAAAATGAGAGATGAAATGTAAAAGACAATGTGAAAGATGGATAAAGCAGTAAACATAGTTAATTTTCCTACCTTTAAATAGAATTGTAGTTGGTTTTCAAATAAAAAGTGACAGCCACAATTTTTGTCTTAGTACTGTAGGCTACCATTCTGTATATGGAGTGCCATGAGGAGGTAATTATTGTTAGAAGTTAACACAATTAGAGAGAATATATCCTCCAAAATGGGTGCTTCGACAAAAATAAGGTCACACTGGAGGTCTGTCCCCCACATGCACGTCAGTTAATCTGCAGGAAAAAATCCACCGACATTCGTATAGAGGAAGTTAATCTTCGAAGAAAATAAACTCAAGTGGTGAAAACATGTTTGCCTGGAAATCTTTGTTTTTGTGTGTGTGTGTGTGTGTGTGTGTGTGTGTGTGTGTGTGTGTGTGTGTGTGTGTGTGTCCTTTCTCAACAGCTGACAGTTGCACACTGTTTGTCTTTAACTTCCCAAGCTTTATCATCTCTCCTTTCTCTTCCTCAACTCTCTAATGTGCTTCAGCTGCGGGCTGATAATGGACGTACTCCCTAGACACAGTCTCTCACACACACACACACACACACACACTTGGAATGACACAGTGCCAAGCTGGCGACAGTCGCTTTCTGATTTTCAAACAGCAGAAACCCGACTGAATACCATCTTAAAGGCAGCCAACTAATAAAACATACCTTTAGGAGGTTTTTTTTTGGGTCGGTGGAGGCAAAAGATGGGAGGTGGGGGTGTACCATAAATTGTACAGTTACCCAGTGTTGCAATCAAAAGCAGATCCTGGTTCTGTTACATTTTCTCTCTCTGAGGCCTTTGTTGTTTTGGATTATGGAGAGCTGAAGGATAGTGTGACAGGCACGTGTCAGGCGGTAAGGGATTAGTACTGGATGGATGGATGGATGGATGGATGGATGGATGGATGGATGGATGGATAATGCCACAGGGTTGCTCCTGTGCCTCTCATCCATTTCTTTACCCCTCTCTCTGGAAACCGATCCCACTTCAGTAGGCTTAAGGGTCCACTCTTTCACATAAAGTCGAGCCCATACAACCCTGCTTCTAATAATAAACACGCCATGTCCACAAAGATGAGAGTTCCTCATGTTGGAGATTATTGAGTTAACCAGATAACAATAACACCATTTTCATGGTCCAAGATGTATCCCACAAAGCTCAGCACCATCCAGCCTGTATCTGTGGACACACTTTGAAAAATTCTCTTTCCCTTTTGAAAAAATTAAATTTGGCGGTGCACTGTTGTATTGATCCATGTTCTTCCTTTTTGTCTGACAAGCCATGATATCTGGTAACAGCTCAGCCCTGGGGGAGTCTTCTTGATTTCAGCTGACTGAGACAGGGCCGTGAACTAAACCTCTGCTGATCAGTTTGATGGATTTGACCATCCATGTGCAGTCAGCGTTCTTATCCCACTTAGTTGAATTTTTCTGTCAGCCTTATTCTCCTGTTCTGGGGTGATAAAGTCACAATCTGCAATTGGAAGACACCATTTTACACTGCAAAGCTTATGAGCTGTGTAGCTTTAGTTCATGAAAGCACCCTGGTAACATATCGACTTACAGTATTTCAACACAAGTGGAGCAGCAACTGACATACAGTAGCTTTCAATAAGAGGTAATATTTAAAAAAAAAAAGGAAACAAAACATCAAAAATAATTGTATTAATACAAAATATAAAAGCTAGGATGCCTACAATTGCATTCATACGATACAATTTCACAGGAACAATTGACAACATCCAGTAGTGGAATCTGTAGTATAAACCACTAGATAAAGGAGGCATGGTTTATAGAAAGAAATGAGACTGGAAATGGTACAAAAATGTTTTTTGAATAAACTGTGATAACTTATTGAATCTTTAACTGAGAGTTAGCAAACTAGCTAGCTCAGAGAGCTGTTGACTGACTACCTCTGGCATGCTAGCATGCTAACTGTTTGCTTGCCAGCTACTGTCAACGTACCCTGCTTGTCCCTACATCACCAGTCTTTTAGCACTGCCAATTTCAAAACAATGCAAGGATGAACGTGGTGCTATTTCAGAGGTCATAATCATTAATGGTGCAGGGTCGATACATTTTTACCATCGTCAGTGTCACCATCTTTCCCTTAGCTAACTGTTTTAGGGGCCACATTTTTTGGTGCCCTGAAATTCATTGTTTTTAATGTAGATGTGCGGCAGACATGCGTTCCTGATTGCACTGACCTCTATTTTAGATAGATAAACAGATAAACAGAGTTCAACTTTTGGATCACAGCAGTGCACACCACATGTCATGCGACGAGGACCAACCAATCACAGCTGACAGACATCTTTCCCTTCCTCCATAAATATCAATCAGGAAAATGTGAAGAAGAAGTTGATCTTCATCAACAGCTACCCTGAGCTTTACATTTGTCCCATGGACAGTAGGCCTAAACACAAACTGGAAGAAGATCAGTTCTGCACTCAGGATTTCAGGTTAAGAGGCTATGATACAGTACTTGTTAAGGTTTCTTAGCAAACTCAGACACAACCTGCTGCAGCGCTCTAGAAAGTTGTCACAGAAAAGGCACAAGAGTAGCTTCCAGCACCTGACCTCGCACTCTGTAGGCAGTTAAAAACGTGGCATGTGCACAGCCCCTAAGTTGCTTAACCATACTCTTACAGTAGCCAGGCAACTCTCATTTCTAGGTCACTAAATACCGAGGCACTGTCACATCAGCCTGTGACACAGATGCCAAAGGCACCCTTTGGCATCTCTATGAGATGCATGAGGCTTTCAACTAACTCCAATGTAAAGTTATATACAGCAGTAATTGACACTCAGAGCAACTGATGTGGTATAACGAGCAGGAACGTCTGTTTGGGTCAGGAGGGAGGGGTGATACATGAGTCAAACAAAACCAGACTTTCACTCAGGACACTACAGTTTGTGTCTCACGCGACACCAACAAGTCAGTGCTGTTTCAACGTCACATTATGTCCCTTATATCTGTCCCTACTTACGTCACTAATGTGCTATATTTATGTGACATTACACACTTTTTTAACCCAAAACATGATGTTTTTTGTAAACTTAACCAAGTATGATGAATGCCATCCTCTTCCTCTTTATTCTCTGTGAAGCGCTGTCTAATCCAAACTCTTTGAAGCCACATGCAATTTTTTTTTTCCCTTCAAATCCTACTCCTGAGATGACAAAAATATCTCAGTTCAAATGTCATCTTTCATCTCCGTCATGCTTTGTATTAGAAGAAGGAGACGGAGATGAAGTATTATGTTCTTAATATTTAATGCATTATTGAACTATTAGCAGGCTACTACAGATGGCCATAACAGACTCAATCCCCTCTCCCCTCAACCCACTGAGCAGTGCTCGCAGATCAAACGCCGGAGTGTGCCTTTAACCGTGTCCTAGTGGGTGTGTGTATTGATTGTGGAGGAGGCATTAGTTCTCTGGTTATTAATAGCCTGAGGAGGGAAGCCTAATGGGAGCTCTGCTTCCTCCAACTGGTTTATTCATAGCAGGATCATTACTACCATAATTGACCCTCTTCCTGCTTATCTGTCTGACGGACGGACCACTGGTGTGTGTGTGTGTGTGTGTGTGTGTGTGTGTGTGTGTGTGTGTGTGTGTGTGTTTGTGTGTGTCCTGTGTCTATGTACCTGTCTATCGCTTTCCTTATTCATCTCTCTCTCTCTCTCTCTCTCTCTCTCTCTCTCTCTCTCTCTCTCTCTCTCACACACACACACACACACACACACACACACACACACACACACACACACACACACACACACAAGCACACACTACTACCTTTCCCTCTTGTGTATTCTACTGTATACAGTGTACATTTTATTTTCTTGAGGCATTTTGCCAGTAATGTGTGCGTGTGTTTTTCTCTCTCTTTTCTCCATATGTGATCTGAGCTTCCTCTGCTCTTTTTCCATGTCCAATATTCTGACAAGAGGCTGCACTGATCACCTCCCCCTCCCCCGACAGAAGTCCCTTGAGGCGACAAATTATTCATAAACTATTTCCTATCATTATAGACATGCTTTCAAAAAGCTTTTCCTTGTCCACCATTTAGGCTGCATTAAGGGTGAGCACCGAGTGCATGCCTACATGTGTGTGTGTGTGTGTGTGTGTGTGTGTGTGTGTGTGTGTGTGTGCAGAGCATCTCAGCTGCCTGAGAGATGCTTCTTGGCTGAAACGCAGTCCTCCACTCCGTCGCTGTATACACAGAGCTGCATCTTTCCTCCTCTCGTAGCCCACTGCCCTACAGCTCCACACTTCCTGTTTAGCAGAAAAGCTGCAGCAGCAAATAACCAAGAAGCTGTTTTAATAAGAAAAGAAGAAAGTGACAAAATTCTCCTCTGCACTCTTTTATTTTCCATTCTAATACTTTGCCTCAGTTCTTTTTTTCTATTTATATCAGCAGATGAAACTGTTATTTTATCACTAATGAATATTCACTTCCATCTGCCCCATGCAGGTCCTCTCTGCCCACACATACAGTATCCTGTTGGAAAGCTCAATATCCAATAGCTTCCTGGCCTAAGGCAAAGCTTGACACAAGTGTACTGTAGTAAACAGCTGTTTAACAATTCACAGTGCATGTGTTGATTTGAAAAAAAAAAAAGAAATATGGTTGTTTGTTCTGTGGGAGAAAAAAGCAGTAATCTGACAGCAGGTGAATATGAAAAGAGAATATGGAGTAAATGTATTAAAAACAGTGTTGGTCTGATGGGTCACATCATGATGGCTGTATGAACTGTGCATGTCTTTTTTCTATCTGGACCCAGAGTGCCCTAAACGGAGAGGATTGTGGCTCTAAGAGAAGCTTCTTTTTCAAAGAAATGTTTGTGAGCTTGATGGCTCATTCTTGATCTTAGAAATGAAACGTTTGACTGGAATCATGTGACCTAAGTATGGAATTGTTTATATTGAATAGGTGACTGCAAAAAAGCCTGCAGTAGTGAGGGAACACCTCCATGAATTTAATGTAAAGTTGCGCCAAATAAAATTTGAGATACTGCCCTTGATCGTGTTGCAAAATCATATCCTCTTGATTGGTTTGCAAGAGTTCTAAAGCACCTATAAATATGGCTTCAGTTCAGCTCATACTGAATTGAAAAAACAAAAACAAAAACAATGTAAATAGACATTTACACCAGACTTTCAGTAAGCAACATAAATTAACATTTCATGTCAGAAAAGTAGTAGGAGTCTCAAATCTTAGTTGCAATTAGCATACTTTACGTTCCCCTTTCTTATTTCTGTATCTTGCACAAAAGTTTTTTTTTTGTTCAACCTCTAAAACTGTCTGGCATTTTTACTTTATCCAATTCCACACTGATTCAAATTAAATTTCCTCTATAGTTATAACCCCATCCCAACATTTGATAACAGTTTTTATATGTTGCCAGGAAGTAGATTTTTTCTTGTTTTGTTCATTATTGTGCATTATTGTACAGCCAATATTTTGGGAGATCCAGTGCATACAGCGGATATCCACGCCAAGACTTCCTTTTCCATACACCTGTCATTTAGGCTAATCTCTAAAAAGAGATATCTGCACATGAATGCAGATATATATAGATTTTTTTTAAGTAAAGCTATATCATCGTTGGACGGTAGCCAATGGATTTCAAGATTGCATTTTAGCTGGTACGCTCTTTATTTGAACTGTTTACTTGCTGTTCAAATGTGACAAGTCAATATTACTCGGACTACGAACTGAAACTAAAATACTTCCAATGCCAAAATCTTGTTCCATTGCCTACATCCTCTGCATACATATGCATAACATTTAGATTCAAATGTGGCTAAACTCTGATTGGTGCAGGGAAATATGTGACTTTGCCTCTTTTTTAACTGAGCCCTGCCCACTTCTAAATAAATGAATAGCCAAGACTGTTCAAACTTTGGTAGAAAACATTGTATTTGTTTAGGATCCCTGTAGGAAGCTCATTGAGAAAAAAACTTTAAATAAAATGATGTTATGAGATCATATGACTTTTTTTAGCTACCTCATGTGTGTCAATGACAAATAGTTATAAAACAACTGTCCATCCTTTATTCATAACTATAAATTATGAAGATTAAATGCTGATATTCGAGCCCTGAAAAAAAAGTCACATTTGAAGTATTTGGTGTTGCAAAACAATTGATTTCACAAAGTGATGCATGTTGCATAAAGTGTTTCCACCCCTTTCACACTGTAGTTATAGATCCTTCCTGTAAGGAACAAGGAAGATGGTTTTGTTGCTCTGCTGCACTGCGGGCTCTTTGTTCAGCAGTGTTTGTCCTCTCTCACTGATTTATGTAATGGATGAACACTTACACACACTGGCTGGAAAAATGAGGAAACAGGATTGTGAAGACAGGATTTGTTTTTGCCTGTTTTCCAGCAGGAGTTCCCCGTGCAGCCCTTCCTGATCTGGATTTAAGATTATGTAAACATACACACTCAAAGATCCATAAACACTGAAACAACCCTACGCATGTGAATGCATCCGTGTGCACAGATGCACAGGTGGGCAGACACCCACGCAGACACACAGATGTTCATACTCCAAAAAAAAATACACACACATAAAGCATGTGCACGTCTTCCTTCCCACTGAGTCAACAACTTGGTGGTGACTTTAGTGTTGATGAAAAAACAGTCAATTTCCTCTCCAGCTTCCACTCAGGATGTGACAGCGATTGACCGTTTTCCTGTGGATACACAAAGACAATGTCAGCATGAGTAGCCATTAACCTCCGAGCCACATTCATAAAAAACACAGCAGCTCTGCTTCCACAACATGTTTATCTAACACGAGTTACAGGATGGATTTTACTGCAAACACAAGTCATGCCTTCTGCACCACTTCCCCTCTTGAAGTGGAGTAAACAGATGATGCAGTGGGGTTACAGAGTTCTTAGTCTGACGATTTTTTGCATTTCTGGATTTGTTTTGATCGCATCAGCTATTCTCACCTCCTTGCACTCTACTCAATTTGAATATCCTGACTAAAATACTAATTACATCTTTATTTTTATCCTAATAATGACTCATTCTGTTTAATTAAAATAAACGGAAGTACTTTTGCAAATGTAACAACAAATGTTAAACAAAACACAGCTCAAGAGACACTGACCAAACAGGTGTTTGAGGGCTGGGGTGTGCTGGAAACAAATTAGTTTGTACAGTGTGCAGGAGTGCAAACTCATCAGGGGTGAAAAGCTGACAAAAACAAAAAACCCCAGGGGTTCTGAGGACATATCAGCTTTAAAATGTGGACGCACAGTCAACTGCCCAGCTACAAAAGTGATTTAAGGGGGATATCAGCCCAGGGCACTTAAAAAACAATTAAGAGTCAAGACAGTGCAGAGCTGGGTCCAAAGCTGTATTAAAGTATATTGCATCCACTATACAAACAAAGCAAAAACACAACAAGCACAATAAATCAAATGGCTTGTGTTATATTTTGGTGGAAAAGGGTGATTATCTTTATCCCACACATCTTGCATTTATTCACAGAACGAGTTCTGTCATTATGATATTGCTATCTAAACAGAATGCCTTGTGTGTTTAAATAATGTGTGTTTTTCTATTGCAACAATTACAAGATGGGGTCTAGATATGGTGATTATAAATTCATTTTACAACTGCTACAACTGAAAGAAAATCTGTCACATGGCATTTTTAATTCAGCGTCTGTTGTTACAAGTGAGCCCTCTTCTTGAGCGACATAATTAGGCTGCTATAACAAGTGTTTTAACTACATCATAAGTAACATAGGTCCATTTCAGCGTTATGTCTCATGAATTAGTCGGTGAATTTAAGTTAGTGGCCACTTGGCTAAGGCATTCGACTTATGTTGTAACTGTCTGTAAAATGGTAACGTTTGTTATGTTAGATAAGTAGCCCCAGAGTGCTAACATCAGTAACATTATGCAAGTTGAATTTGGAATATTAAGTACACAAGCTAACACCTAATGCTACATTCAAATTGTGCTTTCACTAAATCAAAAACAACTCAGCTAATCAACAGTCTCAAGCTTGACACTTCATCATAAGCCCATTGATGTTATCATAATGCTACTGTAAGAAATGTGTACCTTAAGGTATGTGAAACTGACCTTATTTCATTCTCTGTGACTCGCGGTGGGAAAAGTGTCCCTCATCCTCATGATGGGCGGCACAGTGTTGCTGTGGTTAGCACTGTTGCCTTACAGCAAGAGGGTTCAGGGTTCAAATCCACCAGCTGGCTGCAGCCCTTCTGTGTGGAGTTTGCGTGTTCTCTCCGTGTCATTGTGGGTTTTCTCCACAGTCCAAAGACATGCAGGTTAATTGGTGACTCTAAATTGCCCATAGGTGTGAATGTGAGCGTGAATGGTTGTCTGTCAGCCCTGTGATAGTCTGGCGACCTGTTCGGGGTGTACCCTGCCTCTTGCCCAGTGACAGCTGGGATAGGCTCCAGCACATCTATGACCCTGAACCAGGATGGGTGGTGACAGAAAATGAATGAACAGCAAAATAAGTTTTGAAATAACCAATTCAGCCTGTGAGATAACAGAAAGCAATCTTTAATAAAACGCCTGTTTACACTTTATTAGGCTTAAGTTATGCATAATTAAGGGTGTGGCCACAGTGACAGGCTGTCTGTGAGGCGTCACCAAAATCTGTGAGTCCTCCATAGCTCCACCCTCTCATCCACATATGGTCACCAAGATGGTAACGGCCAAGGCTTCAGAAAATGGGTCCACAAACCAATTAGTTGACATCATGGTGGCTACGTACAAGATTTTTATGCAGTCTATGGTACTGACCTCTTTAAAGGAGCTGTATACAACACAGAACAATAATATGGCAGCAAACAAAGATTTGCTATGCCAAGATGTGGTGGAATGATGGCATCCTGAGCAGAGAATGAAGTCACACTCCCTCTGGGTGTGTTGTAATCTGAGCTTCTGTCCTCTGTTGTGGTAGACGGTCCAGCCGTGTGTGCATTTTAGTGCATACGGCGGTTACTGCTGACATGGGGACAGCATCATCGTGGAAGTATAGCACCAGAGGATTAATGAAAGTCAGTAGGATTCATCCTCTTGGAACCATGCCTGTACAAAATTTCATAGCAAGCTAATAGTTGTTGAGAAACAAAACAAACTGCTAGCGAGGCTAAAATGCTGCTGTTTCTGGAGCTAAATGGGACAGTGACTCTCTTTTGCAGGGGTGTGTGCCATGGCAGTAGCTTTGTGATGTGCATTACATGCTGCCAGTGTGTTTTGCACTTTAGACTTTCAACCGGGGTTTGTTTACATGTTGCCTTTTACTGACATTTAGATAGGCACTAAAGAAAGTGTCCTAAGCTTCAGTGTAGTCTTCTAGCACAGATACCCCATTTCAAAAGCTGGTCAAATGACATCCATTTAACAACTGCTTCACCTCATCGGCCCTTTACAGGGTCATGTGTGCAACCTCACACCTCAGGCCATAGCTTTAGATGCACTTGCGTCATTTTGAGCAGGTGCAACGTTGCCATGTGACGCATGAGGCAAGCTTTAACCTTTATGCACTCCTCTGCCTCCCTTTTCCATATCCAACACCCTGCTACCCCTTCCCCTCCCCTTCTCACACCTGAAGCTGTAAGTTCAGTAGGCAGAACATGAGGAGGGAGGAGCTGTGAAGAGACTGGGGGTGCTAAAATTCACAACTAGTGCAGAGAAGTGGAAGACAGGGAGAGAGGGTTGGGAGTATGTTTTTGTCTGTGTGTGAGAGAGGAGGGGGAAAAAGACACACAGTGTGAAAGCATGGAGCAGAGCTATTTTTAACTTGCTCAGTCAGCCTGATAGGGCAGGTCTATATATAGTGAATCAGAGGCAGCTCGGGTAACCGTGTGTGTGTATGAGTGTATGAGTGTGTGTGAGTGTGTGTGTGCATGCATGGAGAAGCCATTCAGGGTAAGTGTGACACTGTGCCTCTCCAGCTGTAACCAGGATACCCCCAAACTGCACACACACACACAAGGGATGGTCATGCTGCTGGTCGCCAGATAATCTTGTTTAATCCATTCACTCAACACACCGAGGCACACAACAGTCTCATGTTACCTTTTCTAAACCTGAAAGAATGCAGTACACAAAATCCAAGTGATAAAACTCAACAGATGAATTAACTAACTGTCCCAGAAAGGCAAAGTCAGAGTCTCAAGAGGTAATATAACATTTAGGGTTAAAATTCAGATATAACCTTATGATACTTTCTCCACTCGTCCATTTGTTCCTCTTCTGCTACAATCATCAGCAGACGTTTTCTGTCTGCTTAACTAGATGGAAATTTAAGCTGGTTCCTTTGATCTGCTAATAAATGTGTTTGTGAGGTCTATGGCTGGTTTTATAGCAATGACACAATTGGCAGGTGTCTGTGAGTGTGTGCATATCCACATACAAATAGCAGAGGGGGTTAGCCACAGGGCAGCTGCTGGTGTGGTCATGTGTTGTTTCAGGTGTTTTGACAGGCAGACGGTGAGAGCATCAAGGAACAGCTGAACATTTGTCTGGGCACATCAAAGCCAGCTCATACTGTATTAGCTCAGCTGCAATTGTAGTCTCTCTCTCTCATACCAAAGCACGCACAGACACACACTCACACACACACGCCACAAAGCAGATCAAGGACTAAACAGTAAAATATAGAGCACTTCTGTCACCGTTTTGTCATTACTTTTTTTAGTACTCTGATGTCATTGTCAAGGGGAGTGAAATGTCCTCTTAAAAGCTTCTCTTGACACAAATGTTTTTCTTAAACGTTTATCGCATATGTCACCAATATGAGCTAACGTAGCTGGAGCCAATACCAACAATGGTTAAAATCATATGTTTGTGATTCTTTCAGTCCTTTTGATCACCCGACATTAATTATTGAGCAATACTCCAAACTATTTGACAGTTTCTTTCATCCCAGACTGACAGATGGCAAGACGAATTTTAGACACTGTATACAAAGCAAATGGAGAGATGGGAGTGGTTATAAATCTACTTTATAAACATAAGCCATTTTCTCATATGAACTCTTGACCATGTCTGGAAAATCAGGTTTGGACATTGTACAGGGTTTCTCTTTAATAAATATAAGACACAACAGGAGATTGTTTTAAAAGCGTTCTCACCTACTGGAAATACTCAGTTTGGCTAAGGCTAGGGTGGTGCCTGGGTAGAGTGTTCAAGAGGCAGGACATGACGTGGATTACACTACAGTTCTGTAGCTGGTTTGTAATGTGGTCATGAATAACAGAGTCATCTGCAGTTCCTTTATTTTTTTGGGTGATTTCAGCTTTTGTTTTGTGCACCTTCCTGATACAATTGTTATCAACACGCCCACTCGCACTCACATATGGGCTCAATCAGCGATTACACGGACTCTGTACTAGAGAGCTGGCAGGATAAAGTCTGTTCAGTGTCTGGTCGAAATGATTCAGACATTTGGGTTTTCACATACAGCGTGTGAAAGGGGCTTTTGGGACAAAATAACAAAAAGATAAATAACAGAAAGAACTGGTTCCTGATGAGTTCTAAGATCAGTCACAGGCTGAGCTGCCATGCAAATAGCACAGGCACACTTCACATACACATGATCAGTGCGTACTTTGGTAGTTGTCTTTCAGTTAACGTTTGCTCAGTCGGTACGTTGGCTTTTTGGAGCAAATAAACACAGACTACGTAAACA
The DNA here is from genome assembly GCA_019142605.1 of Cephalopholis sonnerati. Classification (NCBI taxonomy): domain Eukaryota; kingdom Metazoa; phylum Chordata; class Actinopteri; order Perciformes; family Serranidae; genus Cephalopholis; species Cephalopholis sonnerati. The sequence continues at coordinate 31,212,191 of JAGQAX010000011.1, forward strand.
GTCAGGCTGTAAACTTAGTGGAGATGACAAGAATTCTGTCTGAACACAGCAAGTATTATTCTAAATTTTGCATTGCATTGCATTTTACACCAGTGTTTGCTAGCTAGTGGTGTTATTTTCTACATTTTACAGATGTGACATTATGCGTCGATCAGCAGAAAAGCATGAAACAGTCAGCAGGAAGCACCATGTGGTGTTGCAGCACCACCATGCTTGAACACATGTACAAACAAAGGTGGGACCAACATAACACATAGTGGGCAAAAAAGCTACCTTTAAGTGCATGATAATCACCCAAACCCATCCAGCTAACAACAGAAGCCTATCATGTCTGGTGGAGAACTGCACAAAAGAGTTAACCTTTTAAGATTTAGGATGGCACATTCAAAGGTGCAGTCACAAGAAGGTTTGCTGTCCAGTCCCAGGAGCATGGAGGTGATACCAGGAAACCAGACATTACATGAGGAGAGCTGGACAGGGCCATAGAAGGGCATCAACCCAGCAGCAGGACCAGTATCTGTTCCTTTGTGTGAGGAGGAACAGGAGGAGCACTGCCTGAGCCCTACAACATGACCTCCAGCAGGCTACTGGTGTGCATGTTTCTGACCAAACTGTCAGAAACAGACTCAATGAGGGTGGCATGAGGGCCTGATGTCCTCTAGTGTAACCTATGCTCACAGCCCAGCACTGTGCAGCTCAAATGGCGTTCGCCAGACAATACCAAACTTTGCAGGTCTGCCATTGGCGCCCCGTTCTCTTCACAGATGAGAGCAGGTTCACACTGACCGCATGTGACAGGTGTGAAAGAGTCTGGAGACGCTGTGGTGAATGCTATGCTGCCTGAAACATCATCCAGCATGAACAGTTTGGCAGTGGGTCAGTGATGGTCTGGGGAGGCATATCCTTGGAGGGTTGCACAGACCTCCATGTCATAGCCAACGGTACTCTTACTGCTGTTAAGTACTGGGATGAAATCCTCAGAGTGGTTGTCAGACATTACACTGGTGCAGTGGGCCCTGGGTTCCTCCTGGTGCAGGACAATGCCCGACCTCATGTGGCCAGAGTGTGTAGGCAGTTCTTGGATGACGAAGGCATTGACTAGCCCTCTTGTTCCCCTGACCTAAATTCATCTAAGCACCGATGGGACGTAATGTGTCGGTGCATCTGACGCTGCCAAGTACCGCCACAGACTGTCCAGGAGCTCACTGATACCCTGATCCAGGTCTGACAGGAGATCCCCCCTGGACACCATTTGCCGACTCATCAGGAGCATGCCCAGACATTGTCAGGAGTGTGTACAGGCACGCAGGGGCCATTATAAAATTCATGCAAGTTGGATCAGACCTGCGATTTCAATTGCCTGGTGTCCTCTATTGCCATCATCAGCCTTAAATATTCCATTTGCACACAAGAATGATCACATTGTATTGTGCACTGTTACTAAGTGTTCCCCAGAGGACAAACTGTTTCAACTTGGACAAATATTTGACCTTTAAGTGTCACCAAGTACTTCCAAGTTTTCAAGGATATAAGGTAAGGTAAAACTCTGGTAGTCAAGAAAAGGTAAAGCTTTAGTAATTTTGTTCCCATCAACACATCCATATTATGGAGTGTAATAAACAGCCTCTGGGGACTTTAGACTAGGATGTAGGCTGTATATAAGCACAAAAGTTAACAGACAGCAGCAGATTAGGATTGTTTGCAAGTTATTTGAGATAAATTAAAAGTCACCATGTCAAGGTCTCCATTAGACTTTACATGAATTAGATAAGAGACATAAAAGACACTCTCTATGGGAACAGAATATTGGCAAGTCATTTAATGTCAGCCTCTGTGCCTGTTTTAAGATACACACTTTCCACTCTAGGTTGAGACTGGAGCATTAATCATTCAGCAGATGGGCAGTGTGTGTGTGTGTGTGTGTGTGTGTGTGTGTGTGTGTGTGTGTGTGTGTGTGTGTGTGTGTGTACATGTGCGTGTTGTCTGTGTGAGCAGCAAAGAAAATGCCATAGCTGAATATCAAATAACAGTCCTCCTGACCCTGGCCTTTTTACATGAGCTCCAAAGGTCTCATCCTTCTGCATTATCACACCCCTTATTACTTATTCATCACCAGGAGTCAGACTGTGAATGTTTGCCGCTGTGTGTGACTGCTTGTGTGTGTCTTTGTGCATGACTTTGTCCACATAAATGCATGTTGTGTGTGTGTATATACAGTAAAAATTGGAGCGGATGCCAACCATATTAAGCAAACTGGGCTTTGACCACACTTGAACAATTCACATTGAAATTGTATTTGTTACAAAATTTCAGTTACTTTCATGAAGTTGCTGCCAAATTTGCTTTTAGAGTCAAAGCATCCCATCGTGTTACCCTACCTAAAAATAATCCAAATCAGTTCAACACATTGAGGTATACACATTTCAAGTTTGAGGAAAGGAAAGCACTAATGTCAAAGTAGTAATTGATATCAGTAGATGGATACTCTGACAGTGTTTGGTTTGTCTGTTCTGGGCTACTGTAGAAACATGGTGGTGCAACATGGCGGACTCTGTGGATGACGACTTACTTCCTATGTAAACATAAATGACTCATTCTAAGGTAACAAAAATGTAATAATTATTTTTTACAGATGGTTATACACTAAAGAAAATATACTTATTTTGTTAAATTAGATTCCTAAATCTTACACACTGAACCTTTAAATCAATATGTCAAATTATTGATTTCTTTGGTAAGCAGCCATTTAATTAGCAAGGCTATGTACAGCAAGTGAGGAATTATTGCAAAATGAACCCCGTCGGGAGGACTCAAGACCTGTCTGCATCACCCTGTCAGGGTTCATTTTGCAATAATGACCCACTTGCTGTACAGTGCTTAGCACATTAGTCTGTTAGCATGTATTAATTAGTCCACAAAGTACATGTTAGACTGATGGTAATATAATTAGTTTTGCATCAACCAGTCTGGACAAACTCAAATTTTGGATGAAAGGGAAAGTCAAAATATTGGATGGGTTTCCATAACAGAGAATGATTATCTCATTTACTGATTGCAACCCATCCAAAAGTCATTGCGGTGCTGTAGAGTAAAAGTCAGAGAATCAGCAGTTATTACAGTTCATGGTGAGGGGAACAAGAACGTCTGAACCAGATTTCATCCCGATCCATCCAACAGTTGTTGTAATATTTAAGTCTGGACCAAATCAGTGGGCCAACCAAGTGATCAACACTGGAGCCATGGGCCAAAAAATGAGCCAGTGTATGCAAGAACAAAAGCAGTTTATCCACCCTTACATGCATAACATTTTACACAGGTTTCCAATGTTGATACAGGCAGTTGTATCAACATATAAAGTGTTTGCTGTGTGAAGTAATGTAATGTGCTTTACAAAGCAACAAGCTAACTTGGATGATCTGCTAACTGAAAGGGTTTTACAGCTTTCTCAGAGTCTGGAGTCTAATCCCGAACCAGAAAGCACTTTTAGACAATCTCTAGCTGGAAAACACAGTTCTATCCAGCTTCTATTGCGGGCTATATAACTCACATTTGAACCCAGTGAAAACCAGTTTAATGTCACTGTTTTACCGCTGCTAAATAAACCAGCACCAAAGTATCTCTTCCCTAACTCAGTGAATTTCTGTAAGTCATGATATCATATTCTGCGGGCCTCCTTTACCATAACATCTGGCTGAATTCAGATCATCCTAGCGTAAAGCAGAAACGCTACGGGCAGCCGATCTGCTGTTTCTTCTGCATTGTGTTCTGCATGTGATAGGGTGCCTTCCAGCTGAGTGGCCAAAGAGATAAGCTCCGCTCACACACGTGTACATGCACGTACACACTCATGTGTGGACACAGGCTTGTTCAGAGACATAGAAAGAGGCAGAGAAATACATCTGTGCAAGGTAGATAAGACCACTGCTGAACAAGAGCCACTCGCACACACACTCCCCCCGTTTCTCTCTGTTTTCACTTTCAAACACACGATGCCCGCCCTGTCATGCCCTGCGCACTTGCAGTGAAATTTCCACCTGCATCAATCTCAGTTAGTCAAAAGTCTCCTGCTGATTTTCCCTCACAAGCATTCTTTAATGTTCAAAGGAGAACTCACGTTGAAAGGACGTTGCATTTCCCACATTTGCTTTGTTACTGGTCTTTTTGAGGGCTGTCAGTGGGGATCAATGTGAACGTGGATGAGACCACATAAGAATATGTGTGAGTTATGTGTAAATTACATTAGAAATTCCATATTTCATCATTTCTGACAGCACATTTGTGTTTGATCTTTTTCTTTTGCATTTGGGCCAAGTTCCCTTCATTCCAGAGAATTTCTCATGATGTGACACTTCCTCCCCAAGCTTTTTAATACTCCCCTGTGGCACCGCGCATTTAGCCATCCATTTTATGTGGCATGCCCATGTACTTACCACACAACTGGCATGGGTACCCTCCCCAACACGCAATGCAGGCACTTCCAGTAATTGGCCCGGAGAATCCCTTGAGTGTGCATGCAAGCATCTCCTTAACATGAAGAGTTTGGCATACATTTGCTCACGCATTGGAGTTCCCCTATTTCTCTGCATGCACAGAAAAAACATACACAAGTACAATGACACACATACACATTCAGGCATTAGCAAAAATGTGCTTACACTAATTAAGTATGCATTTACGTGCAAGCAACACAGACATGCATGCCTCATTGTCCTCCACCGTGCCCACAACTTTCTGTATTTTTAGAAGCATCAGAAACAGAGAACACAATGTGTAGGAGCGGCCCACCTCAATGTGGATATTAGAAACATTTGCACGTCAAATCGAGTGAGGAAAGTGGAATTCCTGCTGTTTTCCATCAAAGTATACTCGACACCAGAGTGCAAAGATTCCTTTTTTTTCCCTTTTCACCAGGCCCACTTCACAAACATCGACAGTGTCCTCTGGGTCTGCTTAATTATTCATTTCTATCCAGTGTTTCAGATTATTTGAAAAAGTATCAACCAGGTGACAGTATATAAATAGCACAAGCTTGTTTAATTTAATTTATTATTGTTTCATAGGATTACATCTGTCTCCTGTTTTTCATTGTTCTGCCTGTGAAGTCAGGGTCAGTGAGCTGCTCAATCAGGAAAAGTTAAAACAGGTTTGCATCATTATGTCCTCTCAGCAGGAGAAGCTGCGCTCTGTTAAGATGGATGAAGACAGGTACAATAGTTCTGAAGGAATTTGTATTCTATTAAATTTGGAAATAAGAAAAAAAAAAAAGAAAGAAAAGTTTTAGAGAGCCAATGTGCAAGTTTTGTGATGTCGCATGTGCACACACATAGATCAAAATCTCTGGAGAAACATAAATCATTTGCCTGGTTAGGATGGGAATGTAACTTTAATTTTAAATACCACATTAATCCTGAGAGTAAAGATGAAACAGAAAAAGCTAAGTCTTTATTTTATATCAGACTGATCAAAAAGGCGCACACTGTTTTACTGTGACTTAGAAATCAGTTCTGTTTAGATGTTTAGATGGTGTTGTAATTCCCAAGCACCATCACTGAGGAGAGTGTGCATGCTGATTGAGCCTTAATAATTCCCAACCCTGACATCATTTCATAGTAAAACTCTTGCAGATGTTGCAGCATGAAACTTAAATGGTCAGATTTGTTCAGCTTTGTTATCTTTGTATTGAGTGTTGACCTATTTCTGTGTATTCACACGTGTGCAACAAAAACTGGAGTTAAATCCCATGTATGTGTACACACCTACTTGGCCATTAAAGCTGATTCTAAAGAAGAATTGTTTAAATAACAAGAAGGGCACTTGGAGAGTCTAACCTCTGTCAAGGCCAAATACCCCATCTCACAATTTTAACAAAGGTGAAAAAAAATGTGTGTATCCGCCCCTTGATTTAGATCAGCTCCAAAAATTACTGGGTTCTTCTTTGGTCCATACTACACTGTTTCAACAAGTTTCATGAAAGTGTGGCCAATAGTTTGACAAACAGACAAACAAACTGAACCGAAATCATAACCTCCTCAGTGGACGTAAATTTATGGAATATGTGAGGCCCTGATATGTGATGGGATGAAAAGGTTACAAATTGCCATTTGCCATCTGTCAAGTATTTATTGCCGTAAACTAGGAGACTTTGAAAAGTTTTTTTTTTCCACAGACTACCACACAACTGTACCCCTGTCCTCTAAGACCGAAAATGGTCTGCAGTTCATTACAATGCATTCTGCAAGGGAGTTAGTTAGTTGGTCACAGGTAGACTCACTCACTTCGCGTCTGAACGCCTGGTCGAGTGTGGCTTGATGAGACTGGCTGCTAGCGGTTCACCACTAAATGCTTTGCTTTGAGGTGACAATTCAGGCTTGAAGTACTCTGATGCTACAAAGATTCTTTACTGTAGGAACTGAAGATGACGGTGCTCCTATCAAAAGTCCCATCTAGGTGTTTTTGTAAATGTAAATGTTCTATTCATGGGACCAAGCAGTGTTGTCTTGTCTGCCTCCATCCCGTGACAAAGCCACTGTGGCCATGCACCATGTCAAAGGGCACCTCAGAACACAATTAATCAGCTTCAGTTTTTCTACTTTTAAGATTATTTCCCCTCCTGCTCCTGGTGGAAAATATTATGCCAAACTTCATTATGCCTCAACAGTGTTCTTGTCAATTTTGCATCAGTTTAATCCATAAAGATAACTCAACTCACTACCAGCCTCTGTTGGTTAGCTGCGACTGTTGGTTTGAGAGGTGAACTGTTTCAAATATTAATTTAATTTCTTGCTTAAATAAGTCTTGGTTGGTGGATCAGATACACGCCAAATTAAACACCAACTCTTGTTCACTCCGCATCTCCACCAGCTTCTCCTCCTTTTCTAAAAATCAAAAGAACAGAGACTTGTCCATGCTCTTGTGCCTCCCTTGAGTCCCCTCTACGTTTTTTGTCTACCCGGTTTGCTGCTTCCGTTTGGTGCAGGAGAGGGCGCAGCTGTTGGTTGTTGACAAGATTCACATCATTGAACGTCAGTATTTGCATGAGCCAAGCCTTAAAACCGAGGATAAAATTAAACATGTTTGATTTTATGGAAATGTTAAGATGAGACGAGATGTCTTAAGACACTTGGGACTGGATTTTATGACTACCTCTCACCTAAAGATTGTGATCACGAGAGCGTGCCAAAGCACTTTCAAAATTCTCTATTTATCAACTTGAAAAGTTGTTGGTTGTGAGGCCGGCATAAATCCGGTAATAACAGGTGGACATTTCTTTCATTTTACAGGATACAGTGGGGTTTTTCAGTGTGGGTTGAAAAAAAAAACAAGCATGTTTGAGTTTTTCCAGTAATGCCCCACACTCATTTAATTCCGCAAAACACTTCACAGATTGGGGTGTGAGGCAGGTTATTTTAATAAACCTGAGCATTTGCATACGCAAATATCCTTAGAACATAAAACATCTTTAAAGCCTCAAAGCTCTTTCTCTCAGCTGTGAGCCCGGCAGGCCCCTTAGCAATCACTTTGAATGACACAGTATCACACACCAGGGAATTGTGTTTCCCGTAACATCAGTGCACGTGGTCTCTGGTGGCCATGAGGGGGAAAACCTGAAGTGCTTCTTCAGTGAATGAGAGGAGGAAGGGGAACCACCAACAGCATCATTGTTTTAAGAGAGAGAGGGAGGGGGAGGGATGGATGAAAGCGAATTGCATGTGCGTGCAGACGGTAGCTAAAAAATATGTCATTGCTCTAATGTCATGATAATGTCATGGACAGTTTCAATAAGAAATAATAGACCTTGCAAAACTTCTTTTTTTAAACACACACTTCATATTGATCTGTCAGCTTTATAGCTAGCTAACATGACACATGGAATTCAATTAGAAATGGCAGCTAGTGGCAGAGATAATGCTAAAGGCAGATTTATGGTAGCGTAGATACCTTTGATGTTTTGATTTATAGTTAATCTATTTAATTATATTCACCAGAGTATATGTGTTTACATACTTAAATGTATTTGCAGTAGTTGCAGCAGTTCTAGGCTTTAGCGTAACCCCTAAATACAGATGTAGACATTCTCTTAAACTGAAACTACACCAAGTTGGGCGCTGTAGCTCTCATAAGTAGTAAGAAATGAGCTGCAAGTCCTCGACTATCAACATATAAAACATGTTAAAGGGCTAGTTTGCTGATTTTCAACCAGATCTGTGCCACTGCGGTGTGAGATATGAGTGTATGCAGATGAACAGTGTTAAGACGCTCCCCATGCCAGCAGTGCTGGGAACTCCCCACCCGTGTCGTGAACAAAAATCCGCCGGATAACACAAATGTGTCATCAGCGATGTACTATTTTTGCCTGTTTCGGTAACCTATTTGTTCAAACATCACTTTTAAAGTTTTGTGGTGCCAGTCAACATCATCTGGGCTTTCAATGCGGAGGTGGTCTTAAGTTCGTGCAAAAACTCAAAATATTAATTGAAGTAAATCGCAAAAAGAGACTCCGCATAACTTGTCTCTTCTCTCTGAAAAACTACGTGTGCATCTTGATGCCTTTCCCTTCTGAAGCCACAAGTCTGCATCTCTAGCTGTCACCAGGTTGCACACTGAAACTCTGAACACACCACAAACTGAGGCAATGATGATGGAGCTTTATAGACTCTACTAAAGCAGTCATATAACACACAGTAACAGTGTGAATTTTTACCTTTTTAAAAAAAAGTGTTTCTTCCTCACAAGTTTCTCTGAAAAACTATCCACCACCTTATTGAAATCCAGGGCTCTGAATGGATCCGATGTCTTATGTTTTGCTTTTTGGATTGTTGACCAATTTCTACCCATTACTTGTTTAATTTGTGCAGTGTAAGACACAAAAGCATCTCATCGGGTTGATCTCCTCATAAGCTCTCAGACCCTGTTTATACCTGGTATTAACATGTGTTTCAGTTACCCGAACACAAGTGGACAGCCGTTCACTCCTGTGTGTATCATACGTCTCCAGCAGACCATTTGTGTTCAGATTTAATCTACGCTAGTTTCCTTAGAAGGTCAATGGGCCCAGCGCACTGTTAACAGAAACAGCACGTCTCCTTCAATAGGGCAAAAAGATGGATGGTCACACAACTTATCATAAAATGGTCAAGTTAGAGCATTAGCCCTTTGTCATCAAAACAACCACGGTGGCCGGCAGTGATGATGTAGTCCTTGTTGGGGACGAACCTGGAGTTATTAGCGTTTACACTACAAAAGATATGTGGTCAAATGTGCTCTAGACCACCTTGGCAAGTGATAGGATCACAATGCATCTTTGTGGTCATTTACACCGGTATTTAGCACTGTCCACTTGTGATCTTATCATTCGAGACACATGTCAATACCAGGTACAAACAGATCTCAATCATCCCAGTTAGCTTTCTACCCGCTACTCACAATTACATAGTTGAACATAGTTAAACCTGTCTACTATAAATTACAATTTCAAACGTACAATGATTTTTTGGAGGCTTGTGAATGCGTGGAGTGGAATAGGCAGAAGCAAACATATTGAAAAAGAGTGATATTTAGTTCAAGAACATCTTGGAACAAGTTCATTTGAATCTGATACTTCGAGTTATCATTAGTATTTTACACCACGTGAAGATAAAAGACACATTTGTAGTGGTTCAGTACTAGGTTAATTGACTTTTACTGTTTCAGCAAAGTGACAAAGGAGAGATTGTGATGGAAAAGCATGGAGTAATGATGGAAGGGTTGGTGTAAAGAGGTAAAAAAATAGGTGGAAGAAAAATTAGACATAGGTTAGAAGACAGGGTAGGCAACGAGGGACAGGAGAGTCGAGGAATAGTCGGGGGGAGGGGAGAAGATGATGATGGAAGGATGGAAAAGTGGAGGGGGAGGGGGACGAGGAGAGAATTGCCTCAATTAGCTGATAGGGCTGCCACGGCAACAGTGTTTGAGACGTTGCCATGGATGCAGCGTCTTCCCCAATGGGCCAGGGTGAGAGAGTTGGGGAGCTGAAGATGATGATGATTCTGTAATGAGGTGAAGGGTTAAAGTGAGAGCGGAGAGATGGTTGCGAGAGTGCGCTGTACTAGAGAGCAAAGATGGAGAGGAAGACTGAGGAAATAGTAGAGGATGGATGGAATGATGCTAGGGGAGGGAGATGGCGGTGGTTTCACAGCTTGGAGACATGGAAGGAGAAGAGAAAATGAATGAATGATGAGGGGGATGGAGAAGTGAGATGAAATACTGTGCTGTAAAAATGGTTGGAGTGAATGAGGGGTGGAGTGATTATTGTCTGATAATGGAAGCCAATATAAAGAGCCAGCATACAGAGAGAAAGGAACAGAATAAATAGGAAAGCTGTTGGGCAGAGGAATGGAGAGATGGGAGGTGACAGGAAGAGGAGAAAATAGATTCTAAAAGGGAAATCAATTGAGAGAAATAAGATATATGGAGCAAAATGAAGCAGAGAAAAGAGAGGCGATCAGTAAAATGAAAAAGATGGTGATTGAGATAGAAATAATGAAAAGATTGATTTGAAATGAAAACGAGAAGAACAGAAGTTAAGAGGGAAAGGAGTGAATGGCTGGAGAAACCAGTCAATAGTGTAGTGTGCTTGATACAAGGGAAAATGGGTGGATTGATTGAGTTGGAGCAGCAGTTGTGGTGTGAAGGTATACAGGAAGAAAGTGGAAGATATTGTGGGTTGTGAGAGAGTCGAAGAATGGGAGGGAAATTAAAAAATATAAAGAGAGGAATGAGGAGGGGGATGCTGCGGTAGTTAGAAGTGTTAGGTGGGTGTAGGGACACAAGGGACTGAAGGATAATGCAGCGGAAGCTTATTGTTATCACGTTTCCCTTATTTTTCTCTGTGTGAAAGGCAGGAATTTGAAGGAAATGTCTTGTCAATAGCTCAACGTGAATATCTTTTTCTGCTAGCAAAAAGAACTTCTTCAAATTCAAATAATGTGCTGTTGGATTGTATTATTAAATAACTGCTAAATGGACTTCTAGAGCATGATTCTTTAACAGGGAGTCCTTAAAATTATTGATTGTTATGAGTTTTTGTTTTTTTTTTCTCCAAAATTTTGATATGTCTGAAAATACACATTAACAAATTTGCAACATATAATTATTGAAGAAAAATAGGCCTATTCACTTAAAAAAGCACACACACATTTGATTTAGAGTACACAACATTATTGATAAGCTAAGTGTCACCCACAAATTCTAGTAAGCTAGCTAATGCTAAATCACTGTATGGCAAGTAAATGAATTAGCTAAACGTTAGGTAGGTGAAGATTGGAGAAGATGCCCTGCAGGATAAGATGCCCCCACCCCCTTAACTCCTCGTCTATCCAATATATGGTGCAAAACCTACTCCCGACACATGTATTGAATGGCTATGCAATATTAAATCGTGACATTTTGTATGAATTGCTGCATTCTTGGCATTCTTGAGATTTATTGCGCCAGAACCTTTTGGACTCTTGGCCAGTACATTTTTCAGATTTTTTTGTCACTGGATAACAGTGATCTGTATTTATATGAGGTGCATATATGTCAATTTTATGTGCATATATATGTGCTTATGGGCATCTTCCTCCGTCTTACCCTACAGTTGAAACACAATGGCCTGTATTATTTTTTCAAGTGTACAGACAATAGACTTTTTGAGCAAGGCACAGGCTACCATCCACCTTAGACACCACCGGTGAAAAGCCCAGTTTCCACCAAATACTTTCAGTATGGTACCTTTGGAACCAAAAGTACCCTTCAGACATGGTACCTAGACCCTAGCGTTTCCACCACAAACCACACCCTTAATTGTGAGCACATTTAAGCACCTTGTTTATCGTCCACAGAGCGAGGCTGCACACCGATATTTTCAGAACAAAATAAAACAGGCTGCAGTGAGAGTGTCTCTCCATGGGATATTTAAAAATAGTGGATTTGTGCATTTAGTCCCTCTCAGGCAAGCTCAGGGGTTTAGTGTTGCTGTAGCCCAATGCTACACAACACTTTTCTTTTCTCCAAGTGAGGATTACAATGCAGTTCACATAACCCGGCCGAAATTAATGTATATAAATGCCCAAAGATCCACTCATTACTAAAAGTGTATGTCATATAAAAACTTAAGTAATGGTCAAATTTGGTGTGTTGAGTGATTTACGCTGTGATCTCATGCATTGCATAACATTACAAGCCGGCCCAGTGAATTAAATTATTTTTTCTCCAACTCCAGCTGCTGCAAGAGGCAGAAAAACATCCTTTCATTTCATAGTTACAGTTTACTAATAAAACTCTCCACGGTATGAACAGTGGTTACATGAGCCTCAAAACTAGCAACAACTCAGCCCTGAATAAGAGTGACCGTCCGCTATTGACCAGTCAGACTGCAGTGTTCACAGCTCCACCTTTTAGTGCCAGATCTGTGTGTGAGGTACCCCAACATAGGGGGGATCAAAAATGGCGACGGTACAGAACGGTGCCATTGGTGCCATCCACAACTTTTCACAGTGGAAATGGAAAAAAAGGTGCACCGAACTGAACTGAACCGTACTGTACTGCTCGGTGGAAACTGGGCTTATGTCATGGGGATTGATGCACAAATTTTCTCTCTTAACAAAAAAATACCACCCACCCTGAATAAATGCAAAACAATTTCACAAAACATTTCTGACATTTATATGCACTGAAAAAATTTCAGAAGCAAATGTCATTGGTTTAATATTAAAGTTGAAAATATTCATTAAAGCCAAGTGGCATTTGTTTGGATATAAAAATACGCTGACAAAGACCATGCTTTTTCACAAAAACATTTAGAAATCTTTTATTTGTACATCATGAATGCATCTTTGTCACTATTATTTAGACTAATTTCTTACCACACATTTCTACAAAGCCAGAGGCAGCATTTTCAAGTGTGGGTTAACCCAAATTACAAAACAAACAAAATAACCCCAAATATGTTCTTACTTAAATCAGTTTTGTTCATGGTGCTCACAGCATCAAAAAATGACATTTAAACAAGACTAAGGAGCTACAGTCACGCTGGAGGCTCTGTGGGACCATACATAATCGCAGCATTGCTTTGAGCTAAATGCTAACATTAATCAGTGTCCCTGATCTTGTGGATAACACACAGACCTTATTGAGAAGCTTTCATGGGGAAGTTTTTTTTTATCTTCAGTGAATAAAGAAAAAGGACAAGCTGCTGCATGATGAACCTTGCAAGTGTCTAAAAGTTTGAGTAATTTTTATTTTCGACTTAAAAGGTTGTTATCGAGTAGACATCCATGCAAAAAGAACAAAGCAGGCTGTGTATGTTGACAAAATAAGGAGATCATAGAGACAGAATAACACCGCCTGCCATTAAGGAGCTATGTACAGAAAAACCTAAAGGCAGGGACTCTCTGGAAAGACACATTACTCCACAAACAGAATGACATTTACCTCTTTTATATCAGATTGAATATATAAAGCCATAGCTATCTGCATGGCCGATACAAATAGGGGCACACGAGAAAATGTTTCTTGTAATTAAGGTCAGCCAACCTAATCCTCAGAGTAAAATTCCCCAACACCGGTCCCTAGACACTACTTTACAAAGCACTGGACAGCAGGAGACACGAGACGGGGAGGTGAGCTGGGGGTGTGTCATGGTCTTGAGGGTTCAGCTATTTGGCTTGATCCTCTCCTGCTGTGATTGGCTAACTGGTGCCGGTGGCCCTTCGATCAGCCGCCCGGGGAGCAATCTGTCACTCTCCCTGATCTGGTGGAAGATGGATGTTGCCGGCCAGACAGCAGCTGTAGTGCGAGTGTGAGCGTGAGTGTGGGTGTGTGAGAGTGTGTTACTCAAGTCAGATCTCTCTCTGTGTTTCAGTCTCTGCCCTCCTCACACACATTATTTCCAATTTATGCATGTCAAGTGTGCATATCTGCATGTGTGTGTGTGTGTGTGTGTGTGTGTGTGCCTATCCACCGTCAAACAGCGGGTGTGCCACCACCAGCGTCACATAATCACTCAATCTTCAATCATGTCAGGGAGAGCAGACTTGAGATGGCGAGTTGGCAAAGATACACACGCTCTTTCCATATATATTCATGAAAGGCCATCTTTTCACAGCAGACGGGGTCTTTCGCTCTGTTAGTCGTGTGATTTATCGTCCCGCCACGCCTGAAGGTTTATATATATGGGGACAGGAGGGAGCGGAGCGCAAACCGCTGAGCGGGCGTATACTGGCGCAGCAACGATGAGCTGCTCTGAGCTCAGCTGTGTGTGTGCCAGTAGTGGATGCATGCATCATTTTACACGCATGCTCATGCACACACACAGCATCAGTGCAGTGTGCCACACCCCACACCAGTCAGTTTTATGTATGGTCTTCCCCCATCTGACAGCTCCATGGATTTAATTCAGCCTTAATATCCTCCTCTGACTGATCTCACACACCAAAACTGGTCTGCCTGTGTGTATTTCTCTCTCTGTCTGCAGCCAGGCCGTCACAGTGACAGGTGTTATGATGTAGATCAGGTGGCACATATTAATTTAATGCCAGTCAAGCCCTCTCGCTGATGCTCATCCAATCAGAATCTCTGCCATCCAGAGACGGTTCCCATGTTTTATCCCCCACATAAAATGTCATACGATGCTAAAAGGTCTCAATTACAGTGACACTAACTCATGCACCAGCACACAAATCACATGCACGCGCAGAGAGTGTACACACATGCTCACGCACAAACTGTAAATGTAGATTGAAGACACACAGACATACACGCTCAGTTACGCTTCAATTTCCACGCTGTCAAACACTAACGCGTTACTGTGATTTCATGTCAGAGATCTTAAAGCCACGATTCCTCCGTGATTCAGTGTATACAATTTGATGCAGCCCCCTTCAGTGACTTACATGTCATTAGAATTACTGTTAACATTCATCAAACACGGTGAAAAGAAAACAAGAAAAGTCATCTTTTTAAAGGATGCTACCTTCAGGGCCATCTAGACTGCACAACTCCCCCCAACAAAAAACAAAAAACAAGAAAAGATTTAGAAGTTTCCACTGTCTCATATCAGAAGAATTGTATTAAGAGCCTTGTTAAAACTGGTCTTTGTGCATTGAAGTCCAAGTAATCCAGGCTTGGACATTTACTGCTAAGGCGGCCAGTGGGAGGGGGAGAGCAAGGTGAAACCACAGAGTACATCTTCTCTGTTTTTTTGTTTCATGAGAAAAACTGAAAGTGCTAAAGCTGTGTGGATGGGTACCTTGTGACACACTCGTGGCAAAAAAGCCCTTTCTGGGGGATTTTTAATGGAGAGTTCAGGTGAAACACAAACTGTCTCGTGGACAAAATATTGAAGTGAATCTGTCAAGAAAGAAATGCAGAAAATAGAGCAGAAATAGAAAACAGAACATTCCTCTGTGTTGTCAACATGAAATTTGACCTTAAGTGGTGCATTACTTTTAAGTACTGAAGGACTTTGGAATTTAAAAAACATTCCTCACTCAAAAGTTATTCTCAGAATGATTATTTAAGGTAGAAAATATGTCAATCATGTTGTGAAGTTATCAAGAGGCAGTAATGTATGTGGGTCAGTAGGTGTCTAACAAAGGCCTTGTTTGGACTGCCAGCTGAAGCAATAAACACATTAAATGTGATTTTTGCAAATAGTATCCGCATTTGGAGGTGATTTGAAATTGAAATTGGATTTCTACAGATGCATCTCAGACTGGTTGCTCTGTTCACTCAAATCAAATCAATCAGTTGCATCTGTGTGAATGCTTTGGCCAATTAAACTGGATACCAAAGTGACACAAAACGACAACATCAAATCCAGATTGACAGAAATGCTGAGCAGAATCCATGCTCCTACAGGCAGAGCACTATGGACTAACACTATCCTTTTTTTCCTGACAGTCTGTTTAGCCACCAAATTTGTCTGTCCATCCATCCATTTTCATCCGCTTATCTGGGGCCGGGTCGCAGAGGCTGCAGGTGGAGCAAAGCACCCCAGACATCCCTCTCCCCTCAGCAACGCTTTCCAGCTCCTCCTGGGGGATCCCGAGGCGTTCTCAGGCAAGATGAGATATATAATCTCACCATCATGTTCTGGGTCTGCCTTGGGGCCTCCTGCTAGTTGGATATACCTGGAAAACTCTTTCAGGAGGCACCCCTGAGACATCCTAATCAGATGCCCACACCACCTCAACTGGCCCCTTTCAACGCAAAGGAGCAGCGGCTCTACTCCAAACTCCCTCTGGATGTCTGAGCTCGTCCTATCTCTAAGGCTGAGCCCAGCCAGCTTTCGGAGGAAGCTCATTTCAGCCACTTCAGAGCTTTAACCAAAGGTTGGAGTTGGAATGTAGATGGACTGGTAAATCAAAAGCTTTGCTAAATTTGTGCTTTGTAGAAATAAAATCATAAAGAGGGTCTCAAAAGTCGCTAAATCTAGCGAGTGCTACACATTTGGTGTTTTGTCTAAGCACCGAGGGTTAAAAATTGCTGCTCTCGTCACTGTCACTTTTTACCTAGTCGAAAAAATCACAGTGGAAGAGTGGAAAAATAAAAAGCTGACATTGTCCTCTGTCATTGTCTTTTATGATCTTTTCCACCACATATGACTAAAGAAACGCACACACTGACACCCCAATCATTAGATTACCTCTAAATGGAAAACGACTGGCCATGAATCGCCTTCATTTTCTATTAATTATCATCAATAACGCCTCCCTGCCCATTTATCACTCACACGCACCCACTAACCACTCCTACTGATTGTCCCAACCCTTTTACACACAACCCATCCCCCATTACACCCACACATGCACATCATACACACATGTACTCACATCCATGCACATGATACACACACGCCAACCCCCACTTCTCCTATACAAATACCTTCTTCAATTGCTCATTTCCCCCTCCCCCTCAGTTCTCCATCACTCTCTCCCATTCTCTCTTTACCTCACCCACTCACCACTTTGTCTCTGCCCCCACCCTCCCTCTCTCCCGCTTCATCCCTTCATCACCATCCTCCACCAGCACTTGTATCAAACCCAATCTGACTACTCCAGCAAGATTTGCATTGCGTTGACCAAGAGGACGAGAGCGAAGGGAGTGAGGATCTCCCTGGAAGCAATCCCACAGAAATGCTGACTGAAAAAAAATCAAAGGCGGTCCTCTTTGAAATCCATTCAAAGCGCTGCGTTTATTGGTAGCTGTCAGCTTTTTTAGAATTCCTATCCAATCACATTAAAGTATGAGCTGTAGTCTCTTAAGGTGGCCCGATCAACATGCATCATCTAAAGGTTGTCATTGGTTTTTGGCGCAGCATTAAAATGATCAATCTTTTTACAGTAATAACGGACACGGCAGGTAAGGGTACAGCTGACACTTTCTTAGTCTCTTGCGTATGCAAGAAAAGGTTACAATACGTATTCTGTTTTGCACCTCTGAGTCATTATAAAGATTGCTTTTGAGGGGCAATGGAAAATGTTGAAAAATTACATTTAGGTGGTTTCAGCAAAATGAAGTGTGCTGTCATGAGAAATGAGTAATTGTCAGTAAACAGACAAGATGTGTCATCAGGTATGATGAATGAGTTCCCACGTTTCACCTTGATACATCTGTTGTACTGCCAACAGTCACTAATACAGTGAAATATCTTAAGGCTTTAGTCAAACAAACTTACCATTTCGGGCCGAGTTGATATTGAGTTGACATTTGGAATACCTTTTTTTGGTATGAGGTCCCAAATGGAAACTGACAGAAGGGAAACTTTATGTCCATTCAGGGTTCATTAGTGGACAGTTTCACTTGTAAAAACAGATCAGCTCTCCAGTATAGACAATGCCAGCTATATCGCTTATATTATATATATATATTATGTTTTATTACGTTGTATTTGCATTTCCTTTTTATATGTGATCCATATTACAAGCTAATACGCAGGAGACCATTGATAGAAGAGGCAAAAAAGATGTATGACTTCAACAAATGCACAAATAGTTGAAAATAGTAGGAAGTAGGAAATGTCTTTACACTACAAATCAAATGGCAAAGTGTATTCACAGATTTAAATGCTACTAATAGGAATCTAGAAATATAAAACACTTTTTATAAATCAAACTACTAAACATTTGATATGTGGTGTGTTCGCAAGTCCATTTGTTTGAGGATGAGGAAGCTAATGTTACCCTCTTGGCCTTCTCTGAGGCCGCAGGCTGAGGCTGGCAAGCACTGTATGGTCAATGTATCCTCACACAACAATATATCCCACAACAGTTCGTATATATCCGAATTTGCCCCCCACAAATGATGTTATATATTCAGTTATGGAAGTTAGCTATACGCAAGTAAAGTTACTGTGGTTAGGTTTAGGAAAAGAAACATGTTGAGGACATACCTGGGGGGGGTAATCTCCTGAGAGAAGTCCTGTGTTTTGTGACCCATCCAACTCCTCAACCTCCAATCTTACAGGCCCAACCCCTCAGGAATGAAGCCGGGCTTTGAGGCCAGTTCCATGTTTGTCACATAGTGCCACTGGCCCTAGAAGCACTTTTTGCCATAGAAAGAGATCTCTGTAAATCAGTGGATGATTTCTTCTGAGGTACATCAACTTCCTACAAACATGTTTAGCCTGATTCAAATCATTATGTCCTAAAAGTCACTAATAGCTGAATCCAGAGTTATTTCCCTACACAAGACTGTACATATGGGAGTTGGGCTTAAATGCTATTGCACTTGGACACAGGATAATTTTATACGTGGATGTCAAACCTTTTTGGCTTCATTCACCACTGAGCTAACCTTCAATGGAATGAATGGGTCCCTGCCTTCAATGCTGTATCCAGTTCTCTTTAAATACATCCGCAGTTCGGCCCCCAGGTGACGAAAGGTTTCCTCGAAATCCTGCCATTTGGCCATGCAAGGTCAAGTGCACTGACACTGATAAGTTTTTGCCAGTGGCTAAACAGGAAAACAAACAGGAAAAGTGACCACATCAGAAAGACCTTGTGCTTTTCGTTTTATCATATCTAACTCTTTTCACACTGAAGACAGGTTATTTCAACGTGTTGCGCTGCCACTCAGGATGAAGATGAGTGAATTACACATGCAACCACTCACTAACATTTCTCTGCATCCTGTAAGACTACATGCAAACAAGACACACACACAAGCACACACAACATGGATGAAACGTGACAGCAATCAGTGAATGAGGAGTTAGCAGGTGGCTGTCCCCCTGTAGAGCTGACACACAGAAAAAGAACATCACTTAGGCATTATACACACACACACACACACATTCATGCACACTCACAGAGTCTCCTCAATACCCACCGGGGGAAGCGCGTTCAAGCCTCTGTTAAAGCCCAGCTGTCAGATCCCCCGTTCATTCTTCACCTCTTGATTTTATCACTGTGCTCTCTCGCTCTTTTCCTCCACCTCTCTCTCGCCCCCACACACTCAGATACACTCCGAAAAACACTCATACACGCATGTATGCAAACACATACTCAAAAACTCATGCCCACACACTTGGCGTAGCTTCAGTGCAGGCATCGTAGCCTCTAGCATGCATAGTCTTTGAGCTAAAAAGCTATATTAGCTTCTCCATCTTTTTGCACTATGTGCATGTGTGCCTTAATCATTTCACCGCAACACCACCAGCTTCCAGCATGCAGCGGGCAAAGGTTTGCCTTGGGGCAGCTTCCTCAGCTTCGCTTTGGTCCGCACAGCTTTGCTTCCTTTGCCAAGTGTGTGTGTGTGTGTGTGTGTGTGTGTGTTGATGTGTGAATTTCTACACGTACATGTGTGTTTGTATGCTTATACATGCTCAAGGTTATCTTCCTCTATTAATGGTATCTATGTACATGTGCATTGAGAACATGAGTGTGTTTATGCATGCCAACATGTTACATTTCCCTCCATTAATCTCCACCACAGGACGTACAGCACGAAGAACAAGCTAGCAGATTAGTGTTGGCGTTAAGTAGAGAGGGTGGGGGGTGACAGAGGACAATAGGGCCAACATCACATCCACACTATTCTGGCTAAATCTCTTTTTTCTCCGTCTTTGCTTTCTGGTCACATTAAACCAGTGGCCAAAACTGAGCCTTTCGTACCAGTGTAGTCAACCATCACTTTCAGTCCACTATCTTTCATGTGTATAAAAGGGAAGCGTATCAATAGGAATGAGTGCACGATAAATATCAGCTATCAACCATCTAATTCTTAATATGGAAAAGGAAAGGCTGTCTGAAATTTGTGGGTTGAAACATTGCATCAATTAAAATTTTAGAGGCTTCAATCTTTGGAGAGATGTTTGCTAAAGCTGCTCATCTGAAGTTGAACCAAGAGAGTGAATAGCAGTTTAACGAACAAGACAAAATAAGATATGCGACCAAAACAAAATCTGAGTTAGGGTCCAAAATGAGTATGGTTTAGAAAACAATGGCCAGAGTGGTTAAATGTGAAAACACATCGCGTCAAATTAATGTTTTAAGCTTGTTCAGTTTGACTACAGAAAGAAAAATAAACTTAATTAAAACGTAGAATGAGTCGTGTGAGAGGAGAAAGGGAATAAGAAGGTGGTTTAACCTGCTGAGATTCAGCAGTTAGCCACTGTAAAAAAAGAAAAAAAACTTAAGATGCACAACATTCATTCAGGTTTAGCTTGTTTAGCATGGGCGTATCCATGTGAGGATGATGACTATGAAGGTTTCAAGATTTGATTCAGTAGCTAAAACGCTCCTGCTCTCAGTCACCCTTATTGTTATTTAGGAACCACTAAAGTACTAAAAGGAGTTCACTGCCTGTTCTACTTTGTAAGAAATAAATGTAATTAACACAAATACTCATCAGGTGTAGAGAGACCAGCGCTGTAAACATTCAGATTGGCCTCAGGTGAAAACGCTGCATGGTTGATGCTTGTATTCCCAGACATGTTTTATATATGTACTCCATCAGGAATCCATGTGTGTAGAGGCAGGTACTGAGGAAAGAAAGCCAGCATTTCGTCTTTCTCCTCTTCTGCAGGTGATGCACACGTGTGTTGCTCCAGCCAATTAACCCTGCAGTGTGTAAATAGATTTACATAGATTTAAGAGGGATTTTTTTTCTGCCAAGCAGGTGGCATCTTTTTTTTTTGCAGTTCCATTAATCTGGTTGCTTCTTCCTGATTTGTGGAGCTCTGGTGGTTTCAGAGGGTTTCCAAAGAGCAGAAATGACTGTTGTCAACCCAACAATTATGACTATACTTAACTGGCTACGTAATTATTGCTCAGTGATTTTGGACTTTTTTTACATTTTGAAAACAAATGAAACTGTAAAATTGTGAGAATACATTATGTAGTCCTCTTGGAAAACTACTTCTCATACCTCCTTTGTTGCTTTTGAAGTGTTGCTTAGATGTTCTCCTGTTTAAGATCCTTCAGATCTTAAAGTTAATGATATCATCAAAGCTTCCCATTTCTCTCTCGAGTAAAAGCATGAAACAGTCAGTTGGAGCTATTGATTCTACCAGGACTATACATTTATGAGAAAATGTAGGGTACATGCTTTTAACCACTGGTGCCAATTTAAAGTCGGGCTGCAACCAGCAATTAATCAGTAGATTTCATTTCAACCTGTTAATTGATTGTCTGGTTTATGACATGTGAAACAATAATGAGAAAATGCCCCCCACAGTTGTTCTTGTTCTTGTTTTGTCTAACCAAGCCCAAAGACATCCCATTGGCAATGATACAGGACAGAGCAAAGCAGCAAATCCTCACATCTGAGAAGCTGGAACCAGAAAATATTTGGCACTTTTGCTTAAAATATACCTGAAACAAATAATGAATTATCAAAATAGTTGCAGATTAATTTTCCTCTGATAAACAAACTGCTGAACCGACCTATTGTTGCAATTTTAATTAAAAGTTCATTCTCATCGTATGAACAGCCTGGCTTGCTTCTGTATTTTTTCTCTTACTGTACATCAGATTGCACTTCTAATCTTCACTCCCACAGAAGGCAAGCCACAGCTTCCTTTGAGGTTAAATATGTAGTAGTAGTATGGAGTATTTACCAACAGCTTTTAATGCAATCTTTGTAAAAGAAACTTTATGTTATCAGCCTTCAATCTATTTGAAGTGACACAAGCTCGCAAGACAGGCCAGTATCTCCATGTATGCATCTTGAACTGTAAATGTTGCAGAGCTTTGCGTTCTGTGTGGAGGATGCCTGTGCTACCCCAGTGGATCTTCTTGGCTTACATACATGAATAACCCCTGACACGCCACATGTCTGACAATGTATAATTCATAGATGCAGGATCAGCCTTTTGATCTCTGAGGACTGCAGATGGTATCAGGTCAAATTTGTGCACAAGGATTAGAAGATGAATTTTCCCCGCATTTAAGTAGCAGCACTTTGATTCCGTCTCCATGGAAAACATAAAAAAACGTCAAGTCAATGCTGCAAGCTGCTTGGCTTTGAACCACTTTTCAGAGAGAGGAGATCCAAAGAGAGGAGAGTGAGGAGAGACCCAGGACCCTACAGTACCAAGGACTGATTAACTGACTCAGAGTGTAAGAAAGGTTCCATTCACACTGCTGAATCCCAAGCTGGTGCTCATGTCTACATTTCTGGGGATGAATGTTATTGCCTTGTCCTCTCTTTTTCCAGGTGTCCCTGATGGCTCTAATCTGCTGTCTTGTTGCCACCTTTGGCTCTACAACTCACGGCAGGAAAACTGAGTTTAAGTGTGTGTCTCTGTCCTTTAATAAATGTTTGCACTGATTCTTTCAACTTGTTGGCCTTATCCATCTGTCTCTCTAGCTGAAATCTCCTTCTACAGATGGACTTTTCCAGGTCTAAAGGTAGGCATTTCCAGTTTTCTCACAGTGTGAGGATTTCTTACATTTATAGCCATGTTAAGGAATGGCAACTTTGATAAGTCAGTCTGCCACTTTAGTCAACTCTGTAACAGTGTAAGTCAACAACTATGAATGGATGGACATGGAATTTTGCAGAGATATTCATAGTCCTCAGAGGATGAATCCTAACAACGTATCCTCATACAACATTTTGTATGATATCCTGAAAATTAGAGGCCAAAGAATGACGTTAAGTCCTTGATGTAAAGTTACATGATTAATGTAAAGTTATGGAGGTTAGATCTTGGATGAGGATGCACATTAAAATGACTCAAAGTTCACACAGTTTTGAACACCAGTCTCCGAGGGAAAGTCTTTAGGAAAAGTCCAACCTGCCTCCTAAGTAAAGTGTTCAGGAGCACTTCCCTCTTCACTGCTGTCAGTACATTAGTAACATGATCGCAGCTTTACAAAACACATGGGTTATGCACAAACAGTGAGCTTAGCATTTTGTGAGCTATGTACAAATTTTGGTGCATTAATTGTGTAGGAAAACAGTGCATGAGAGCAGCCCAATCTGAATGGCATTGTGATCCTCTTTTCTCTTGGACCATCATCAGGTGAAAATTTTAATTTGCCCAATACTCTGAGTGCATGTAAGCTTGCTGACATAGCCTTGTAGTTCAAAGTACAGCCTCACAGAGCCACTTGCATCACTGTATGTAGACTTTTTAATTTTCTCTTCATCTGGCCACCCTCTGGGAACTGGCCTTGGTATATAGTAGGATCAGTAAGACCCAGGTTAGAATTTTAAGAAACGTGGTTTTAAATCTGGAACAGGGGGAAATGATGTCACACTTGGTGCATCAATGATGTGCTTTTTAAATAATCAAAGGAGCAAAATGTACAACACTGCATAAAGCAGCTTTTATAAGGTGGTTATAATGAACAATAGACACAAAAGAGTGGGACTGTAGGCTGTCCTCGGGGTAGAAATACCTCACACCCTGCAATGGCTTCACAAACTTTAGACACCATTACACAAAAGGCTCGGCTCTTTGCTTAGGGCACGCCACAAGGCACATTATTATCATAAATGATACTTCAGTAAGGAATATTTGTATAAAAAAAAAAAAATCACCTTGCCTCTCAGGGTTTCCGTAGATAATTAACTTGTTGAATTACTCTTAGTATTTTAAATTTAGGACTTAAATATGTTTGAGAATTGCTCTCCATTTAAAATGAGTAACTACTATCTTTACTAAGACCTGTGCCGGTGCAATTTCATGACTGTCAGTATCATTAATATCAAGTCAAGTCATGTCATATTAGGCCAATACAGAGATGGAAGACATCTTTTTCAGGTTCCCATCCAGTGGCAGGCTCCAGGGCTCAAAAATAAAGCCAACAAAGAAGTGTCAAAAACTGCAGTTCTTAAAATGGCCACTGAGGCTGGTTCCAGAAGCAAGTCAGTCCTGACAGACCTCCATGTTAAAAGCCCAATTTTACAGCAGAAATAAACATGTTTACAGCCTGTTACAAAAACCAGATTTGGTCTCTATAGCTAATTTTGACGTTCATGGCAACTGCGCTGGGGGTGAATTTGTATGTAGCTCACCGGTTTAGATTTCATTAAGGCTTAAACTTACGCCTAATTAAGGGTGGTTTTCCCGTTTGCAGTGGTCCGTTATTGCCGATTTCATGTTTTCCTGTAATGCCTGTTCTTTTATTGATCGCGTTTGTCTTTTTGACGGAAAACCACATCATGGATTGGGAAAAGGCCAAAGTCATCCGCACAGAAAGCAACAGGCACCAGCGTTGGATCATGGAAGCGGTGGAGATCAGGAAGCGGGCCCACACAGCCATGAACCGGGACAAGGGGGCGTTCCTGCTCTCCCACACCTGGAGCGACATCCTCCAACGGTGGACGGACAGCAAGGGGCGGTGTCAACCTGTCAAAATTTTGACAGTCAGCTGATTTAAGGACACGTTACTCACCATCTAGTGACACCTCTGACAAAGACGGAAGTTACCGTCAGGTATGATTTGACAGTTTGTGTCTGATAAAAAAGAAAACAAGTAGACGTTGATTTATGGTTGGAATAAAAATCAGGTTGCCAGTATTTTAAATGTCTAATGATTTTAGAATTTTACATGTGGGGACGTTAACATTATTATGTTTTGCAGACACTGGGCTCTTTTCTTTAAACCTTACAACGGCATGTCATTATTTTTCGTAAAGATGACATTGGCATGAGATGTTTGAAAGACTTAAAATTTAGATTTTTTCACAACACAACTTTAAGCCAACAAAATATCAACAATATCTGTCGTCAGTATTCTACAACAACTTGACGTTGGCACATTGACCTGACATTGAACTTTGGTCTCCCGACATCAGGACCTGAGTTCAACTAAAGATTAATGTTTAACAATGCTGATGACCAGCTGGGCAGTCACACTTATCTCCTGGTGCTACAGCTCATTATATCTCAGTATGCAAAGGCCTGGCAGCAGCTCAGAAGTCGCCTCAAATCTAAAAACCTCAAGGCAGATAACTGCTGAACCTCCTCTGCTTCTGTGGAACTGTAGGATGTCTGCATTTATTCTTTCAAAAACATTTGCTGGTAAAAGCATGAATTGATTCAGTCTTTATACCATCAGACCTTGAGACTGTAGCACTGTCTCTCTCTCTTTTTTTCTCTTTCTCTTCCAAACACACACACACACACAAGGTCAAGCAAAGACAATCTGCGCAGTTTTAACTAAGGGCCATGTGAGGAACCATCCTTGATTCTGAGACAAGATAAAAAACATCAGGAAGCAACGGCACAGTGTTGAATAACTCAGAGTTCATTCAAGTTGGAGTTTATTCACAAAATTCTTTTTTATATTTTTCCCATTCATTGACTGTGTTCATTTAGTCCAGTGAAATGTAGCTTTTTAAACACAAAAGCTAACTCACTGATGACTTACATAAAACAAGGTTTCACAGCCATCACACAGGAGATGTTTCTACCTGGTCATTATTTTGTAAATGAAGTTAAGTTTTAGTCTAAACTAACATAATCTATTATTTCTTCACAGGCTCTCTGTCATGTACAGATTCAACACATTTATTGCCCTATATGGATCCATCTAGTGATGATGAGAAAAGATGAAGACACCAGAACTGTCCAATCAGTGACTTACCTGTAAGTCGACTTTTGTGCTTACTGCTTTCAGTTTTTTTTTACATAACAGGTCAGGGTGAACATGAATGGGACCTGTACTATGGGAGACAAAGTATGTTTTTTTATTTTATTTTATTCTGTTTATTCTGGTGTCTGGACCAAAAGAGCCAAGTGAAGGAGTGGATGCATGTTTAGTGTAACTATACTTTCTTGTTATTAACAGCATCTGCAAAGGAACAGGAACTAAAATGTTAAAAAAAACTGGCAGATAGGGAAGTCTTTCTTTTTATGTTTCTAAATTCCTGCTAAGATCAGAGATACAACAGTGTGTACATTCTTTCAGTCTGCATACTATGTGTGCTTCAGTCAGGGCTGCTCACACAATTACCGTAGCCAAAGAGTTATCACAGTAATGATATGATCGAGACATCAAAAAAAGAGAGAAGTAAATAAAAATGCTATCACTCAAATTCATCTTTAACTTTGTTTATTGTGCATTTTGCCTCTTTTTGGCAAATGATTTACTCCTGGAATACGAGTGTAGAGAGGTGGATAGAGATTCTGTTAGTATAAACTGATATCTGCATATGTATGCAGAATCTGTAGGTGACAGGACAATTTTGGCATCGGAAGCTTTCTGGTTTCCGTTTGCAGTCCAAGTAGTATTAAGCAATCACATTTAAACAGCAGGTACACAGTCCATGTGCAGAGGCGAAACTCATTTCCTGCAATGCAATCTTGGAACCCATCAGCTATGTCTGACAACAAGTTAGCTTTATATTAGATTTTTTTTTTTTTAAATGTATCTGTATTTACATACAGATATCTGCTTATAGAGATCAGCTGAAATGAGTAGTGTGTGGAAGAGGAAGTCTTGGCTTGGATATCCAAACGCTACACCAGATGAGTCCAAAATATTGGATTTCACCCGCAAAGGCAGATCGTCATCCAAACGGATAGCTGATGGGTGTCAGATTGCTGTAATCACACCTGTACAAAAGGGCACAATAAGAACAATTACACTTTATAGATTGTGAAAAGGCAAAAAGATGGCGTTGGGAAAGGGACACGGAATGAGAAGGAGAACGGAATGACGTGGAAATTATTTCAGTGGTGCTGGATTATTCACACGATATTATCATATGCGTATTATTAACCTGTAATCAATATTTTATTTTCATATATCATGGCTATCATCAATACGAGTATATCGCGACAGCCCTAATCTGAACTGTCACATTAGAGACATGCATTAATGCATTCTGTCTGGATCAGTCTGGATCATTTAGCCTCAATTTCCTTTCTCTGTGCATTATTTATGTTTGATGCATCAATTACAGGAAGAAGCATGCCCTGAGGATATGCTGTCCTCAACTGACCCAAGATTTCTGTTTTGAGCGGGGGCATGTTTAGCCTATGTGTGTATTTAGATGTTCCTATATAATAGAATGACCCAACACGCCATCTGCGCAAATCTGATTAAAGAAATGCTGGCAATTGGCCAGAACCATTAAGAGCCTGGGCTTTATCAAGAAACCATATCATCACTGGAGTAGAAAACAAAACAGATGCGATGAAAACATTTATGCTGCTGTGGTATCAATCAACTAGCATGGATTTTAAAAAAAAAAAGAAATGTTCTTCTCTTTCCCCCAGTAATCCCTAAATAAAACACCTGCATGCATATTTTTACACCTAAACACACACATACAAGTGCAAATGAATGATTCCCTTAACCTTTTACAATGCACTTTGATAAGATATTTATACAGTTTGTACTCTTCAGTGTGACTGATTTATCTTCATGTGACTGATTTATGTTGCTGTGTTTTCTGTTTCCCAGGCCTCAGCTTTTATTAGTTGTAGCTAGCTTGACAGTTTGATCTTGTCAGAGTCTATGGCTTTGTTTCTTCCATACGCTGATTCTGAAATGATGGATTGTCAGGAGGTGTTTTACCGTGAAAGACTTGTGTGGATACAATTTGTGATTTAAATTGGAAACAGACAGTGATGGAGAATTCTCATGTAGTGTCCATTTTATCAGCATCCTCACACATGCAGGCTGACAAATGGAGTCTTGGTGAATATGTGTGTGTGTGTGTGTGTGTGTGTGTGTGTGTGTGTGTGTGTGTGTGTGTGTGTGTGTGTGTGTGTGTGTGTGTGAGTTTGCTCTTGTACTTCTATTTTTGTGAGGACCCATTTGAATTTTTCATGAAATTGAGGATGTTTTTGGAACATAAGGGCATTTTGGCCTATGCTTCTTTCTTCAAAGGGCTTTTGGGAAGTCAAGACTTAGTTTTAGTGTTAGACTGAGAATTAGGTTTGTGTAAGGGTAATAAGAAGTGCATTATGCCACTGAGGGTGGTTCTCACAAGTATAACATTAAGAACATGTGTGTGTATCAGAGAGAAAGAGTGAAATTCTTCAATCGACACTTGTCCTGTCATGCCTGTATCTACATATAGAATATACATGAGGCTGCCTCTATGTATTTTTGATTATAGTGTACTGATAGGCTACTCGAGATAGACACGCCACAATATCAACAGCCCTAACTTGTCACTGTCAGAGCTGAACAAAAAGGCAGGCGTTCAGTTTCAGCCATAAGAAGTCGCAGACAGTAATCGTGTCAGTGGAGCAGAGGAAACCCCACCTTTTCAGAAACTTTTCTTCTCAACAAGCCTATTTGAAAAATCATAACTCAGATTACTTAGTAATTTAATGATTTGAACTATTTGTTGAAATTTAAAGTGTCGTCATACTGTTTACGTAGCCTCTCAATCACATCAATCATCTAACCCTATATTTCAGTGTTCATCTTGTTTCCCATCTTCCTTGTCACCGTACAGATCTAACAACAGTGCTGCTGCCATTTTTGACAATTATTTTGAATTTAGGGCAGGACCTGTGCCATCCTAATTTAAGATTCCAAACCTGGGAACTGGAAATGTAGACGTGGATGTCATCGGCATAGCGATGGAAGAGGAGACCATGGTGGCATATGATGTACCAAGCAGGAGCATGTAAAGGATGAATAAGAAAGGACCAAGCACAGAATCCTGGGGGATGCCTTGGGACAGAGGAGCAGGAATGGGGTTACAGTTGTTGATGATGATTAACTGTTGTCTATTTGGGACATATGACCTCAGCCAGGAGAGGGCAAATGTTGAGGGAGGATTCAAGGCGGGGGAAAGGAATGGTGTGGTTTTATGGTGTCAAAAGTGGCAGTGAGGTCAAGGAAGACGATGACGTGACCAGAGTCTGAGAAGAGAAAGGGGCTCTTGGTTACGCTGAGGAGGGCTATTTCAGTGCTGTCCTGTGAGCAGAAACAAGATTGAAGTGGTTCGAGTAGGTCATTGGGGATGAGGTGGGCTTTGAGTTTGGCAATGTTAAGATGTGATGGTGGTTTATTTATAGCCTAATATTGCTTTTTACCTCTGGTGATTGCATTTAGGCCTCAAAAATCATGAATGAGATGTGTATTTGTGAAGATTATCTTGCTGAACAAAATGTTAAAGTATCATAAATGCTTGTTTGCCACAGAGCTTATTTTTTGCAATGATCCAAAATCCAATGGAAAAATCCCATAGGCTTTTTGACAAGAAAACCAGGGCAACACTAACTTCCGCATCGAAATGTCATCACCGATGCACTCTGTCTCTGGTTCATTCCTGCTTGTCTCTCCCTTGCTCTTTCCTGTCCCTCTCTGCAGCCGTCCCTCAATTGTCTACTTTGTCATTCTATAAAAAGGTTAAAGGAGGACTTTTTTCAGTATGTTAAACCTTGGACCGGACAATACAGTGAGGTAAAGCAAATCAGCACAGTATTCTTACTGTGGGTCTACACAGGTTGACATTAATTTACTCTGTGTGCGCACGTGTGCATGTGTGTGTGTTTGTACATGTATTACTCATGTGGTGGGGACATAAATCTTCATTCACACTCAGACTGTGAGGAATCACCTTCCTTTTGGGAACAATACAATACAATAATACAATACAAGTCCCCGTAATGTAAATCATTAAATTTTAGGGTGAAGACCTCGGTAAGGGTGAGTCTCCGGGAAATGAATGTAAGTCAATGCAATGTCCTCAGAAGTGAAGGAAACGTGTGTGTGTGCGTGTGTGTGAGAGAGAAAGAGAGTGTGATGATGAGAGTTCAAAGGTTAAATATCTAACATGGTTGCTGGTATTGATTTAGCAACAAATGATGCAGAGGCTCAAGGCTTTTACCCTGAGCTTCACAAATGGTTACTCATTAATGGACATTTTTTAAGGCCAACTGAACTGTGTAAAGAAATATATATCTATATCTACTGTATATCTATCTATCTATAATAGATATATATATGGCTTTTAAAGGTATAAGCTTCAGCCTCTGGGCGGGAAGTTTTCCTGACAGAGAGCACCTTTACACATTTCAAATCCTGCGTTGCTTGGATACTGTATGTGCTCTCAACTTTAGTGGTGCGCTGCAGACTACAGCATCTTGATGAAACCCACATAGCAATGGTTATGTACCATTAGTGATTTAAAGGAGTAGTATGTAGGATTTAGTGGCATCTAGCATTTAGGACCGTAGATTGCAGCCAGCTGAAAGTTCTCCCACGTGTCAGGCGTGAATTACTGGTTAGGATTCCTTTGGTGTACTCTGTTCAGGAAGTTTTTACCTGGAGCTGAATTATCTGCCGAGGTCTCCTCCTCTTGAAAACAAATGGACCGGGTGATTAAAACCAGTAATAACACTGAATAAATCTGTGTCACATTGCAAAACAGTGTTTCTTCGATGCTCGTTACAGAAGTGCTGCTGCCCAAGCACCTGCTAATGTGTGCTCACCTTTTTTCCCCAGTAAGTTCAAAGGGTGTTAATGGTAGCAGAATTATCCAGAGGTGTCTTTCTCTCCAAAAAAATCAAGTGATTAAAACTGTTAAAAACACTAAATATAGCAGTGTCACGTCAAAAATCAGTATTTTTTGGATGCTGTTCAGCCCATCCCGGAAGGGCTGCTAACTATGTTGGCTGGCATGAAAATGCAAATACATGAATGGCCTTATCTAGAGCCAGTGTTTGGTGCAACACCTGAGTGCAACATGGCGGGCTTTGTGGACAAGAACACGCTCTCAGTGTAGATATAAAAGCTAATTTTAAGGTAATGAAAACACAACAAATCTTGTTTTCAGATGATTATAGAGAAAACATTATATCATCCTCCAGCTCTGCCAGTACATCCCCCAAAATCCTACACACTAGACCTTTAAGCCATTCGTCCTTCACGGTGATTCGAATAACAAGGGAGAGTGTGTGGATTTACAGAGTAACGTTGAGAGCATTTTAAATTACACAAATGCAACAGCTATCAGTATAAACCAGCAGCTGGTAATCTGCCTGTATGTCTGTTGAAACTCAAGTGATATTACAAACCATTTAGAACATCCCCACACAAATTCTGCACCAATTAAATTAAAGTATTAACATTTAAAACATCAAATAGAAAATGAATATAAAAAATCTAGATGTAGGTACAGGGTAGTTATTTTCCCTCTGTGGTTTGTTGTGTAAAGGGAATTGTCGTTATATAGAGCAGCATAATGAGAACCAAAGAGTTAGTGAATAGGATATTAGTATGCAAGTGTGTATGCATGCGCCATGCTGTGGGCTTGGCTTGTGCCAGTATGGGGGGTTATATAGTGGTGGAGTATGGAGGCCATGTATGTGTATGTATAAGAGACATACACACACATACACACACACACAAATACATACCATTCCCTGCTGCTGCCAGTGAGATTTCATTATTCACAGTGCACTCCACTTATAAAGGGAAAGCAATTATGATGGAACAGCCCAGCTTTTGATGTTGAAAATGCATGTTGAACATTCTTTATGCTCATGGTAGGCAATGTATGTGTAGGCTATGTGTCCATGATGGGGGAGGTGTATCTAATGCATTGAGTCATTCAATTGTGATTCCACAGTATGTATCTGTATTCGCTCTATATGCTTGCATGTATTTATCATTCCACACACATGTATGATGAGCCCATCAAGCGTTGCTGTTAAAAATGTAAATTCACCGCTGCCTTCGAATTCCCCCTCACGGTGTCTCATTACCTGTGCATAGTAAATCAGCAGCCTGATTAATTCCATATATGTTTTCATATGGAACGGCATGCCTGCAGATCTCTTAGGCCCTTGCGACAGTGCATGTCAACTCACAGTGTAACTTACAGCTGACATAAACCACACCCTGGAATATATAAAGTTTGTTAATCTTCTGATAGAAAGACAGAAACAATGTGGATGCGGTCGCGTGATTCATTGTGGATTTTTTAAAATGAAGAGGCCCTATGGAGTTGATTTCATTTTTATTATTCATTTATTTGTTTGGAGACCCATTTCTACGTTCAACTACAAGGTTACAGTTCATCTTTGTGGGATTACTGAGGGTCAGTGTAAACGTTACAGCTCTTGATAGTGGGATAAAAGCAAGTAATCCATATTGAAGAAGCATGTAATGCAAAAAAGGTGGTTTGGAATCATTCCCAACTGTGCATTTACCAATGGAGTAAGTGTGTTCCTGGAGTCAACAAAAAAGAAAAATTAAGCCCAAGGGGGCAGTCAGGGGTGTGAAAACACCAAGTAATCAATGCAGTGGGTTGAAATATGCATATTTTTTACATTTTTTTCCTCCCAATTTCTATCCAGCCTGTACTAACCTTGCATTCATATGGAGTTTAGAAATTGCATCTGGAAATCTAAATTAAGTACAGAGTCACCTCAACATGATTTCCAGTGAAAGTGATTCATATGATAAATATAACGCCCCCCATCTTCCTCTGCTCCCCAGAGAGCCCTGGATGTATGTATTTGCGTGTGTGTGTCTGTGTCTGTGTGTATGTGTTTCTAAGTGCTTCTCTATCTCTGTTGGCCTGTGTACATGTACAGTTGTCGCTACTTGTGCGTGGTGCAGCTTCCTGGAAAGCAGGTCTGACTAATCTGGCCAACCAAACAGTAACAACAACAACAACATGCCTGAGAGATGACCTCCAACCACACTGTGTATATCACACTTCGACACACACAGACGCAGGCGCACATTCATCTGCAGCTTCACTGTCTTCCTCTTATCCACGGCCATCTGGCTCCAACATTAATGATAATATGATCACACAGGATTTCATATTGTTATTGGATTATCTAAAGGTCACTATGTCACATTCATGATGTAACAGTTATCAAATCCCTACTGCTGATATGCACAGGAAGCTCATGTTTACATTTTGTTTTTATCCGCCAAAATTCCTTGAAATGCATACGCACACACACTCGCATTAAAAATGAAGTAGCAGAGCTTTAAGAGCAGGCCATAAACACTCAGCTGTGGTTCTGTTGTTTCAGTCAGTATCCATGTCTACTCTTGTTTTTGTTGTGAACTGTTAATAGTGACAGGGGGTTTTAATAGTGGAATGAAGGTCAGGGCCGGACGGAGAAAGGATTACCTGGGATTAACACAGACTATCACTAGCCAGCTAATGAGGGCCAGAGGTTTCCTCTCTTGGTCCTGCCTCTGGTGTCAGTGCCAGAGTATAAATAGCATTTAAACCCCACATTAATCCACGATATATACAAATGAACCTAATCCATTTTCATTTATTCATTATTGGGACCAACTCATTACTAGTGCTGGATCTGTATGGAAGCTCACTAATACTGGTTTCACTACTCATGTGGCTGATTTAAAACAAACCAAAAAAAGCCCAGAAAAGGATGTAGAGCCGGGATTATGTGAGGTGTATTACTAACCTGTTTGGCTGCCGTGGGCATGTAAGAGGCAGGGAGCGTCTAATGAAAGACAGGCATTATGGGAATAGGAATGTGGGGTCAAGAGTTGTTGGAGCTTTACTGATACACAAAGGTACAAAACGCCAGGATAATACAGCCTCTGCTGCTTTGATTTTAACTATTTTTATTGTTTATGTTTTGTTTTTAGCTGTGTCTTTCAGATTCTTAAATATGGGAGAGCAATACTACATTACTTCTTAGTACAACATATTAAGACACTAACAGAGGTGGGGGAGAGGGGTAATATTTCAACAAAAAACTCAGAATTTCTGAGATTAAATTTGTAAATTTTTGATGAAATACTTAAATATTATCTGAGATCAAATCATAGATTTGCAAGAAAAAACACTCTGAAATTCCTCTTTTTTTTTTTTACCTACAATCACCCTAATATGCTGCCATGGTAAAGTATGTGCACTGGCTGTAATAGATCCTCTTTAAAGTGAATATTGGACAAAATTGTACGTACATTACAATTCACACATGCCTTTATTGAGGGGTTCCTAATTTCCACAGACTACAAAGAGGGGCAGATTTGAAAATGGTGTTACACAAATGTGTGCTGCAGTTTTAATTGAGTTTGCGGCCATAATCTGTGCATATTCAGCACCTGATTAACTAAAGCAGCTGCTCATTACGCGGTCAGCTCCATTACTGATTCTGAAACTGCCTTTCAGACTCATTCTACGAGTGAAAGAGATCTCAGGAGGTGCAGTTTTGAGGTGAGAATTTTATGAGATCATTAAGCTCAGGAAAGAAATGATAACCAAGTAATTTTGATTGATTACAAAGTATTTACTTTAACAAAGCCAGCAGTTTTCTCAAGTGGAATTTGACAATGTTATTAGTAACACCTGTGCTTTTATTACTATTACAAGTCACATGTCTGCAGGGGAAAAGCCTATATGCTGCATTATACTATTGTCATATCATAATCAGTGTGCAATCAAAGAAGCAGGGGACTCTATTTTTCACAACTGATCGCTAAACAGGGTCATTATCCCAGAATCCTGTTTAAAACTATTAACTCTGTGATTAGTCCCCCACTCAGCCAGCCAGATGAATCCTCCCCAGAGAGCTGTGAAGAATTTCATCATTACTTTTACAGCAAAAGAGAGGTGATTCGAAGCTTGATGTTAACTCGTGCCCATCTTCAATGTTAACCCCCTTCAATGAAATCTCTCTGTTGACCCTGGAGCACACAAACCATCCACCTGCCCTTCAGACTGCATTTCTACTTAGTTCATAAAAGCTGTATTTAAGATGGTTCTCTGGATATTTACATCATTGTTAACTGCTCTATGGCTACAGGCAATTTTATTTTTTATTCAGTTTTAAACATGCCATTGTTTACCTCCTCTGAAAGAGGCCCTCTGGGTCCCTGTGCTTCAAATGTTTTTAGACCCATCTCTAAGCTGCCATTTGTATTCAAGGTTTTAGAAATACTTGTCTCCATTCAATTTTATCACCACTAATCAAATTTATGGAAAATTTCAATTTGCTCCCCACACAGCGCTGACTCTGGTCAAGGTCGGCAATGACTTTTTGCTGACGCAGGTCTGCAACCCATTTTAATTTTCTTTGACCTCTGCTCAGACTTTGACACAGTAGACCAGGATATCTTAATTAAGAATGTCAGTGGTTAACCATGAATCGGTTAACTGCCGACACATTTTTTTTAAACAATTACACCTCCATCTGTGGGTAATTTTTCAGTTTACTGTACAGCACAGCATCTGGGTTTGCTGCCCCAGTGACTGTATAGCACCCCTTTAGCATTGTTGACAATGTTACCACTGTTAGCATTGTCAGCAGTGGTGCTAACATTGTAAACAGCGTTAAAAAAGGTTTTGCAGTTAAAAATGAAGCTGCTTACTCACCAAGACATTCTGGGGGGAAACTAGAAGGTGGGCACAAAGTTTCCACAGCAATGTGTTCTGCCACCGGGACAGCATTACCAACTGTAATCACAGAATGAGCAGCAGTGCCAGTTAAATAATAGTTTTCACATGTACACACAGCTGGTCAGCTGTCTGTCAACAAAGCCAAATAAAAATTAAATGAAAGGCATCAGTGATATAGCTCTGGATTGGTTCATCTCTTACTGTATCAAACAGGTTGTTATCTGTTATGCTTTGAGATGCCTCCTCCTATCTTGCTTCCTTCTTTTGTGGGGTTCCCCAGGGGTCCATTGTGGGTCCCCTCTTTTTTATTACATACATGCTATCCCTGGGACAAATGATGCGTACACATTGCTACATATAGGCAACTTTATGTCCCAATAAAGCAGGGTACCACCAATGTATCCTACACTATGTCCTGTCTTACTGAAATTAGATTGGAAAAAAAAAAATGTCTAGTCTGGTTGTCTTATCTTATAACGTTAAAAAAGAGGCCTGTAACCTAGGTGTACTCTTTGACTCAGAGTCAGATCTAGAAAAGGTCATCAATGTGTTTATCTTCTCCAGACTGGACTATTAAAATGCACCTCATTCTGGTATCAGCGGGCGAAACATCCAAAGACTGCAGCTGATACTCAACACTGTGGCCCCTCTGCTGTTGAACTCAAACCCAGTATTCTCTTAAAATTCTCTTTTATTCTCTTTCTTCTATCTTGTTTTACATTTTATGTTTTGGTGCTCATTAGCTGCTATTAGTAGAGCACTTTGTAACTTTGTTCATTATTATAACTTTTATCATTATTATTATGACTATTATTTTATTTTATTTTTTAAATATGGTCACAGCACAGTTGCTAGTTTACCTGATCCCCATGTCACCTGCATCTATTCAGTCTCAGAAGGAATCTTAGGTACTTAAAGGGTAAATCTTTGCCTACACAGGGCCAAAAGTTTTGAGAGGTATAGTTCTTATTGATGCTGAATACTCAGCTCACATTGAGTTTTTAAAGTGGATTTTGAAATTGCATTTTGGGCATAAAACTATTAAATGTATTTGGTAGATTGTTTTACCCTCACCGTGTTGTGTAAGAGTTCACTCCCGTGCAGACAGCACCAAGAGAAATCCAAACCATACAGTGTTCTGACTGCCCTGCTTTTTTGTCTAAACTAAAACAGATTCAAAAACAACTCGGACTTGCTGTCTGGGCTTTTTTCATCACACGAAAGGTCACCAAACATGCCATGTGGTCCTGAATGCAGTCCACTACAATTTCTCTCTTCCTGTACAAGCCTAAATGGGCAAAAGAAAATGCAAGAGCAGCACAGGAAACAGTCTGCACAGCTGCTGATTTCACTTTTCAACTCTGAAAAAATACGGATCTTGTTGCAGTTAAAGTCCTGAATTTACAGCTGTGGTGTGGTGCCAATTTCAGTGGTTTCTTCACGCTGCACACCATCTGAAAATGCTCAACACAACATGTTCATAGTCCTGAGTGTAGTTTTCTGTCCTGTTTTATCTTTGAGTACACTGAAGATTAGAGCTGAAGTGCCTCGTCATTCTGAATGACACTTTTTGGTTCATCTTATAAAACACCCTGAGTGGTCGGAACCATCAGTGCACTTTTTGAAGAAATAAGAAAAAAAAACTACGACTGAAAGGGTGTCTGAATGCTGCAACCAAATGGAGAATAATAAGTTGCACAGCCTCTTACAACCACTCCTGCCCCGACATATTTCTCAGGCAGAGTCACCGACAGCCTGTTTGTGCCAAGGCTTTGTAGACTGAATTTTTGTGGTTTAGAGACCAAGTAGTAACACATCGTTTCCACCGCTGCTGGTGGTTTTTAAGTCTGTCTGAAAAACCACGTCTGGCGCTGCGTGTCACATCATCCTGACCTACATCCATCCCTCCTGTGTTTCTCCTCCTCTCCCTCTGTCTTCCTGTCTGTGAGTGTTTTCATGTTGGGGGGAATGAGTTCATACTCTGACCACGAGACGATACCTCACCCTTCCTCTCCAGCCCTCTATCTGAATCACAGGCTGAGAGGAGGTGGAAAACATCTCCTTCGCCCGTCCTCTCTTCACACACTCTGTCCAAAACAAACAGCTGTGGCTCAGTGTGAGTGTGCGTCTGTGCATTAGCCTATCAGGCCTGCGGTGTTCTGACAGGTTTCCAGTAGCCTGCTGTCAGGTGGCTCATGCAGATATGCTCCTGCAGGGAGACACAGACAGGGACTGTTGGAGCTCCACTGGTATCTCTGTGGACTGCTTGTCTGACTGCATAATGGTTAACACTGACTCGCTGACAGACAGACTGAACGACTCACTGACCAATTGGTTTGTAATCTGATTGGATTGATGGTTATCTACCATCTTTAATGACTGGATGGTTGAATGACTGCATAACTGACTTGTGTGGAGTGGAAAGGTTGAGTAGTGGCTTAAGTGTGAGTCACACCTGGGCTGTTCAAAACTCCAAAACACTCAGCAGTTTAGCTGTCTTCATTGTTCTCCATCAGAAAATCTGTATTTGAAGATCTCCATCTCCATCAAATTCAACTGCTGTATTTCCCCAGATGTTGTCTACATTTGTTTTGTTTTCTCATAATTTTGACTTTGTTTGCCAAAAAGGATGAATCAATATACGTATAATACGTTGAATCAATCAGTATCTGTTGATATAATCTACCGATCTTTCGTGCAAAAGTCAATATTTTATTGGTTGGCTTGTTTTTACTGGCACCCAAATCTCGCAGAAACTAAACCAGCTGCCAAAAAGAAAAACCCTCACTGTGAAATACAAATGCATGCTAACACACTCAACTAAGATGGTGAACACTGCAAACACTGCCTGCTAATAATTAGCACATTAGCATTATTGTTTGTATGCCGATATTTGCATTTAGCCCAAACCAGTGGTGAGCCTAAGTACATTCTCACAGAGCTGCTAGCATGGCTGTAGACTCTTAGGCTTGTTTAACGATGTTTATGAAGTCAAGTCAAGTTGCCACCCAATTTTAAAGCAAATTCTAACCAAATTTCCAGAAAATTCTCAAGGAAAATTACTCATTTATGCCTGTTTCCATGAACTACTGTAATGTGAACTGAAGGAGTTTGTCCAGGTGGGTACCATTAGGCCACTGCAGAAGAAGAGGGTGCAATGAGCTGACACAATTTAATTCTAATTCAATTAAATTCAATTTTATGTATGAAGCCCAATATCACAAATCAGCATAGCATACGACATTCCTCTGTGCTTTAGACCCTCGCAGCGGATAAGGGAAAAACTCCCCCAAAAAACCCTTTATCAGGGAAAAAAAAAAAAATTAATGAAAATGCCAGTCAAACCTTAAATGAACTGGTAGAAAAGATTTCCACACACTTAAATCTATGCAGAGTTTTACTTAAGTATTGGGCTTTCGGACTATTAGACTCTCATTAGAGCATACATTATACATATGCTCTGATGAAGGTCTAATAGTTTGAAAGCTTAATGATTAAGTGAAACACTGCATGGATGTAAGTGTACGGAAATCTTTTCTACCAGTTCTTTTTGCTTCCAGCACCTTGCCGAGACTAAGCTGGGTGGAGTGGTGGTTGTCCTGCAGCATGCAAACCTCAAATGAATGAAAATCATTTGTAAGTTAAATTGTAAGTTAATCAAAAAATCATGAAACGTAACAATTGAAATGTGACATTTATGTTTGTTTCAGTCTCTTCATTGCTTCTGACAGATGTGATGTTTTTGTCTGACGCCATTTTTCATCTTTCCAATTGAGCAGAAGCTTGTGTGACAAATACATCACATGCTTTATGTATGTCTTGATATATTCACTAAGTCTGCTTCTGGTGGGGGGCAGCACGGTGGTGTGGTGGTTAGCACTGTCACCTCACAGCAAGAGGGTTCCTCAGTCCCAGGTGTGAGAGCCCTTCTGTGTGGAGTTTGCATGTTCTCCCTGTGTCAGCGTGGGGTTTCTCTGGGTACTCCAGCTTCCTCCCACAGTCCAAAGACATGCAGGTTAATTGGTGACTCTAAATTGTCCGTAGGTGTGAATATGAGCGTGAATGGTTGTCTATCTCTGTGTGTCAGCCCTGTGAAAGTCTGGCGACCTGTCCAGGGTGTACCCTGCCTCTCGCTCAATGCCAGCTGGGATAGTCTCCAGCCCCCCCGTGACCCTCAAGAGGATAAGCAGTTAGAAAATGGATGGATGGATGGATGGATGCTTCTGTTGGACTTTGGTGCATTTTGTTTTTACACCAACTTTTCCACCTCAGAGTGACAAGTGTAAAAACTTTTTTGCAATATTTCAGTTTTTTATTTAAGTTTCTGGCATCTTCCTTTCAGGTTTGCTTATGCACAAATTGAAAATGCATCCACCTGTTGTCATCCGTCAACAGTAGCGTATCATTGCAGATCACTATCCACACTAATGTCAAAATTTTAATCTTCTCTTGGTCCTCTTCTTTCAGTTGGTAAATGACAAATTTCATGGATTTACCTGCTAGTTTTTATAAATATAGAGCATTTTTGGAAACCATTTCCATATGCTGATTGCTGCCTGTGCTTGAGTATTTCCGGCAGCGTGACAGTGTATGTGGCAGTGAAAATAAACTATCATGCTCAGATTCATCATAATGTAGAAGCATGTCATCTAGTGCAATGTGTTTTTAATTGTTTTTTTGTTTGTTTGTTTAATTTATTTATATCAGACTTTGGATACACAAACGATACTTGCTAATAGGATCAGTTTATTGTTCATTATGGTTAAGTATATTTTGAGTCATTATGAATACAATGCAACATATATATGCGATGTATTTTGAAGCATCACTTTATTCATTGATATGAGTTAATCATTCATGAAAAATAAATAATCTCATATTTTTTGTTGAAAAATTGTCCGTTAAGACTATTTATTGTCACTATTGTCACTATTAGGTGATTTCTGCATTAATATTCTTTGTCCACTGGGATGGATGGGGGACAAAAATACATTTTTAAGAATCCTGATCTTTTTTTTTTTGCTAATTCTTTATGAGTGCATTTAAAGAACTCATTTCAGTGTTTTTGCATGTGTGTTTAGAACATAATTGGGCTCCGAACATGTTAAACCAAGTCTGTGAATGCTGACAGGCACATATCAGCGTTTTCCAAAAGCACCATTTTGGGTGTTGAATCACTGATTAAATGAGGATGCATGGTAGAAACCAAGAAATTAATATTTGTAACTTCCTTGTTACTTGCTTGCTAAATGGTGGCTTGGATGGCTGCTTGTTGGTGTTTTGAATGATTGAATAACTGAATTGTTGGCTGACTTGCTTACTGAGAAACTGAAATAAATGAATGCTTGGCAGGAGCCAGAAGGAGGCATCCATACTCAGCAAGGAGTCTGAGATATAGGAGAAGAGAACAGCAGGAGGGGAGAAAGGAGACTTGAAGCAGGTGGAGCATGAGGAGGGATGAGAGGAGGAAGACAAATGAGGTGCATAAGTGAGTGAGAGAGAGGATAGAGTACTGAGAATCCAATATTGTTCTATTAGGAGTGATTAGGTTTTGAAGACGGCTCTGAGCTGCAGATCTGGTGAGATTATGATTACAGCTACAGCTTGGATGTTCACCTCAGATGCACTGGCTCTGTAACCTGCTGGCCCATTATGTCTGCTAATGTTTGTGTCTCTAAACCTTTGTTTAGCAAAAAGAAACTGCTGAACATGTGTATTTGTTCTGATTAACGTAGCCTTCGATGTCATTGCACTGATTCTCTGATGCTTGATCAGATGCGTTTGGGGAAATCATGTTGTGTTGATGCAGGATAGAAGTGGCACCATCTCCCATCTCAGAGTAGCTACCACTGTGTGTCATGAAACCTTTGGTTTTGAACTCAACAAGCCTTAACCCTGGCACTTCCTATAGTCTGAACTTCTAGGAACCTGTAAGACTCTGGTTCTAGGTTCTGCCTTGTGGTGATGTGCAAGGCAGGGTTCTATAAAACCCTCACCAGCCCAGCCTGTTACACCTTGCACGACCCCAAACATATGTGTTAATCATTGAACCAAACCAGACCTGCAAACCTGTCAACTAGAATGGAAAGTCTCTGGTAGTGACCATAATAAAAACCTACTTGCTGATGACTGAGGTTATTTCCAGTAAGTATCAAACATGTTTTCTCTTTGACAAGTACAAGCACATGAAGACAACAAGTACTCACCTGTCTCTTAAGTGCTTACGTCTTAAGTATGATCTCGAGTGCGAAGCTGATATCTTGTTTACATGATGTAAAAGAAGAACATATTTCTGTTAGGCCTAGATATTATTAAAGGGAAATATTTTCACCTGACATTATGACCCCACAGATTTAAGTGTGTCGGACTTCAACCGATTTTCTTGGTCAAAAACTGGATAGCAGAAACCCTGAGCAGAGTAGCACTGGTACTAAAGCTGCTTGCTATGTGTGTGCTTGAAACAGCAATGAATAACTTATGAGTTCAAATAAGGACTACTATTTGAGTTAATTTATGATAGATGAGAACACAAATTCCTCACTTCACTGCTGCAATAGCATGCTGGTTTGGCTTCACGGAGGAAGTCATCTTACACAGCACTGTTTTTTTTTCTTTTTTTTAATCAACCACTGATGAAAAATATGGGAAACAAAGGGCATTAGACGATTGAACTAAACCAAAAGCTGTCTTATTTTTATCTGCCATATATTGGGAAATGGAAAGGTTTTTTACCCAATAATGACAGAATAGTTTCAAGAATCTTGTTCATCACTTAAAGTAAATTCTGATTTGTTAGTAACATGTAATGAATTATTACAACCACTGAATTGAAAAAAATAGAAATAATGAACTTAACAGCCCACAACGAGCGAACGTAAAATGAGCACCACATTAAGGGCATTTAACTACAGTCGCATTAGCACTGTTGCTAATGTGTCAGTGGCAAATTACAACAATTTGAAAGACATTTTATGATGGAAATGTTGTGGTACTTAACTCTTAAAGTTACAGCAAAGGCCTACAGTCCTGAGCAGTGCCACACTTAAGCTCCAAGAATGTGTATACCGTAAGTTCCATGTCGTAGAGAAGTAGAGAAGGAAGGAGGAAAGTTGTGACTTGAGACCACTGTTTCACCCAGAGGTGGGACCAACTCATTGTTTTGCAAGTCAAAATTCAGGAAATGAATTGATTTGTATCACACTTTTTAAATAACAAACTTTTTCATCTTTGGGCTTTGGGAAAAGTATCAAATAGTTTCAAGTCAAAAAGCTCAAAGTCACTGGTGTTTAAGCTGAAGTCAAGTTGCAAGTCCAAAGTCATCAAATTTGACTCAAGTCTGATTTGAGTCCAAGTCACCTGACTTAAGTCAGCACC
This sequence comes from Cephalopholis sonnerati, assembly GCA_019142605.1. Taxonomy (NCBI): domain Eukaryota; kingdom Metazoa; phylum Chordata; class Actinopteri; order Perciformes; family Serranidae; genus Cephalopholis; species Cephalopholis sonnerati. Next base: position 31,255,355 of record JAGQAX010000011.1, read on the forward strand.
TTTGGCTTCACCCCACTTCCTTCCAAGTGGGTCGAGGTGGGTTTCTTGTAGACATGTCTGATCCTTCCTGTCAACCTAAACCAAGTTTAGTGTCTCAACCTAACCAAACCTCAACCACAGCAGCTGTAGAGAAAAATGTGAATCACTTTTACAAAGATCGCATGTGTTTTGTGTCATATGTCAATGAAATGGGTGTAAAAAACAGTAATAAATGCTGCCTATTTAATAACTTAAATTTACAAACCTGTAGCCCCACAACATTATGTCATTGTCCTAGTACATGTTGGACTGTTACATGGCATGGGCTTTGTATGGAATCCTTTGAGGTATTTATTCAGGTATTTAATAGTGGCATTCAAGAGCTAAAATGTGAAAATCTCCCAGGCTTCTCGAACAGAGAGCCTTTTACATGAAACCAAGAGCTGGAAAATCAAGGGTATTTGCAGCTAATACTTACAACCGAGCCAAACTCTTGCTTTCAATGACTCTGGCTCTGAGCAGAGAGCTAAATCTGTTCAGGGAATCTGTTGCCGTGGCTCCTGATGCTGTACTGCTGCCATGCTGGCTCTGGTCCCACTACTATCCTTTCCTCTTACAGGAACCAGCAGGGAATCGCTGGGCACCATAGCAACGCTGGTACGCCAAATCAGGAGTCATATGTAACATTACTATAATGTCCTGAAGGTTTTTCAATTTTACATTGCTTTAAGGTTTTCCTCAGATGTTAAACACATTTTCTTATAATAGTATGTCTGTGTATGTAGGTGTGTGTAAGAGCTGTGCAGACGCACAGAATCATAATCACAAGGCCCCAAAGGCCCAGAGCTTATTTGCTAGGCGTGGAACATTATAGTCGGTACTTCACAACCTGCTGCAGTCCTTTGGTCACCTTCTGTTGGGAAAACATAATCTGCTTCTGAGAAAAACAACATCTTTAAAGGAACAGTGTGTAAGATTTATCGGCATCTAGCGGCAGGGTTTGCAGATTGCAACCAGCTGAAACTTCTCCCATGCACCAAGTGGGAACTCCTGATTAGTACACCTTTGGTGTTAATTGTTCAGGAAGTTTTTACCAGGAGCCAAATTATCCACAAAGGTCTTTCTCTCCAATACAAACAGAATCTGTGATTTAAACCCGTAAAAACACTGGATAAAGTGGTTTCATGTCATATAATCTTTGTTTTTCTGACATGCTGCTTACTACAGTGGCTGATGTGGAAATGTGCATGACCCTTTCTAGAGTCGGTGTTTGATTTCTACTGTATAAACATGGCGGACATCATGAACAAGGATCCACTCCCTGTTTAGATATAAATGGCTCATTCTAAGGTAATGAAAACGTGATGATTTTTATTTTCAGGTGAACATACACTAAAGAAATATAATATTATGTTCCATTTCTGCCAATATCTTATACACACTGGACCTTTAACAGTTAAAGTGTTGATTGTTTTTACATGTTTTGACATTTGTGTGCACACTCTGCACTGCACGGCGTAACCAGCTGTGCTGTTTTCCAAGTATCCGGTTACGACGGAGGCTGTGTTTAATAAACAGACCTGTTATTGTGCTCGATGGTATCAGCGCTTCGATAGATGTGTTCCGGTGTGGTTTCATGGTTGCAGGGGTTAATCTGGGTGATTCTCGCAGGTGAAGTCACTCATCAATTATGCAGGTCTTGGAATGCATTGCATCTGTAAAATGTCTCCAGGCGTGTGCTATTAACCTCATCCAAACTCCAAGGCTCGGTCATCCCGCCCCATAAATAAGTGAGCAAACATGCTTCTCTGCAAACATACATGTTTAAATCAGCGTCGCTTGAATTAATTTCAAAGCGACAGGTAAAAGTTTTACAGAAGAATGCATACACACGGAATGGTGAGGGAACTGGAGCAAATATGGGAAAAGCCTGAACACTCTGGCAGTGAGCACAAGAGACAAATGCTTGCTATATTGAAGAAACGGAAGGCAGGCAGATGGTGGTGGCAGAAGAAGAGAGGAAGAGAAAGGGAGAGGTGAATCCGCACTACTAGCAGATGGAGACAGAAGACAGAGACAGAGTCATTTAGGGACGGCGCGAAGGAGCAGAAGGAGATGAGGAGAGGCAGAGAGCGAGCAGGCAGATGAGTGTGTTAGAAAACCACTCAGCCGCTTTAGACAGCTTGAGAAAATAGACCACAGAAACCCACAGCGAGGTTCATCTCAGGTAACGGCTGCTGAATTCATCCATACAGCTGATAATAAAAAACAGAGCAGTAGAAAGCAGGGCTGTTAGCGGTTAGTTATCTTCGTGAAAGATCATCATCTCTAAAGTCACACTGTCAAATGAGGACTGAGTTTCATCATCTGTGGTCTGTTATTTCAATATCAGTCACTTTATAAGAGCTGGTTTTATAGTGGGGTTTGTTTGTTCTTGCCATGTCTTGATTCTAGATCTCACTCAGACAGCGCCTATCGAAAACACTGAACTGCATTTCTTTAAATTGAATAATAAAGACGGCACTGTAGATTCTAATAAATCACTAAGCAACACGACTCTAGGGCACAGCTGCAAGACACTTTCCAGCTGCTCTCTACATTGTTAAAGACGCCAGCATCCTGTTTGTCCTGCTTTGGCAACACACACACACACACACACACACAGTTACACGAGTGAGAAACAGCAGCTGCCTGAATTTTTGCTGAGCTATTATATCATACAAAGAGCAAAGTTACAGACTTCAAGTCATCATATAAGTTTTTCCATGCTTGCAGCTGCACTGTTACTCCATCACCAGAAGGAATTGTTTAGAACAAGCCTGCAGTAATGCAGCGCAGATGCATGGTGGCGAAGATGTACCCTACCCTGCCTGTGTGTGCGGTGATGCAGTCTGACAAAGTACATTTGCTAGGAGCTTTCCAGGGACTCATGTGTGTGCTTGTATGTGTGCGTGTGTGTATGTGTAAAGCTGGGGTCGTCTAATCCATCAGGCGGAGCACACTCTGAGTGAAAGTAGGAGCTGAATCATTTTGGTTCTCCAGCTTGAGTTTCACTATGACAAAGAGAAAAAACAAGCAGCGGGTCTTTGATGGGAAGCTCAGTTGTCTTTATCAGAAACAGCTTTCGCTTAGCTTGGGTTTTCGTTCCCATGACTGTTGCAAGTTCTCTCTGCTCAAAAGGCTGCCAAGTACAGTCAACTGATTGTTTTTCTTTCTATCTATCATTACCATTAACAGTAAAATTAAATAATGAAGTTTCCGTGAAATAATAATACCTCAGCTGTGATTCAAAGGAATTTTCTTCAGACTTGAGTCTGGACTGAGATCAGCGCTGCAGCTGTTTTCATCACCTCACTAAAATCTGGGAAGGGACGAGGGGAATCAGCTGCCAGGGGTCAGTGAGTGTGTGCATGGGTGTGTGTGTGAGAGAGAATATCAGCTGTACAGTAAAAAGAGGTCACTGAGTTGGTGGAAGGGGAGAGGCAAACCCTGTGTCCATGCATGTGTGTCCCTTTGTTTGTGTGTGTGTGTTTGAATCAGCTGTGTGTGGAGTCGCTGGGGCCTGAGTGAGGGTGAGACGGAGCACAACGGCAGACATGGCCATGAAACAGACCCACTGCCTTGGAGATGCCTCGTCTTCCTGGAAAGAATGTGACCTGTCGCAACAAGCCTCTAACTGTCCATCTTTCACCAGACAACAAAGCCTTACTCCTCTTTTATGGGAATAATCCACTGAGGGAAAAATTCAGTCAGAGGGAAAACATTCACCGAGTTGTTAGCCTTGTTTTCAGAAATACAAAAGATAAAGAATAAAAGCCTGGTCACACTTTAATGTCTTTGTGAAATATTTAGCTCTAGAAGCTTCGTAACCTGGTGTCTATTTTCAGGTCATACCATGTAAGCAGGAGGCGCAAAAGCTGAACCAAGCTATCAGGCCTGCTAACTGACAGTTAGCTCACCAGATGGCTAACAGGACAAAACAGTATGTTCACAGTTTATTCAAAATACATATTTGTACCATCACTTCCTATGCTATCTCATAACTATCTGATAGTGATTCCTCTTTTGTGGAGCACTGTATTCTTAGAGAAGGAGGAAAAACCTGGATGGTGAAACAAAGCTAATAAGCAACAATACCTTCCTCTATTATGGTCTGCACCGTTGAGATTGCTTGCTTTTCAGCCCCTCCAGGATGTTGCAATTGCAACAACTAATGCACATTCAGCCAATTCCCATGCAAACTTACTGTATAATTCAGTCCAATCACTGCAGCTTTACTCTAGACCATTTTACACTGCCAGATTTTCGGCAAATGTTGGGCCGTTTTGCAGGCAAGCTGCGAGCGTTTTGACACACAGAGCCGGATTGGCGAGTTCATCCGAGGTGCCCAATTTTCCGCCGCGTGGGGGTAAACATATTGGCGGAACCTTTTTGGTTTAAAAAGAACGAGGCGCCCTTCCACCACGGGAGGGGCTGTTGATGACTTGTGGGAGGGGCTGTTGATGACGCCGCACATGCGACCCACTGGCGGTGGACTAACAGGAAACAGCTGATAGCAGGAATGAGCAGCTAGTGGCAAGAGGGAAACACAAACAATGTTGACACCAACCTGAAAGAAACTGTAAAGATGAGCAACTGGGGAGCAAGGAATTGCGCACCATCCTTGCCCTCGCAAACGAAGAGGCCATTAACCGTCAAATGATGGGAACGGAGAAGGACGGGACAACTTATGAGAGAATCGCTGAAGGACTGACCAGCCGCGGCTTCCCTCGGAGCAAGGCACAAGATGTCACTGTTTACGTCACACGCTGAGCTACACGTTCTGTTACTTGCTCACGCCCCACATTGTCCCGAAAAAGGCACATTCTGTATGAACAAAAGTAGGCAGACGGCATTTCGCTGCACTCTCCGATTTTGTTTTTATACTGCCAATGTTGAATGAAGACTGATCAGGCTTTCCTGCAAATTTTCACAATTCCTATTTAATAAGGGCTTCTCTCTCTTTCTCTCACTCTGTTTATAATAAGATTACTACTGTGGGAGTGTGAGCTCCGTGGCTGTGAGTCACAAACATGGTGACATAAAAAAAATGTAATAAATTAAAAAACTATTTACATCACACATCTAACAATACCAAACAGCTATTAATGCATTCAAGTTGTTTCCGTTGGAGCCTTTTAATGGCTCAATGACGGATGTTAGCTGCTTCTGCTGTGTTAGCTCATGCTAACCGGGCAGAGAGAGCATGGAGATGATCCTACAGTGCTGCTTCAAATGGCTGTTGCTGCCTCCTACAATCACAAGTAGATTCTTATTCTGTGGGAACCACTGAGTGTTCATAATAATAGGCTCTGAGTCCAAGACAGCATCACATTTTTTTTGCAATTTTCACTTGCCCCTGGAATTTCATTGCTAAAAAAAAAGAAAAATGCCTAAAAGCAGTGGAACATGCATTGTAATTTTTTTTAGAAACACCGCCATGAAATCAGGTATTTCAGGCTGCGATCATATCTGAAAGAGCCTCAAAAATCCTAGAGGGACTGGCTTTAGGTAAATGGCAGATCCATTCTTACCAAAGTTGGACTCCAAAAGAAAAATTTGTCACTTCACCCCTGCAAGTAAATCTACTAATTACAGCAATTCCACTAGCTCAAAATAATTTAGAAATGAGACAAAATCTAGCAACAAATCTTAAGTATATTTCTTTATCAAGACAATGTGATTTGCTGCAATTCTGGACCATATTTAAATACAACATATTATCATCCCACTGATTTTAGGATTAATTACTTTTTTTATCTTTAAAATATTCTTTGGGCTTTAGGTTTTTTTGATTGAAATGAGACAATAGAGTGGTGACAAGATGAAACAAGGACAGATAAATGGGGATAACATGCAACTAGAGCACCCAACCACACCACTCTGCAACTCGTACAGAATAGAGAAGCTGACTAAAATGAAAAGGAGATCTAAGTTCAATGTGGTGCTCCAACTCTGTGTAGGGGGAAGCTGAAAAGGTTTACCTGCCAGTTGGTGCAAAAAAGTTGACATTTATTATTGTAGTATTTTTATACCTTTCAGATTTGGACTGTAGAGAGATGATCTAGAATGAGGAGGAAGATGGAGAATGACATGTGACAAAACTTTGCAGCTGGGTTAAAACCAAGCATGCTGCAGTTCATGGTTTGCATCTTAACCCTTAGTCCTCGAGGGCACTCCAAGGCGGTAATATTTATAGGAATATTAATGAAACCAGAAAACAACTTAGGATGATGAAAAAAGAAAGACAAAAGAATCAACAGATAGATCCTGCAGCCTCACGGTAGGGTGCCACCTACTAGTAGCCTTTTACCTTCTCAGCCTCACTTAATGAGCACCTACCACCTGCTCCAGTTAGCATAGGGTGAGCTAAGCATTAATATAAACCTTAAATAAGCTAAACATTAATAAAACATTCATCTGGTACAGCTGGAATCCCAATTTATCCATGCCATGACTTACTTCAACAGAATGCCATTTACCACAGAGCATTTTTTTAACATCCAACTCCACAGATCCCAGTCACCCACGGCTCAGAGGACCTAACGATGCGCACATGTTTTCATTTTCACTGATGATGTAGCTGAAATGCTCCAAAATCACAAGCACCACAGTGGGGCTGACACCTTTTTACAGATCATACATAACCTTGTGGAAGACAAACAAAACTACACAACTTTAAAATGCTTGTGTCCTGGTATTTGTATAACCTGACTGATAAATTCAATGATTAGCTGACACATTAGATTCCAGCACGTTCACCTCATTCAAGATTGTATTAGTAACAGTAGATTTATGACTTTGCTCCTCCCTTAAAAAACAAATTTTCTCTGGACATGGTATACTGCAAAAAAGGTTAGCATTCTCATGTACAGAAACACTTGAAACAAATCGTGTTTTTAGGGCAGATCCTGGCTTTATTACTGTGAGAAGTCTTCTTAAGCTTGCTGGTGCTGCCTGGAGAATGTCTCTGAAGCCTGAGGAATGCACTGACATCATTGTTTAGCATGTTGCCAAGACTGAAGAGTTGGGAGTAGTTAGATGTAAAAGGGCTGACTGAATCTCTTCAGAGTCCTCCCCATGTGAGGTTATGGCATTCCCACATGTTTTTGTAGCACTGTACAGTGTTGATATATGAGTTCAGAGAGATGATTATTTCCTTAGAAATCCTAACGGCTGCTCGCTGAGGGTTTGAACTGGTTAGTTTGGTTTGATGAAGTACCTCTTGCATTTGCTGAGAATCAGTGAATATTAATCACATTGGCACCTTTTAGTCATGCTGGCTCAAACACGTTGGTCCAGACTGAAATCTCAACAACTATGGGATGGACTGTCTTTAAATTTTATAGAGACAGTCATTTTCGCCAAAGGATGAAGCCTACTTATTTTAGTGATACCTTGACCTTTCCTCCAGCACAACTTGCAGGTCAACATGGGTTTTTGTCCAAAACAGTTTTATGACCTCAAAATTATCAAACTAATGACATGCAAAGGTTGACATCATTGTATGTGTTTGGTGTCTTGCAATTGGCATGACTCTCTACATTATGGTGCCAAATAAACAACGTTGCCTTGAGACCGCCTTTCCAATTCACATCAGTTATGTTAGAGAAGTATTATACTGCTTGAAAGATGGGGTTTTGATAAAACTAGGATGTCTATACAGTAGTAAGATGCATTTGAAATTGGTGCTACATGACCAGAGGAAACAGAAAAAAGGGCACTTTTGCTCATGAGGGAGAAAACCTACAACTACCAGAATGCACTGTGAACAGTAAGCTGACATATGTTTCTAAAAACATTGTAGGTGAGAAATAGGCAATACAGTAACATCTGTCTTGTGATCTGTTTCTATACGCTTTGTGTTCGCTTTGTGTTAAAAAACTGCAGAAGTACAGCCTGAATTTTGAGCAACAGCCCAAGAGCTGGCAAAAAGAGGAGAGAGGAGGGATAGGCACTGGTTAGTTGGAGGGAAATTTACCACATGTTTTCATACACACCTGGTTAAAAATCCACAAAGTATACCTTTAATAAGAACCATGCCAACTAATAATGATTGATTGTCCTAGAAAATATCAGCGATGGGTTAAAAAAGTGACAAAGTAGCCTTTCAAACAAGTTATTAATAATATATAGACACATCATGAAATAGTCCACCTTCCACCTTCTATCCCCCTCACTCTGTCTCGCAAACATACACCTTGCAGTGCTTGTGTTTGTCTTCAGTCCTGGTAATCATGCCATTGTAATGCACAATGTTTTTTCAGGTCAGGTGGTTGTTTAACGCATACTTTTGCATCCCATGCGTCTTTTTGTGTTATTTACCATTGATGTTACTAAACTATTTTGTTTGGAGAGTGTTTTGTCTCTTCTGAATTACTGAAGCTGTTTTCTTTTTATGTTTCAAGTCTGGTGCTCCACCTTCTTTAGACTTTCAGTTTGGCATTCTTAACTTAATTCTCTCAACTTTTCTTCCTCTTATTCAATTTCCATGTGAGCACACGGCCCTGCAGCTTCATGCTCTTTTATAGGGATTGGCCGGGCATTTACATATGCTAATTATGAAGACAATGGCATTCATCATTACAAAAACACATGTGAACAATTTTGTGGTTTCAGAACACATCATGAACTTGACGTAGACTTTTCTAGGGATATTTCTTCAGAAAAAAAATTAGAAAACACTCAGGAAGATATTGGCGAATGTTCCCATAAACAATGGTTCAGTTCTGTTCAACTGTCCCAGTAAGAATGACAGTGAGACTGTAATGCTGCATTCCAGACAACTCGGAGCTTAAAAATTTCCGACTTCCTTCTTGAAAAGGCACAATGGGATGCCACTCAAAGTTAGAGTTCCTTCTTGTAAACACAGGTCAAATCCATCTACTCTTACTTCATGAGGAAGCAATTGTCTGACATCACTCAACAACGGCAGCACCCAGGGAACCGCACATGGTAAATGGTATTCCATCAACTTGCCTGTAGTTAATTAAAATATTATATACTGTGGCGACACAGTGGTGCAGTGGTTAGCATTGTCACCTCAAAGCAAGAGGGTTTCTGGTTCAAACCCAGGGTGGGGGGTCGAACCCTGTGGGAGCCCCTCCACACATTCTCCCTGTGTCAGCGTGGGCCTTCTCCGAGTATTCTGGCTTCCTCCCACAGTCCAAAGACATGCAGGATAATTGGTGACTCTAAATTGGCCGTAGGTGTGAATGTGAACATGATGTCTGTCTCTGTGTGTCAGCCCTGTGATAGACTGGCATCTAAGGTGTACCCCACCTCTACACCCAATATAGGCTCCAGCTGCCTAGCTACTCCCTATAGGATAAGCAGTTATGGAAAACGAATGAATGAATTATATACTGTAATATAGTAAAACCTATTCTGCCTGTAAATTGATTTCAAAATATGTCGCCAATGTTAGTCAGTATAAATAATCTATAAAAGCTATCTCTGCACGAAATTAACTTGGGAAAGTATTTAAAATGACAAAAAAAACATTAGGAATCATACAGCTTTTACTAACTTTTACAGATTACCTACCAATGTAACTGAACAGGAACACAGTTAACAGGTAACCCACATTTATGTCACTCATTTTCATTAAAACAGCCATCTCTTTGATTCACACCAAGGGCACTGCTGAGAGTTCAACTTTGTGTACACTTGCCTAAGAAACATCAGTTTGTCACAGTCAGCCATTTTTTCTTCTTTTTTTTGTTTACGTTTGACGTCGTGCACCTGGAATGCATGGAGGTCAGAAGTTAGAAATTTCAGTTGCAAAATTCCAACCTTTGACTTTGACTACAACGCAGCATAAATCAGCAGCCAGGATCTTAAAAGTGACACAGTGTCAAAACGTCTTCTGTGAAAAAGTGCTTCAGTTGCCTAACCCTTGCACTAACTGCCATGTTGACAGAAAAATGGTCATTTCTGTTTACCCACATGTTTGACACATCATATAGGACAGAATCATGTTTTATGTACAAGAAAGTTGTTTAAGAAATATTAAATAAAGCACCTTAAAATGACTTGTTGATGTTTCTTCAGTTCCACATCTTCCAAAGCTCTCGTGAAAGGATTCCCCAGCCTTTTTGTTTACAGTGTATGCACGTAGCTCATGTTTATCTAATAAGAGCTGGGACTATATGAGTCATAAGTCATAAAGCAAAATAACCCTATTCTTTTGCAGAAGGGGAGGAAAAGCCTTTGGCTTGCCTCTGTTAATATTCAGGGTGTAAATGGATGTTTCCTCACTTATGCATTATTGATGTAGCCTGTGCGAATGCTTAATCAAAAAAATTGGCACCAAAGCTCAGAGAGGGACTCCTCACTTTCAATCTAGGAAACACACTAGTGGTGTGAACATGGAGGTGTCACAGGGGCCGTCATGCTCTTCCAGGAAAAGCGGCTGGCTGCAGGCCACCAGAACCAACGCTGCGATATTGTAAACAAACAGACGAGGATGTGCAATATAAGTCGCCCATAGCACCCCTCCTCCCCTGTGTACACACACACACACATGCAGCCACACCAGTACACACAGACACACGAACATAGTGTGTTCCTGTGTTTGCACGTGCTAACCACACATACACGGTATACACATGTCTCCTTGGTTCTGTGGAGGGTGGGCGTTGGTTTCTGTAGAAGTGGAACGGTGAGATAAGAATGAGCAGAGGCTTCCACAGAATAAGTGAGAGGCAGTCAAATGACAGCTGAGAAACAGAGCGCAACCACCCGACCCTCCCAAGGACCTGTTCTTAATGTATGGGTAGCCAAGTAGTTTTGTTTCTGTGGAAACATTTTACACTGTTTGCTGAGCACATACAGATGAGTCATAGTGATGAGGCCAGAGAGTTTGTTAGCCTGTTCGCTGAGGCTTCTTATGGTTTGTTTAACCTGCTCTCTGTCTCCATTACTGGTTACACTCACAGTTTACAGTCACAAGATTTAATTGAATGCAATAAATGTGTGTGTGTGTGTGTGTGTGTGTGCGCACTGTGTTGAGCTTAAGAGTAAATAAATCAGTCACGGATCTAGTGTCGTTGCAGTGGAGTCAAACTTTGTAAGTTTCCAATAGTAATGCCAAACAGTAGCTTATTTTCCATCACTGACTGATAGCCAACACTGCCATGGCTATAAATCCATGATGAATGGAACATTTTGTTTTAGAATAGCTCTGTAATCATGATAAAACATGTTGACCTTTTACTGAGCAGAAACAACAAAGCACACTTGGCTCATGCTTCACTTTCACACACACACACACACGGAGCATACCAGTCTTTTAAAACCATATATTAAAGGTCCTACGGCATGAAAATGCCTCCTCAGTCATGCAAATATTAGAAAATGCATTTATGTATCTTGTGTGTTTTAATTAAATCATGAAAGTGTATACAGTTAAATTTTACAAATAAAATATGACCATAGAATGTGGGCCTCCAAGGCTGAAAAAATAAAGCCAGTGCAGAAGTGCCGAAAGCTGCCGCTCCTCTAATGGTTATATGAGGCTGGCTCCAAAACACAGTCAGTCCTCATACACCCCCATGTTAAAATGCCCAAATTTACGGCAAAAATAAACATGTTTACAGCCCGGTACAAGAAGCAGTTTTGGACTACAGCTCACTTCTCCCCTGTATGGTGGGTGAACTTTTACAGCTCACCTGTTTAAATTATTTTAAGCCTTACAGATATGTATAATTAACCTGGTCTCACTCGGAAGTCATCAAAATCTGACATTTGGTCAGTGACTTCCAGCGTCAGACACCGACACTGGACGCTGTTACAGTTAAACCGCGCTCACCGGCGTCAGAGGAAACGCAGTGGGACAAGAACAAAAGTTAAGGCAGCGAAAGTCTGAGTAGGGTAGGTGGGTCGAATGGGTTTGCTTCCTGTATGATTGTTAAGCAGAACCCTGCTTTTTCCTTTACCAAACCACGTGTGTGTGTGTGTTGGCAAAACGTGATCGTGTACATTTGTTACTGAAGGGGGAAAAAAAGCCAATTAGCAGAGTTGTACCGACGTGGTGCATTTATTTTGAAAGAGACTGGATGCAAACTGTGAAAATGGAAGAGTACTTCAAAAAGGCACAATCCATGTAACAGGCTGAAGTTGATACGACATCCCACAACGTCAACAACCAACACACCCAGGGTACCTTGCACGTCATATCTCAACGTGGAAAGTCCTTAACCAAATGTCAATATGTGACAAGGTCGGAGTGAGAATGTGTTGGTGCCTCAGCAACCAGGCTTCATTCTGCTCACCACACGTCATCATGTAAATGCTGCAGATCTACCATTAATGTTTAAATGGAAACTGTGACATTTACAACCCAGGTGTAGTTGTCACAGTCATAATAATTTATATCAGCTATGGTAACCTTTTTTTTTTTAATACTACAGTCCTTAGTTACAGGGAAGCAGTGACATCACTAAAGGAGTCCAAAAGGGAGGGGAGACAATGGAAACAAAGCCCTGTTTATAAAATACCTGAATCATTCTGACTTGTTGTGTATTCAAGTGTCATGTTGCAGAAACATTGTTTGCACAACTTAAAATGCTGTATTTCAGAGTAAAACTATTAATTTGAGAGATTTGATGTGGGACAGCTGCAGACTGCAGGAAAAGAAATTCTGTGGCATTAATTTTCAAGTCAAGTGTTTTACATTGAAATCAAAGCATGTAAGCATGTTCTAGGAGTATATGTTATTTATAACCCTACCTGAACTCTACCTGGTAGCGTTATTATGATGTGCTATATTAGCATATTTTTTTTCAACTGAAGTTTTAAAAATTCCAGTTAAACAAATGAATGTGTGCTTAATTACTCATGAACACACACGTTGGTTCATCACTACAAAGTAAAAGTGTTCACATGCCACATTTGCAGCCTGTGGTCATGTCAGCGTGCCAGATCTGTGACACACACTCGCTTATGGAGTCACACCCAGAACACTACTGCGGCTTCCAGTTACTACGTTATTACAGTGATAACCTTTCGCTCAGGTTATTGGGTTCAATTTAAATACGCCTCTGTCATTTGGCGGAGAGTTAATGAGGAGGGATAACCTCAGGATCTCTTGTTAGAATGCAGAAAAATAACCTGCAGTGTGCTGGATATGCTCTTTGGCATTGGAAATGGAATAGTTTGCTGGGCATCCACACTGCATTCATTAAAGGTCTAATTTGGAACAGATCTAATATCACCTGAGGTGTCACAATCCCTCCTCTTAGGCAACCAGCATGTCAGTTAGTAGACAGCAGTGTCCATGCACTCTCACATTATCATGACTGCACACATGTTTAGCATGGGCGGCCCCGATGTAAATAACCCCCACCATGCCTACGTGCACAAGGTCTTCTCGGTCCCTGCAGGCTTGTTTAGGGTTGGTTTTTGGTTTTTGTTGTTGTTGGGTTTAAAGAGCACACTTATTTGGTTGGAAATTTCCACTGTTTGGTAGAGCACATTTTTAGTTGTAATCATCTGTTGTATTTACGTGATATATAAAGTATGTTAGACACTCAAGAAGTGGAGATTTTACAGGTGTTGTGCGCAGGACTATTTCTCTGCCAAGTGCAGTAACTTCCTGGAGGCTTGTTGTCACCTTATTTCTCCAGGAAATAACTCTGCTTGGCCGAGAAATAATCCGCCACAAAAGCGACAACATTTCTTTTCACACTTAAGATTTTATACAGATTAACATGTTAATTAGAGAGCTTCAGAGATGTTGGTTGATGGAGTTTTGTTACCTTCTAGTGATGGGCAAACGAATTCTCCTCACAGCATTGGTTCCTTGAAGATGATTCATGTAAATGTATCGAACCTTTAGACTTTCAATACTTTTTGCAAAATATGTTTTAGTTTCTCCGCAACACTTTGTTGTAGCACATGCACGTTCACAGCCAAAAAACATGTCTTTGATTTGTTACTAGTCGTCATGCATACACTTACATTAATAAAGATAAAACATTTGCTTTAATGAGTTGATACAGCATCGCACTTGTATGTAGATGGGCTATGTGAGCTCAGTATGATGTTACAGAAATGTCACTGACCAACCCTCTATTGCTCTTACCTTTGCAGCCTCATGCTGCGTTTATGTGATGTTGCAATAATCTGAAAAAATTAGATGCCATCATGGCTCACCTCATCAGTTTACTTTGTTCTTCATTATTAACGTGTTGTTGAAACGCTCTGTGTGGCGTCCATGTTGTTTCCACATTTCAACGTAAAGCTCCTGAACACAAAGTTGGAAAAATGACCATCTGAGGAGCACGTGAACGCACCACTGGCTGGCAGAGGTCTTGACTCAAATCTGATCAATCAGTCCTGGCTCGTTCATTCACCGTAACACGCAGCATGAGCAGTACCCTGTGATAAGCAAGTGGGAAAAGTTGGGGATTCATGAGCACTTGGAAGTTCCACAAACTCGCCTGGTATAGATTCAAAAAGATTTGTTACCTTTGGACGCAGCCCGGCTAGCTGTTTTCTCCTGTTATTTGTGCTAAGCTAAACTAACCATATGCTGGCTGTCGCTTAACATTTAACAGGTACAAGGGTGGTCTCAGTTTTTTTTAATTTTACATCCAACAAGAAAGCAAATAAGCGCTTTCCCTAAAATGTAAGATTATTCTTTCAGTAACAGTAAAAGTGCATCTGTACCAATGTGTTAAAATGTCCATCATTGGTAACCGTGGCATTGCTGACAATTTCCATTTGTTTTCATAGTCAAAAAAGCTGCTGAGCAGTTGTTCAAGCATGTCTGAAAAAAATACAATATATTTCATTCTTATGAATTAATATTTGACCACTGTTTTTTGTCATTTATGAATCTTTAAAAATGTTGCATGTTTGTGTTACAGGCCTATGTAAAATGTTTTAATTCTCCAGTGTTACATATTGCACTTGTCAACAGGTTGTTTGTTTTTTTAATCCATTGCTTTTATTTTGGGTTTAAAGTTAAGCATTTGATTGGCTACAGCAACAAACGGCTTGTTTACATCTCTAATGTTTAGATTAGATCTATTTAAAGCACACTGGGTCCTTAAATTAGGAAATGACAGCTTTTATATTTATCTTTTCTAGCAGCATCTAAACCTTTACGATTGTATGAACATATCCCCATTAATGGTGCAGCACAGGATAATGCAGAGGAAATCCAATCAAAAGCCTTTAAGATCATCAAAGTGCACAAGTTTATCCTGGAAGCAGGTCTGCAGGCGGCGCAGTGTGCACGGCGTAGTTTTCACACGCTGGAGTGTGTGAACTACAATTAAGTCTTCATCTATGTAATTGCACAAACAAAACATTGGCCTTAAAACAGAAGTTCATATCCAAATTGCCAAAAAATGTGCCACACCCTTTCTGTCATCCTTACTCCTTCTCTTCTCACACCCCACCCATCCCACACACACACACAACCACACACACCCCACCCATCCCACACACACAAAAACAAACACTCCCCAGGTAAGTTATCCACTGGAGTAATCCATGCCTTTTGTTTCTCTGTTTCGCATTGAATATGGTGGGACTATTGTTAACAGGTGCTTTACTTTCACACTTGAGCTGTGACTCATAAACAGAAAGAGGTGTATGTGTGTGTGGCCGTTGCTGTTTTCATACTGGTGGCTGTACATGAGTCACATCCTCTTTGTTTTACTATCTCTATTTGTAGTTGTGGGCGTAAAAACATGAATTTAAAGCCCCTGTGGAGGTCCACTTCTCTATTCCTGCTTTTCTAAGTCTGGTTTCTGGTCTGCATCTGCTCTCAAAGACCTTTCAGGACATTCTACATATAATGCAACACCATTCACTTTCTCTATTAATTTAAGTCTCACTCATTAAACAGGGAGGATAAAAGCTCACAGTATGTTCCCGCTCTTCTTACCACATAATGAGCCATCATTTATCCCCGCGCACCTCCAGGCAAAGTGGAAATGATATGATAATCTTTGACAATGAGGATTTGTTCTCACAGCAGCAATTGTGTTATTTGTTCTGCACTGTTTGTAACTGTGTCTAAAAGTTGAGGTGAGTAAATGCCAGTGACTAAGCTTGTGTTCCCGTCCTTGGCCTGATTATGTTCAATAACACCAACTGTTGATAGACCTGTGTTTGTCTGGTCCGATGCGCATTTGACCTCAACATCCGTGTCACACCTGGTGATAATAATATCAACTTCCTGTTAACAGTACAGCGCACTCATTGTTGAACGAATGGAAATTAGGTTGAAAGAAATCCCCATTGACAACTGCTTTCCAGTTCCCTTCCTGCAAATTTAGAGTCACTTCCTCATGCTGGACCTTTTGGGCAGCAAGAGTGTTGCTGTTGACTGGGAGGCAGCTGTTCCGCATTCCTCCCCTGTGTCACCACAACTTCTTCCCCAGAATGACGCAAATGGAACCACGAGTCCCTGTTTCGGATGTGTTTATAAGTCATTGCTCATAGAATGTTTTTATCTAATGAATCACTGCATACTAAAATACTTTAAATGTTAGCACTTAATATTGTGTTGGACTCATACAAATCACAATGTTTCAGTGTAACAGAATAGTTTGTGTTCGTACAGGAACATCCACGAAACATGTAACTACTTAATGATTACACCTTTTTACACCTAAAGTAGCTATAATGAATATTTTATGAGGACAGCAACGGGATAACAATGTGAAAGTGTGGAAGGGTTTGCTCGTTAATGATTAAACTACAGAGAAATATTACCCAAACCTGCAGTTTGCCTCGGCTTTACAGAGCTGTATAGCAAATTTTAGCACATTGTTTAGCTGTCAAATCTGCGTTCATCATCGTTTATGGCCAGAGAAGGCATCCTTATTCAAAAAGCTCTATAAATTCACTGTGCGCTAAGTACTAGCTGATGAACATGACGAATATAATGAGGCATTTAGCGGCAAAAGAGCCAAATATTTCTCTCACGACTTGGTGGAGTCAAAAAAAGAACTACAAAACAGTGAGAAGTGGACTTAAATTACTACATGGCCAGAAATGAGATTCCAAATTAATCCCAGTTTTCCTCCCTACCTGTGCTGGATGTGTAAATAGGCAACTGTTAGCTGACAAGTTCCCAACATTAAGGGGGTAATATGCCATAGTTGTGTTCCCAACTCATCTTTGTTTCCTCCAAGTGACCCCAGTGACTGCATGTGTCCCCACAGTGAGGCTACAGGCTTCACCCTTCTAACAAACCATGTAGTCTCTGAATGTAGGTTCACCATGGATGTGTAAAGAGAGCTGGACACAGCGTTGGAGGTGAGCAACATTTGACTTACCGGGTAGGCTATAAAATTACACAGATCTCTCACATCATTGGGCCCATGGAGCCGGCGTACTAGAGATTTTTGCCAGCCGAGTGGCTAGCTTCCAGTTCAGCCCCCAGCTGACTTGAACTGGGAATAAAATTATTCAATTGAGTGTCCCTGCTACACTCTAAAATGTTATCAGACCCTATGGATTAAATTCTGATAGTGAAATGAGTCATTTCGTGGGGGTGTAATGCCTCTCTAACAATGTAAATGTATGGGGAAAAAAAGTTTTTTCAGGCCCAACGGCATCATGGGGGTTGTAATTCCACGATTTGGCCACAATGTCAGACTGGCGTTAGCCTGGCACTGTTCCTGGGGGCTTAAAGGTTCACCCGTGGTTAACATTAGTAAACTAGCTTAGACAACTTTGGGGCTATTAGAAAGCGCATTTCTCCTTTTTTGGTAGAAATTCGCACAATGCCAGCCCCCTCACCACGCTAACATGTCTGCCCACTGAAGACAGAGAGAACAGACATTAACCATCAGTTAGACAGTGAACAAGTTGACCCCCAAACTGATAGAAACAGATTGTTACTGGGATTAGTATTTGTTAATGCGGAATTTAAAATTGTAATCCGTGACAGTAAAGTATTGTATTACTGCAAGTAACTGCCTAAGTAACTAACTAAACTAATAATGCTATTTGTGCTTATAATAGAGTGGTGCAGGAATAAATCTTAAAACCTAGAAGTGAGCATTTTAGCACTCCTGGTTCCCTCGTCTTGAAGCCAATGGGATTTTTTTAATGAGTTTTTGGTTAGATACCTGAAATAAGGTCTGTGGTGAACACAAGCTTAAAAGACTTTTACATTTTGTTCTACGACATACAACACTCGTAAATTTTGAAGCCTTTATGTGTCTTTAAAAAGCCGCTTGCTAACAAGTGGCTAAATGAGACTAAAGAACGTCATCACGTTGAACACGGCTTTAACGCCTTGTTGTGGTGGCAACGTTAAGTCATGCAACTGTAGTATTCGTTTATAGCATGTGTATGTTTATAGCTAATTACCTCTGGCGATTGCATTTATGCTTCAAAAATCATAAAGTTGATGTTAATTTGTGAAGATTATCCTGCTGAAAAAAACACGTAAGTGTCATAAACTTTTGTTTGCCACAAACATATACTCTGCAATAATCCAAAATCCAATGGAAAAATCCCACAGGCTCTCTGTAGAGGGAACCAGGGCACATGATTCCCGCAGCACCGCATTAAGGAGAGGAACTTATCTACACCATTGCTTAATTTTTTCCATGATCATTATGATTCTGTACATTATTGCAAAATACTCAGATTGTAAGGAAATAACGCATGACAGGTACCAAGATATGTGTTTGCATGTATGTGTGTAGTAGCAGTTGTATGTGTGTTAATTATGTGTTTATGTCTGTAATATATGTGCACTTGATTGAAGGTTGTTCTTTTGTTGCTCACCTCACTCTCAGAATAAATTGTCACAATACAATAAAACTAAATACATAATATTTATTCATCTCGCCTCTGTTTCATGTTCTGTATTCAGTTCGAGTTACAAAGATCCCATCTCGGATCCAAATATTCAACTCCTCCAGTGTTTCAGCGGTCCCGTCATTACATGATTGCCATTAAAGTAATGGTTGGAAAAGCATCATTAATTGATGAGTTGCACAAGCGACCTGATTCCCAAGTAGTTAAATGAGCTCAGCAGGGCGCCACAGCAGCCAGTAGCACCGAGGCTTCTGCACAGATCAGCATGGAGGCATTGTGGTGCTAACTGTCTGTGATCCTCCATTGTTGCTAAATGACCGCTGTAACAATAGGTCACATTCCAGTCCTGCTGGGCCCTGCAGCCGCAACCAGCTACTGTAGATGTGGCGTATGAGATGTGTATGTGACCCGTGTGTGTTTGTATGTGCGTGTTAGCTTTGTGAATTTGTGCGAATGCGCTGGGTCTTCTGGCTGCAGTGTGCATGTTTGTCTGTGTGTGGCCTGGCTGCGCGCTGTGACCACGCTGTCGCTAGAGGAGCTTGTCAATGCCTCACGTGGGTGAACTCGCCCTTGATGACACCGTAATGGCTCCGTGCTGGGTCGCCCCTTCATCTGCTGCCATGCCAGTTGGCCTCCATCGACCGCCCACATCGAGAATAGAGAGGAGGGGGAGACTAACTGCAGGAAAAACATCCAAGGGGTGCCAGGGAAAAGGGGAGGTTAAGTCACAAGCATGAACCTCAGCAACAGAATGCTTTTTTTATTATTGTACCAAAGAATTGTAAGTCTTTAGTTTCAAAAAGAAAAAGTTTCTTGAGATTGCTGATAAGAGTCAAACACCTGTGCTGCACTGCAAAATTCCTGAGTTTCAAGAACCAAAATGCAACAGTAGTCGATAAAGGTCGTAGATTGCCTAATGCTTCGTTAAACTCTCTCATCCTAAATCTAAAATTTAGTCTCTTGCCCTGGGACCCATGCTCATTAAAACATATTACCATGAGGGGATCCATCAGTAATAGGCCCGCAACCTATTTAGAGTCCTGACCCACAGGAGGCAATTCAAAAGGAATTTCCCCTGAGAAACGCTTCATTTCCATGAAGAAACACCCCATTCTCATTACTCATACTTTTTGTGATATTCTATTGATCCCTGAAGGAGAGGTGTCCTATTCACTTACCCTCCATCACAGGGAGGTCAGAGGTCAGGGTCAGACACAGAGCAGCACTGAAGATAGAGGGGATTCAGTATCTAGTGAAGGACACTTCAGCAGGTGCTCACTGCCTCAGGGGCCTTGAAACAAGACAGACCGGGTGAAGGACGGGCTCTCTGCTCTCAGCGACACTCCTCCACTCCTGCATGCCCACACTAAGGCAGAAACAAGTATTATAGCGTTCTCATTAATGATGAATCTTTCCGTTACAGTTTAATGTTACTGCCACAGGGCGCTTGATCGTGCCTGTGAAGGCATGTGTCAGGATTGTGGAAAAACTGACTTTTCAGATTGATCCACTCTGGAGAGAATATAACTGGCATCGTGCAGATATAGCCTAAGACTTACTGTAACAGTACAAACCCTCACACCACTTGACATAATTTGTCCACTGCCAGGCAAGTTCCTCCTCAGTCCTGCACATGTGAAAATCCACATTTCAACACAGCAGAATTTCCAGTGTCTGTCAGTGACAGCTATTTCAAGTTCACAGGGACTGAGAGTACTGAGACGAATGTTCACAAAGTTTAAATGAGCTCTTGTGGTGTGAACTTGTGTACTAGTTTCACCCTGATTCACTGCAGTATTGTCTAAAACACAGACATGTCTGCACTGAAAGTCGGCGTAAAGGTGGCGAAACACATAATGAATCATTGATGACAGATCCTGAACACCTCATCGTGTGTTTCACTTGTTGATGTTGACATGTGCTGCACCAAAAGAACATTGTATGTCTATTAGTAAACCATGCAACATAACAAGACAATCCTGCCCTACAGGCCATGACCGTGATTGAGTACAAAAGATATGCTGTCACGGAAACACATTTTAAGTACAACTACCGGCTACTAGAAGAACAATTCTAACTGCCGCAGAGGTTTGTATGTTTGGACGAGGGGAGCACTAGCTTTTTCTGGTATTTATCTGGCTTCAGGATGAGCGTCCTCTGCAGGGCTACATAAATGTCTCTGATACAGAACAGAACTAAGACATCCAACACTGAACTGTCAGCCACTTTGTATCAACACTTTGACATGATTAATAACCACTTTACGGCTAATAAACCATTCCTCTCTGGCTGTATACAACCTATGCTGAACTGCCAAGACCTGCAGACAGTACTCGGGGTTTAAAAGGACATTGTCATCTTTGTTTTTGGATTCAAATTCAGTTTCATCTTTACCTATCAAAAAGTACCAGGTATTTCTAAAGAACATCTACAAATTCTAAGGAGAGGTTAAGATGGATGGACGGATGGGTGGGGGGGTAGGTAGGTAAGTAGGTAGGCAGGTAGATAGATAGATAGATAGATAGACAGATAGACAGATAGATAGATAGATTATGGCCTGGTGACAGAGAGCAGAAGGAACCCCATTCATTTATTCTCATTACCTTTAACTGGGCATGTTTTTGTGAACTTCTGCTTTTGTAGGTATTGCATCAAATCAAAACTTTTTATCTTACACAAGAATATTTCAGCTCACATTTATGAATGTGTTTATTTTGTCAGTGTTAACTTGTATCACTGGTTCCCAGACCCTCAACCCAGACTCAGAAACAAGGCTAAATGTCAGCTTGGTTTCAGTTTAGCTCATTTTGGCTTAATAATATTGAAACTCCTCTTATCCACTAAAAGCAATACTCTTAAATGCCTGTCCGGAACACTCTGCCCATTAACAGGGATCATGCTCTTCTACTATTATATCTTTCTTATCCAACCCCCCATGTGTCTCCATGTCATTACTCCCACAGTGGGAGAATGGACACACTGTTCTGCACAAGGTGAGCTGTGTATGGAGATGTTCACTGTTATTAAGAACAACTAGTTTCGGGGAAAATACAGCAGAAAGTCTTCATCAAGGCTAGGCAGTGATGGATAATAACACTCTGAATGGATGAGTACTTTTACTTCTGGAAATGGAGGCACATTTTCAACTTCAGTTTTTTTTAAGTGCACATCACCCAGAGTGTCTTTATGAGTCAGTAACAACAGCAGAAAGAAGACACATGATATTACATGTAAACACACACACACACACACACACATAAATACAAAAGTGCTGATGTGAGTATGACAACAGGTGAGGATAGTAATTTTAAAAAGCAGATATCATACAGTATAGCATGATTGGGGCACTAGCCCATTTGTCAATGAGGTAAAAGCAGTCAGTAATTTGGGCTCTCAGCCAATGAAGTTAGGAGAGATCATAGTGAACAGAAAAAAAGATGTGTTTCAGCCTGGATTTAAAGGAACAACAGAGCTTGCCTCCCAAGTGTGCAATGGAGGATTATCCCAGAGAAGTGTGGCTCTGTGGGCAAAGGCTCTGGCACCATTACAGTTCTTATTAAACCGAGGAATGGTTAAGTAACCGGCATCGAGGGAACATAAAGGACGCAATGGAGGATATGGGGCAATAAGTCAGGAGATATATAAGGAAGCCAGTCCATTTAAAGCCTTACAGGTAAGAAGGACGACTTTGAAATCAGCTCTTGTATGAACCAGTTGCCAATGCAGAGACATCAGTACCGGTGTTCTCTTAGTTCAGCTGTACTCTGAACCAATTGTTGCTGTCTCAAGGCCCAGACAAACCAAACTAACATCAAAGAACTGGTGACCACTAAGGCCGACTGTTACGTCGCCCCAAGTCACCTGTGTCTTGGCCAAAAAGTTGTACATGAACGCATCACAAAGCATACAGTCAATGGCCAAGTAGCATGTATGTTCTGTGCCTGCGTGAAAGGAAAAATCTCTGCATACCAGCAGGCAGTGGTCATCTGTGTTCATCATTCAAAAAGGGAAACTGGAAGCCCTTCAGAATGGATTTAAGATGCTAGTTAGCCAGTTAGCACATTAACAACACAACCCAATGTTGAAAGAACGAAAGATATTTACCGTGCACTTGCGAACAATACTACAAACAATTACGAACTGTTTCTGCCAAAGAGTTCAGAGACTGAAAACATAATCTTACCTCATTTAACAAGTTTGTCTTGATCTCACAGTTTCTTGAATTTAGTTGTTTGTTAGCTTTACGCACCTCCGTTTCTTTTCTCATGCACTGAGCTTAACTGCCAATCAGAGTGATTTCTCTCACCGACAGGCTCTGCTGGCACTGACGCCAATTCAACATGCTGTGTTGGCTGAAAAAAGCCTTCAATGGTTGACAAATGTCAAATGTACAGGATATACCGCTAAAGCTTTGGCGACAAACACTGGTGGCCTGCATTGACCAACAGCTGACCGTCAGCTTGTTGTGTCAGGGCTCTTAGGTAGGCCAGAGAAAAGAGTCTTAGCTACAGTAATCTATTCTGGATGTTTGCTTTTAATATGTAATATTTTTGTCCCCTGAATCTTACACACTGGACCTTTAAAGGCCAAGAGACTTTGTTTGATATCATGTCAATGTCTTTATTAAGCAGTGCATGTACAAATACTGCTGTCACAATACACAAAAGGCCAATGTGATTTGATTGTGCATTTATTCTTGAGTTTGAGGCTGAAATTCTTTCTGAGATCTGCAGGTAGTAGCTAGTGCCGAAGCTGTCACACACAGATCTTCTCCTTCACCTGACTGCAGTTACATAACCTGACAGATGATCAGCTTCAGGGCCTGCGGATGTGAAAGCAGGTTGAACTAGGAGATTATCATCGGCAGAGTGTTACTACAGTTCAGGCCAATACAACTATCCCCACCTGCCTGCACAGGATTCCTGTTTAAATTATGACATGACAATGCATGACTTATAGCATAGGGGAGCGCATGGAATCTGACTGAGTTGTAGCTCCAGAGGCAGAGATGCAGAGAGTTTGGGCGCGGCTGGTGACTGAAGTCTGCTCTTTGCTTAACAGCTCACCTGCAGTAAAAGTTAAACGTAAACCAAGGTCTTATTGTATGGCCTGCAGCTGTCAGCATATATTGCATCAGATTAGGCCCCTGTCATGACAACCAGGAGTAACGCTGTCTTATCACCCCGAGGACAATACCTCCCGGCCAAATCATGAATGTCACATTTGTCATGAATACTGATGGAGCTGCTGCTGCAGGGCTGCAGGCTAGGCCGCGCGCGAATCAGAAAAAATTATCTAAGAGAGATGACAGATGAGAATGGGGACGATTGAGAGGGCAAAATATCAATATGTGTGCATGTATATATAAAAGGCCATGCGTGAGAGAGGGGAATGTGACAGAGATAGAGTGCACACAGGCGAGAAGTGAGAACCAAAGGGAGTGAAGGGTGATTAACCAAGCTTGGAGTTTCAAAATGGAAATCTCTTGTGTCAGCGCTTGACGTCTGCCGGTGTCTCAGGTTACAAGCTTTACTTGGACTGACAGGACTTCTAGAGTACGCTCTGCTCTGATGGCCTATATTTGTTTAGCATGCTGTATGAGTTGTCTCTCTGCTGCTCTGCTTGTATTTTTCTCCCTTTCCTTTTGGCTAAAACTCCTTTTTTCCACATAATGTTTTTTTACTATCATCTTATTCTCCCTGCCTCTCCCCCTCTGCCCCCGCATCTCTTGTTTGCTCAAGATGTAGTAAAGTCATACAGTAATTCTCCCAGGTAAGTAAACAGGACTCTCCCGTATGGCCACTGTTGATCCACCAAGCCCTCCGCTCTGCACTGACGTCAGGGCCGCAGAATGTAAACAAAGGCTGGGACTCCAGGCCGTACCTCTCCCACGTTCCCTTCACATCAATGGCCAGTGTTTATAGTAGGCTTCCCTGCGCACAAGTGGCCTCAATGGCGTGTGAGGAGCATGAGAGGAAAGATACACATCCGTGTGTGTTGTGTTGTCGAGGGCTGTGCCATTACTCTACTGTTTTGCCTAGCTTTTGTTTGACCTGTCCACATTGTGAAGCATTGTGGAGTCATCTGTGAGAGTAAACAGCTGGTTTGACGTAAAACAAAGGACTTCCTCATTAAATAAAGAATGCATCCATCCAAAACAATGGATCCCACAGGTGGAAAAAAACAAAGTACATTTACTCAAGTGCTGTGCGCAAGTTCACTTTTAAGTTTTATACTTTTACTCTGCTACATTTATTCATTTATTTTGCTTATATACAAAACATATGTTAACTATTAATACAACTTATAAAATATGACATATAGCTCACCAATCTGGGATGCATTTTTTCAATAGTTTCCACTTGCTTTTCTGGCATTTTCTCTCCTTAATCTTTGCTTTCCAGTATGACACTTAGGTCAGCTTGATCAGTTTGGGCTCAGATTACTGGAAGCTATCACATGGTGATTATGATTAAAACAAATTGTTGCTTTATCCCCCATCTCATGCAAACGTAAACAAAATAAATGTTTGCATGAGATGCAGCCTCTACTGTCATTCATCCAACCAACCAGCTGCTGTACGCTCATCGAATTGCACCAGCAATTTGTGCTTCACCATGTGCCTCCTCTATCATTAACTTCCACCGTGACCCTCAAGGTCACCGCAGCCATAAAGAGGTTGGTCAGTGGCTGAGAGTTGAGAGTGAAGGCCATGCACCACAAATGAGAAAGAAAAAAGAAAGAAACAAACAAAGAAAACCAGCATGCAGCATTAAAAGTGTATTGTTTGTGCAGCTTTGTGTTGCATTCATAATGCCTGTACCTTCCAATAAAAAGAGAAAAACATTGCCTTCTTTCAAGAGCACTGAAAGCTAAATCTTTGCTTCCTCAACAGTTTGTAAACAGAATATCGGACACTGGGATCCTTGAACACGTGCTGTAGAAAAAGACAGAGACAGAACAACATGTCCTTCAAGCCCGGCACTAATTAGCCAGAGATGTTTATTTACAAGATTTCCATTAGGTGGGTGGTATTTTCATTCATGGAATGGCGGGTATGCCTTATCTTGTGATGGCATGGAGACAGGGTGTAATCAGTAGACAGAAAGAGAGGAGGAAAAGAAGAGAAGAAAGAGTATGAAGGAATGGGACAAGGAGGTGAGGAGGAAAGGAATTTTTGCGCCACATTCCCGCCCTTCCCTCCAGGGACAACACAGCCAGACGACTCCTCGTGCTTCCTCCTGCAAGGCTACTTCTAAACACACACACACACACACACACACACACACACACACACATACACTTTCACACACACTCACACACACACCCATCAGAGTGCAATAGCCATGCTGAGAGGCCTCTCAGCAGCATGTGCTGGCTGCACGTGTGGTGGTGGGCCTGCAGAGAGAAAAGGCCATGGTGGGCGAGTCTGCAAGAGTGATGTTTGTGTCCCCAGCCAGTCACAGGTTAAAGCATTCATCAGGGATCTGAAAGGGAAACTGTACACAAACTTCACCTCTTTGATGTGGACGGGACAAACTTTTCATTATCTACATTGTAAAGTACAAAATGATTTACAAAGCTGGGTTACTGCTGAAGTAAAGAGAGACACCGAATAATCAGCATTCTTAGTAAAATTAATCATGAATACCACTGATGAGGCTGGAACTCTTTGAGGTTAAATGGTATTTGTTTTTGTTAGTGTTGAGTATCAGTGATGTTTCCCTGCATAAAATCTGCATAAAAAACGGTCAGGCAGAGGGCACTTGCTCTGGCTGTGACTGTTCTCAAATAGTAGACTACCTTTTCCACCAACATTACCAAGAACTTATTTACCTGGGTAAAAGAGTTCCTGGTAATCTGTGTGGTTTGCTTTTCCACCACACCTCAAAGTTCCAGAATATTTATTCAAATCAGGCTGATGACGTAGATGATTCAGCATGTGCCCTTCAAAAGACGAGGCTACAGTTTATTCAAATATATCTTGAAGCTTGCCTCGGGCAACAGTGACAGCCACTTAATGTTAGCTTAACACAAACCATGTACACTACAACTTGTTGTCATTGCCATTACAGAAGGCCCGCCTCTCAATTCATCTGACATTTATAAAAAAAATTTAAAAAAAAGGTAATAACCTTGAGTACTTTTCTGCTCTGAGTTCAAGTTTATTACAATTCGAGGCATTCAGGGCGCTCCTGCAGAAACACCAGGAGCACGGAGTGGAGAAATGCAAGGCGCTCAGCTACACAAAGGCAGCGAGCAAAGTGCTTCACTCTAATTGAAAACAATCACAAAAAGCTGCTAAACTGCATTCTCCTGATCAGGGCCTTACTAGGTGTTTCCGAAACTTTCACTGGTGTGTTTCTGTATTTATTACAGTTTGCTGTTGACACCTGATGATGTGTTAAAGCCAGTTAGCCAACTGCTGGGAGTACCTTCCCACTCAGCATCCAGGCATGAGAGTGGCATCAATCTTCGCAGGTATTTTTTATATCATTAATTCTCAAACTGTTTTGCTTGCAAATTTCTTTTGCTTTTAATTGTTTTACTGTCTGTATTGTACTGTATTTTCCTGCTCAGGGGCCCAAGGTGCAGACTGGCTGTATAGCTAACTCATCAACAGTTGTGTTGTGCACGGCCCCTGTTAAATAAACTAAAAACTAAACTTAACTAAAAAGTCTATTACCCAAAAATGTTGAATTTTTCCTTTAAAGCATGACGAGTCCTCCCAAATTTTGAGTGTTGTAACAGGAGAGATTCCTTGTATCAAATGGTCATCATCGGCTGATGACCAGCGCTATGTGGGCTTGTAGGGGAAAAAAGGAAAATGTGTGTATCAATGTCCCCAGGCTCTACAGGGCTATGACATGTTCCAGTCAGTGGCGTACCACTGCAGCTGACAGTCAGCCACTATCATGGGAAACACCCACCCGGAGGTGATTCCACAAATATGTCCAAAAACAGCTATGTGACAAACCCTGTGTAACATCTCCATGGGAAACCCCACCTAAACAGGCATTCTGGTACACCGATCATTTCCAACCAATTCATACCAGCTCACTTGTCTTCCTCATTTACATTATGTTAAGCTTTCAGACTGTTTAAGCTGCATGTTATCTGCAGCTCCTTTTCCTGGTTGTTGCTGA
The DNA here is from genome assembly GCA_019142605.1 of Cephalopholis sonnerati. NCBI lineage: Eukaryota > Metazoa > Chordata > Actinopteri > Perciformes > Serranidae > Cephalopholis > Cephalopholis sonnerati. Next base: position 31,283,317 of record JAGQAX010000011.1, read on the forward strand.
GAGCTGTATGCCCAAATGTAGAAAACAGTGAAACTAACAATGAATCACAAGTATATTTGCAGGAGGAGTCATTTTCAGTGCAGCAGCAAAATCCATAGTATAGTATTTGTTCAGTGTGATTGTTCAGCAAAAATTCCTCCCTTTCTAAAACAAAGCAATGACAAAAAGCAGGGCAGATGAGTAGCCGAGCCCCGTTGTTTGAGTTCAGCGGGTTCATGCTGGCCGTATCAACCGACAGTGTATGGGAACCTAATCAGAATCCTCGCAGGCTCTTCCAAGCTGCTCTGCTATAACAATCAAGGAGGGGAAAAAATTGTCTGGACTTCCTGATATGGGGTTTCCCAGGGAAGCAGCTCTGAGTAGTTTCTGGGCCATGACATCACCGGCAGCAACACAGAGGTGTTTTGATTCAGACGGAGGAGAAGGAAAAGCTGGTGGGAAAACCCCTCTGCCATCACGACAACAACAATAAGTGCCTGCTCCACTCTCTGGGCCACAATGCAAATCAACTGTAAATGGTGTCGAGGGGAGGGGGTAAGGAGGGTGAGAAAGAGAGGGAGTGAGTTGGGTGGGGGCTGGATCGAGAGGCAGAAACAAAATAGATCAGCTGAAAACTTGAAATGGAAAAAAAGGGCAAAACTGGTGCTAGTCATGGGGATTTTTTTAGTGTTCCACAACTTCTCTAAGAGGACTTGTTCATTTGGGCCAGGGCTATTAATAGATGACACGGTGTAACCTGTCTCTTCAGCTGGTTCTCACGTGAATAAATGGCCCATTCACACTGTCTCCGTCCCGTTCAAAACGAAAACAGACCAGCTGATTGCCAAACGTAAAGAAAGGGCAAAGGCAAAAATCCCTATTCTCTCCCTGTGGGAAGTTTGAAATAATCCCACAGCCAACATTCTTACACAGTGACTGGCAACAGTGTCACAGGGCTGTTTGTGAGACTGAAGTTTAATATGTCACTACTGTCTGTTTCCCACGTGGATAAATGTGTGCAGCCCCCACTAAACAACAACCCCCCTCTCTCTCCTCTTAACCTCCGTGGGAAGGTGACACCAGCAGCCCTTCTTCCTGGTTCAGCACATTCCTCGCCATCTCTTATTCGCGTTCCAAAGGCACGCGGCTTCCCGCTCCCCCATTAGTCCACTCACTTCCCTCTCTCTGTGACCCTTAAAGCCATTGCAACACCATTGGAAGGGCAGTGCTGTTTTGGTGTAAAGCCAAGGTGGTGAATCATCTTGGGTTGGGTTTGGTGAGCAGGAGTGACAGATCACCGATTGACCCTTTGCCCTACGCAGCCCTGAGGAGACCCTGTGGAGGATGAGAGTGTGCTAGACAGAGAACCATCTACTCAACTCTCTGTGGCTTGATTGACTTTTTGACCAAAACAAAAACAAACAAAATTAAAATCCATGTTAAAATTTGTCAGCAGCCTATGTGCAAGGACGTGGGGCTAAAGGCTGAAGAGAAATAAATGAAGAATATTGCACATTTTTGTTGCCTTCTAGGTGTCTAAAAACGAGATTATACACCATATATATTGATTACAGTGACAGTTTTGGTTTCATTGTTTTTATTTACATGGTCTATAATGATCGGCCACTCCTACTAGTTTCTAGTGCCATGAAATTGCACATATATAAAGGGTAAAAGATCCTGATCGACCCCTTAGCAGGTGTTAAGATGGCATATCTAGCCTTGCTGGAAGATGTTGCAGCACGTGCATGAAAAAGAGATTTTGCGTGCTTAGTTATTTTGCATGCAAATGTAAGAATATTTCTATGTACGCACAAGTAAATGAGGCACAATGTTTTTTTTTGTAATTAATAGGCTATCATTGAATCACTTCTGTCAGCAGTGTTATTGTCAACAGGAATCAGAGGGATAAACTAGGAAGTGTCATTTCCTGTGGTCTGAACCCTCATATGGACCGGTTTAAAGCCGACAACAGTCCTATTATTGCAACCACTGGTAACCGTAGAGGCATCTTGCCCTTTTTTACACACAGATTATACCCTCCTCCTTAACAAGCACAACTATAGCCACAAACCTTACACAGGCCCTTCAGTAGCCAAACCCCTAATTGAGACAAGTGGGGATAATTTCCTGGAAGAACAGTCTGTGTGGCGCTGGACAGGTATGCCAATAACCTCTGACCCCGAACCAGGCCTGTGCTGACATGAAAGTTGACCCGTGGTGACCTTTAGGGTTCTCTACAGGCCCTCTGTGGTGCTTTCCCACATAGGCCTGCCTTTGATGTCCATTGGAGCCTTTTCCCATGGCCCCGCCAGTCAAAACCTCTCAGGACCTGAGGACAGGAGAGGGTAAGAGGCTACCTGAGGAGAGGTCAGGCCACACTGGAGCTCACCCACCACACAGCTTTTAGACACCTCTAAAAATAATTCACCCTCCCTAATATGCCTCCCTTCCTCAACCCCCCACGTATTACACGCGCACACAAACTTTCACACATGCCGATGCTTTCCTTATTTGGGGCGGGTTTATCAGCCTTTGCTGCTAATTTGGAGGCATGACGGATAGTGTTTCAGAGTTTGTGTTTATTTGTGTGTGTTTAAGTGTGCATCAGCGTGGGGTGGTCGGTTTAGGGACTTCCAGGTCCCGAGTTCTCAGAGTGGGCAGCTGCCAGCCATAACTTTCTCCACAGACATTTTTACACAGTGAGATCAGTGTTGAGGAGGGTCGATGAGGTAACAGTCAGTGACAACATGAATGCAAAACCAGGGCAACTCCTAACGAGAACCAGCCTGTTTCAGAACTGATACCCCTTCATGTTTACACGCCTGCATTAATCAATGAATTCCAGACCATCAAAGTAATATGAAATGATGACCCTGAAGGCTTCTTTGTCTGGCAACCCAATCAACATAACTTAAATGGGCGGGCTTTGTTTGTCTGCGAGGAGCGAGGCTGCTCCTCCTGCTGAGCTGCAGGGCAGTATTACGACCCTTCTCTAATTATGGGGTAGTCTTTGTCTATCACTGTCAAGGCACACACAACACCACGAGACACCTGGCTTCATTCCATCTCTGCAAGCCGCATACCTCATCACACGTCCAGGGATGACCGACTGTCAGTGAAGAGCATACAAATGATTTTTAGGGGCCTTTGGGTGATTTAACATCAGCACTTCAGAAGATGACAGCTTAATGGTTACATTTATTATATGAAACAGCCGTTTCACAGACATAAAAGCTTCATTGTGAAGAATGGAGCCTATTGTCTAGATCATCATTTTGGTAAAAAACCCATGTGTATGTTGTTACATACACACGATAATCCTGGCGCATGTATGAAGTCTAATTACAGTTATGAAACTGTGCAAAAAAAAAATTTATGTCATTTAAATCAATCTATTAAGAGAACATAATTTATCTCCATCACCATCATTACAGTTGAAAGGCTATTCCAGCCCATTTGTAGGCTCACACAGCTTCAAGCAATTATAATATGAAAACAGCAATTATCCCTCAGTTGGGAATATTTACAACTCTGCAGCGCTGAGTTGGATTCATTGTATGCGCCAAAGTTACCGCCATGAATGATAACGCTGTGTGTGAAGTATCAAAACCATCATGGGGGAAAATTACAGACCATCCATTGAACCAGTCCATTAAACCTTAACACAGTCACGTGCATCTTTAAAGAACGGCCGGTGCGCTTTTACGTAAACTAGCAACAGCTGTTATTTACAATAATTACAAGTCTCATTTCCATATGGATAGTTAGAATACAAATAAAATAACACATCTCGTGATTATATATCCACACCAGGATGAGCATCTCTGTTTGTAGATGACATGCACATCACCAAGAGAGCGACCACAGAGGCCATGTTCTATCCATTGTTCAATCCATCTGGGAAATCTAGAGCCATCAAACACCCCGTGCAAGCCCACACTTGTCTTGTCCACCTCCGTGATTATTTTTCCTGCCACTTACAGAGTGGCAGCAGGTGGGATCTGAGGACAGCTGGAGAGGTGATTGGCTGGCCGTCATGATTGATGGATGAACAAGTGTTTTAAGTGCAGACAAGTGGCTGAGCCTTTTACGACATCCGGGAAGACAGAGAGGAGCGAAGGAGAGAGGCAGAGAAACAAAAAGACAGTAGATGTCTTAACAGGAATCTGCGACGCCACATGGGGAAAGTGAATCATCTCCTAAGAACACACTGTGTGCAGAGGTGGTTAATATGTTACATGGGAAGTGTTATGACTTTGTCATCAAGGGTGGAGGTGGAGTGCCAGGTCAAGGGTGTACTGAAGGGTCAGGGAGATAACAGAGTTTATGGGAAGCTTCACTTGGCATTGCAACATCAGTTAAGACATAATGTTGCATAAAAGGAAACCAAATTACAGTATCATGATCAAGTGGAACAATGATTGCGTAGAGTGGACGATGTCAGTCGTGCAGTGGAGGGTATACGGGGCATATCCACCTCTTTTTCCGGCATCCATCAGCTGAAAAGTCTGCCCACTTCTTCCTCAGTAATCCACCCATCTTCCCAGTGGACCAGCCTCAGGGACTACCTCTACACCACTGGAGAATGTGTGTGTGTGTGTGTGTTTTAAAGTCACAATTTCTACAACTATCACATTCATATTCATGAAATAAGCACAAATAGACACTACAATGTTAAACTCCATCACAACCCAGCAGAGTACTATGAAGTATAGCTTTTATTGCTGAAAAAAAAATGTAATTAATGGGCTCATAAACATTGTCACTATTTATGAAATTAGCAAAAATGTAAATAAATAAATAAAAATAATATCATAAATAAATAAAGAATGTCTCAAATTCAGAAACTTTATGTATTCCACATATTGATTATAGTCCCACGCACATGGAGAAACATAATTTGGTGTTGTGAAAGCTTCCTGTGGGCAGAGTTTCTATTTATCTAGAAAGAGGAAGTAATTCATAGAACTATTATGTAAGCCAAATCTTTCGCCCCGTTGCTATTTTCCCTTGTGGCCTCTATAGTTTCAGTGTGCAGTGCACTGCAGGACCCATACGTCACGTAAAAGGTAGCAAAAACTTGAGTGACTGTGGCAAAAGCTCTTCAGATAAGGGGCCGCACCGTGAATCTATTCAGCACTCACTGACGTAAATTGTGATGCCCTGCTTTACAGTAAGAACCTGTTGCCCTCTCCTCGGAGGAAACTGAGACTTCCAGAGATTGGAACGAGCAGCTGGCCCTGAGGAGAGGGGTGCAACTAATAATCTGTCCTTCTGACAGATGGGGTTGGATAGCTGTCATTTGAGCCCTGCTGATCATGCAGGCAGGGATATCTGCAGCCCCACAGAGAGGCACACTCACTGGTGGCATTTCATAGGCCTGCGGTCACTGTCACACTCATTGCTTTAGACCTCTCCGTTTTCACACACCTCTCCTATGCTCCTGACTGAGCCTGAACTCAGCACACACTCCTCTGTGGACCTTTCAGGACACTAATTAACCGCTCATGCTTAAACTACTATAACTATAGTGTTACTACTGCAACTAAACAATATCAGAGATGTTTTGCATACTAAGACGAGAGCCCTGGAAGACACTCCTCAACTTTTACACACACACAAATTTAGAAACAAGAAAAACAGGGTGTGCTTTTCAGTGTGCAGTCCTTTTCATTACTTTACAAACACTTTCAGTCTTGATGATTAGTGGTTGACGTGTTACGTAGTTCAGCAGCTTTGCATGCAGCCTTCAAAGATTTCAGAGGCATTAAAGGAATTTGCCCAGGGCACTGAGAAAGCAAGTAGGAACACTCCCATGCTGTCATTTTCATTCCACTCAGCCACGGTTACCTGAAAGTAGTTTATAAAATCGTCAGCTTGCTTTTTTGTTTACAAGTCCTTTATAGCTAACAAATACGTTTATATTAAACTTTTGTTTTTGTTTGCAGATCTCATGTTGGTCCTGTTGCATTTTAATAAAGGGTTACTTAAATATGCATGCCAAAGAACTTTAAGATTGGACTACAAAACCTTAATTTATCTTAATCTTTATTTATTTTAATGGACTTTTGTCAACTGTATTGTATTTAATAATAAATAATCATTAATAAACTTTTCCCTATTAATTCAATTTCCTCCAGTTTGATGGAGAGACATTGTCCCATTGCATATTTGTAAAATGCACCAGCACCATGATGGTTTACAACTCACCATGAAATTTTAAATAAAACAAAACTGCATTTAGGCATGGAGAGAGAGGGAGAGGGAGAGCATGCCATTCAGACAATACCGTGCGCGGGAAAAGGAGGGCGGAGAGAGGAGGAGCAGAGAGAGGAGGAGGAGGAGGACGAGGAGGGGGGGTAAATGGAAGTCTTTTTATCTCCAGTTTCCCACATCCTGTGAACGGCTGCAAACGCGGCCACCCAATTTGAAAGAATGAGAGGAATGCGCCTATTCTCCCCAGCGCGCTTTGATGCGCAGCCAGTGGAGAGGCATTGTCAGGCAACTCAAATAAAGACCATAGTCCTGGACTTCACTTCAGCCAATAAACCTCTGTGTTTAATGTGAAAATAATCAGGTAAATGGCAGAGGGGGAGAATGGCTGGAATGCGATTGATGAACTGCTCTCAGGTTGTGCGTGTCTCCTTGCGTAAAACGTCTTTATTAAGCCATGTGGATGCTTTAGTGCAGCCAACAGCAACAGTCTGTTTCTGTTTCTGAGTAAATGAGCAATTAAAAAGCACCATAACAGAGACTCTCATATCAAACATGGCCACGCTGTCTTTAAAGACAACAGAATAGAATAGCTGTGCGTCCACTTTCAGTAACTTGATGCACTCCTCCAGTTATGTGCAGCCTATTAATAATAGTCTGATCATATCGTCTCTTCCCTGAGTCAGTTTCCCGCGACGAGAGGAAACAGGGGGGGCACTTGGCTTTGAATTTGCATTTCCCTCCAACTTGAATTCATAATTACTACTTTGTCTCCCCCTTTTTTAGCGCGTTTTTATTCCCGCCACGTCTGTGTCTGGCCCAGCCGGTTATGAGGTTGGCTGTAGTTTCATCCGGTGATTGACGTGCGTTTGGAGCGCGTATCTGCGCTTCTATTGGTGCAGAGAGCGGAAGTAGGCGGTGGAGCGCTGACGTCAGAGCGCGTTACACCGCCCCTTACTACTGCCTTATAACCGTCCTCCCCCCCAGGTTACTCGTTGTTTCCAAGAGCCGGTGTCTGACGGAGACATTGCTCTGCTCCGCCGTCCTCTCTGTTTATATCCTTTAAGTGTTTACAAAACATTGCGGGGGAATATCCGTGGTCTCTTCTATCCGGATGAGAGGATCTTTACCGCATTTTTGTTCCTGCTTCGTGGACTTTAAGCTCTTCGCCGGAGACAGGAGAGTCGCACTAACGGGATAAAAAAAACTGCCATTATAAACCAAAACAAAACCGAAGAACACGTCCTCGTCGCCTGCCCGTGGTGGATATATACACACTCAAAGGAATGCTGCTGTCCAAGCTCAATTCTCTGGCCCACATCTCCGCCGTAGACATGCCGGCGAAAATCCAGCTCCAAGTTCATCAAGGTTAGACGCCCTTTTTCCACCGTGTCGTCATGGAGGACGGGGCTGCAGCAATGGCTGGCAGCCCGCTTATCGTGCCTCAGTCCACACATGCTGCTACTTGCTAATGTTTCAAGGACGGCAGCTCATTAAAGCATTTAATAGCAAGATAATATCCATATTTGTATGTCAAGATATCTTAAAACTGCCTGTGGTTGCTTTGCTATATGTGCCGGTGTGTTCAGAGGGACTAGCTTGGTGAGTTTCCTGTATTTACCGGCTGTTTATCTCCTCCACAGTGAAGGAGAGGGAGCCTTTCGAGAAGCTGTATCAGGTCGGCGCGGTGCTGGGCAGCGGCGGCTTCGGCACCGTGTACTCTGGTACGAGGATAGCCGACGGGGCTCCGGTTAGTATGCCTTATGTGTTATTATATTAGGACATGTTGCATGTTTAATCAGCTGCTTTATATGTTGGGTTATTGTACATGTCATTTGACGCGGTGTCGCCTTTGCCTCGTTAGGTTGCTGTCAAACATGTGGCCAAGGACAGAATCTCCGAGTGGGGCGACCTGGTAAGAAACCATTTATAATCATATATATGTCTACTTAATATGATGCTATTGCTTTTTTAAAAGTATTTGGGCTTTATTTTGGGTTGTATTTGTGTGATAAAAGCTAATATTTATCATGGTGTTTTCAGAATGGCTCCCGGGTCCCTATGGAGATTGTGCTGTTAAAGAAAGTCGGGACGGGCTTCCGTGGCGTTATCAAAATGCTGGACTGGTTTGAGAGACCGGACAGCTTCATCATCGTGATGGAGAGGCCCGAAAACGTCAAGGACCTGTTCGACTTCATCACGGAGAAAGGTGCCTTACCGGAGGAGCTGGCGCGGAGCTTTTTCCGCCAGGTGCTGGAGGCTGTGCGGCACTGCCACAGCTGCGGCGTGGTGCACCGGGACATCAAGGACGAGAACATCCTCATCGACCTCCGCACCGGAGAGATGAAGCTCATCGACTTCGGGTCTGGAGCCCTGCTGAAAGACACCATTTACACAGACTTTGATGGTGAGTCATCGGTGCTCAAAACAGGCTCTGATGTGTTATCATCTTTTATTTCTCTGGGTGCAGTAGAGGGGGGATTTTTAACGTCACAGCCACATCAATAGCCCGGTGAACCTCTTCAGTCTTATGATTTGTGCCCACACACCCCAGCAGGAATTCCTAGGTTGTGTCATCTCTAACACCCCCCCTCCACACACACACACACACACACACACACACAGCAGCCTGTTAATACAGGCTGAGCAGCATTGCCGTTGCCTTGGCGCCCCCTATAGGAGGGAAGCTGCATTTTTACAACTCAAAGTTTGTAAACAAAGTCACATGTCCGCTCCCCCTCCCACACACACGCACTCCTCTCTCACACACACACACTGCCTGTCACGCTCCCTGGCACCTGAGCCCAGATAATAGCCTCAGACACAGCTCAGCTGATAAAACTGAACTCTGATAATCGCTTTCATTTTCAGTTTGACTTTAATAAACAATAACAGTTTGAAGATATGTCTGATAGTTGTGTTCATTTGTGCGTTGTTATCAAATGAGGTTGCATTTTTTAAAGGTTTTCTGTTTCCTTCCTCCCATCTGACAGGCACGAGAGTGTACAGCCCGCCAGAGTGGATCAAATATCATCGCTATCATGGGCGCTCTGCCACAGTTTGGTCCCTGGGTGTCTTGCTGTATGACATGGTGTGTGGGGACATTCCATTTGAACACGATGAGGAGATCACAAGGGGGCAGGTCCTCTTCCGGAGGAGAATCTCCACAGGTAAATTCCCATGGCAACATATGCAGTAGCTGCAGGGTGACAGGCGTGTAATATTTCACACACAGTTTATTGCTCCAGACTTATTGCTTCTCCTCCTCCTCCTCCTCCAGAATGCCAGCAGCTGATCAAATGGTGTCTGTCTCTGCGGCCAGCCGACCGTCCATCCTTCGAGGACATCATCAATCACTCGTGGATGCAGAGCACACCCTCCTCTTTAATCCCAGCCACGGTGCAGACAGAGAAGACGACCACAGAGATCAGGCTGCACAGCATCAGCCACGAGCCCACAGCCTTCACGCCCACCCCTGTGGCCGTGGCTCAGTGATGGAGGCAAACAGTTCGCTCTGGGCTGCTGGGTCCGAACTGGACTGCACTGACATAAGAGACTATTAATAAAGACTTATGTAACAGACTTGAAGCAGAGAGGAGAGGGGGGCGGCGCACAGGCCGACGGTCCCGACACACGCGAGAGCAAGGTGTAAAGGACTAAACACAGAGGAGACCGAGGTCATGACAAAACCATCATGTCTTGGTTTCAACCTGGCGGGCCAGACCCTCTCCACCCTCACCACCCCAACTACTTGATCTTCCCAGCTGTTGACCCACGTCAGTGTCACAACATCATCCTCGCTGGATCTAGACAACGGGTGTTTATCAGTCTGTGGGGGGCATGCTCTGTATGCACGGACACCTGCAAATACATGAGCTCGCTGTTCTGCTGAATGACAAGCGGGCAGTCTGCGTTATGTAACCTCATGCTGCACTGTACTCAGCTCTCTCCCTGTGTTCTCTCTGTCACAGCAGAGTGGGAAGAGCAGAGGTGCTGGCGACGAGGAGCGCGGTTTTCAAAAAGTGCCTTCTGTGAGATTGTTGGGGGACCCTGAAAATACTTGAATTTGTGAAAGCAGAAAAGCCTCTTCTTCTCCGAGACCTTTTTGCTCCTTACTCTGTACAAGGCTTTATATTGTTTATTGCTGTCTTTTCCTCTCATGGGCCTAGATCAGTAAAGCCTATGCCATTTACAACCACTACTATCACAACTTCTACTACTCCAATGTCATTAGCAACCAGACAACCTCATACCTCTGGCAGCAACCTGTGCAAACACATCATTAAGGAAACACTGGACTTACCTCACACTCTTTACTACAGCATCCACCTCTTCTCTACAACCTCCGCTTCCTCTTCTTCTCATGTTGTATTGTATACAAACATGAGGCTTCGGCAACCGCTCGTTCACATCCACCTGAATGCACACCACAATGCAAACCATACCGAAATACAACATCCTCTGCTCTTCACTTCAATTTTTTTTATGTTTAAACAGTGCCTCACACAAGTCTTAAAATTTGGTGGGGACAAGAATTGTAAATAATGATGATATTTATTATTGTTGTGACTTCTTTCTCACACTCAATGAGCTCAGAATTTATTTATTTATTTATGAGAGAATTTCGGCTGTTTGTGTGTATTTCATTCCACAGTCACTGAAGGGCCCACAGATTATTTAAAGAGACAAACAAAGACGAGATGAATCTTTCTGACCATATTTATGGCTTGAAATTTGAAAAAAAAAAGAGCAGATGTGTGTGTGTATGTTTGTGTATGTCCTGTAAATAACGTGTAAATAGTCCCGAAAGCACTTCCATCTTAATGTATCTGAACATTGAACGTCTACTGATGGTAACTGGTTTTGTTACGCTGTTGTCTGCTGTGGGAGCAAGTGAATTCTGAATGTTGGATGTTTGTGTGTAAGAGTGTATGAATGTATTTGTGTGTGTGTGTGAGAGAGAGAGTGAGAGAGAGAGAATGAGAAAACTGTTCTGGTTTCATGATTGCAGCTTGGATTGTTTTTTCATCCATTCAAATTAGAATTGTAAATTATGTTAGAAACTATTTTTATACGATTTCAATAAATATTTTTTTAACTATGACACTCGACTCCTTTGTATTGTTTCAAGTAGCACAGTGGGTTGCTGTGACCCTGTGTAGCTCAACATAGTCATGTTAAAAATGGTACTGTTGGTGTTGCAACACACTTCAGATCGAGGTGAAACCAAATGTCATACATGTATCGGAGTAAGAAAACATGTGCTAGGATCAGTTTTTGTTGAGACAGAATTAAGTTATAAAGGAAGTTAAAACAACAGCAGTAGATAGAGTATGTTAACACATATAGAATTTACTAGGTCAGAGGGTTTTTACATTTTTTCCATCAGGTTTCCTGTTTGACACATTTGTAGAAAAGCAGAGCAGATGAAGAGATAAGAGAAGACGGGGGAAGGCAGATGTCAAACAAAAGGGCAGGGGTGTGTACAGGTGGAGAGGAAAACAAGGTTGAATAATTCCTAGAATTGACTTTCAACTACAAATGGAGGTATTTAGCAACAGCACTAACTTCACTATTGATAGAAAATCATTCATTCATACAGAACATTGACTCGTGTATTAATCGTGAGAAGGTACTCGATTTAGAAGAGTTATATATGAGTTAAATTTTGTCAAAGTGATCTGACTGCACACGCACATCCCACAAATTGATATTAGATATCAGGATTTCAGCTTTGTTAAACAACTGCTAAATGGTTGAATGGGTATTTGTTAATGTGTCTCTGAATTATTTACACATGGCAATGTATTTAGTGTGTTATTATGGGTTTAAATAACCAAGCAGCACAGCTGGATTAACCTGTTGGGGGTGGTGGGGGCATAGGTGTAGATTTCAGGAGGATGCAGGAGACGCGTCCCCCTCAGTATTAACAACATGTGTACTATTTCCTCCTCCCCCCAATAAAAACATGACAGCATTGAGGGCTTTTATTTGACAAAATTAAAGACAATTACATCATAAATTGATGCAGAAAAGCCACAAACTGGCACATAAAGTCACCAGAATGCAGGAAATCAAGTGTTTGATGCTCAAAACCTTTTGGCAGATGACCCCCTATTTCATACATGTCCCCATCTATGTAAAAGAAAACCCAAGCCCTTGGGTGGGTGGGGCTGAGGGATGAATTTTGGGCCTCTGTTGCCTCCCTCCCCCATTAGACCCAGACACCAACCAGGACTTATACACTGGAGTATGACCTGATCCTATGTGAGCGCAGTGTAAACTGACATTAAGTCATAGAAATAGATTTTGACGCATGGCCACAAAGATTAGGTCATAATGTGGGATACCTTAGTGGATTTGTACATCTAGAGGACGTTTACAGTGAATCAGATTACATATAGAAGTCCGAGGCAGTCGTCTTTTCTGCCCCATAAGTCAGTAAGTAAGCATAATGTAGTTAAAATAGCTCTGTCTTGCCCAACTGTGACATTAAATCTCACATGTTTATGCATAATTTCACTGAGACTGCACCATATATGATGTGACAAATCATTAATTTATCGATGAGTAATCATATTCCAGTAGCATGGGGCATATAAAGCACTTTTAGTTTTGATACTTTAAGTATATTTGCTGGTAATTATGTAACTTTAGTAACATATAATGTTTGAAGGAGCTGTATACGACATTCAGAGCATATCAGTGATTCAGAGTCTCTGCTGGGATTGGCTGCACATGGCTCTAAACACGGAGGAGGCTGAGCTGGCAGCTAACAGTGCTAACAGCATGAGCAGTGCTAACAACAGCAGCAAAGCTGACAGAGCTAATGGCGTTGACCTGGCAGGGAAGCTGGGCGTTACGCTTCCACACTGCCACTGTTTTGCCTAGTCTGAAACATGCCTGGGGAAAAAAATGTGCATCCATCTGGCTAGCTACGCCCTGCCTTACCTCTGATAACACTGTCCCGACCCCAAAAAATAATGCCAGTAAGATACATACACCAGTGGCGGCTGCTGGTCTTTCAAACAGGGGAAGCTCACTTTAAGTTTACATCATAAAATTTGTCATATTGTGGCGAGGCAGTAACTTATGAAAGGAACGTTTAATTGAAGCTGATAGGACTGAGCTCGAAATGCAACGATGCTGGTGTGTATTTCAAAAGCGCTGTCAATCACAAAGGGGTTCAGCCTTTAAGACAATTCCTCCAATCATCATGCATACACCGAGCGTCCTCTCCCGCCTACCACTCCATTAGGTCCCACGGAAGCTGAGCCTCCCTGGAAGTGACAATTTTGTCGCATTTATCCAATGACCGTCTCGCTTTGCTGCATGAAAAACACCTGCTCAGCGCTGTCTCATGGGAATGCTTGGAGGCTCCACGTCCACCGTGCTGACACGAGAATGTATGACAGGAAGCCGTGTTTGAAAACTGGTGATAAACAGCTGACGTTTCAACATCATAGTCATGATGTTAAACCCATCCTAGCGCACATTTAATGCAATGTAAATTCTTATTTTAATGTAAATTCAATAGTGCATATGTGACCATTTCTTCTCTGAAATTTTAGGGGACTCTTACCTGTTCTTGTGTAAAAAGTCACAGTGCAAAAGCTTGGAGCATTTTCCACACTGTTAATAATAATGCCTCTACTTAACTGAAGGATTTAAGTACTTCTTATAGCATCAATTGTAAGCCGTAATCACCCTCTGCCAATTCACATCTGGAATGTGGACCACTGCTTGTCTTGATCGGTTTATTCCCTGTAACAAGCTGCAGATGTTCTCATGGGTTAATCTTGGCATTTTAGCGGTGATAGTGACCAGCAGGCAGCAGCCCATCATGGACCTGCTCTCTTGGATAGATAAGAGTTGTAGGTTTAATCAGTTGTGATGCTCCCGTGAGACACTCGGCCTCACAGCTAATCTTCCTTGAGACAGCGCTTCTGCAACCCCACCTACAGCGAAACAAAGATTTACACAACAGCAAATTACATGGAGGCCGGGCACGCTGCTGCTCCCATCAGCCTCTGTTAGTGCCTGTCAGGTGAATACAATGTGTGTTTACCAGCTGGGATTTGAGCGGATGGACGGGGACTGAAATTAAGGGATGCAGTTGGAAGCCATAATGCCCGTCTTTATTCTCAGACATGCACGTTTCAAGTCATAAATATACCAAATCAAAGTCCTGAAGTGGCTCTGTGCAACTCACTGTGTGTATTTTTGTATCAGATAATAATAGACAGAGGCCATCAAAGGAAACCAGCCCTAAAAATAAAATGCCATCTTCAGTATGAATTCAGACAGTAGTGTCAGTCATCAGTAATCCCTCTGATCTGATGCTGGCTTTCTTCTGCAGGTTCTCAGACAACTTACAATTTCCCTGAAGAGATTACAGTGTATCAGCGACCACAGGTAGTTTCCGCGAATGTCATCGCCATTCATTTCCCCTCTCATTCTAAGAACCACATGCCACATCAGACTGTGCATGTCGACTGGGGCTGTTATGAGCGTCCTAAAATGCAGCCAAGAAGCTGTGCTCTTCCAAATGTTCAAAGTATTTAAGCTGGAAAGCAGGACTTCTAAAGGTGACCTCCTGCCTCCTCTGCCTTTATTCAGCTGAAGATGCAAACTCAGAAAACTAAAGATAGGATCTATTTTTGTCTTGTTTGTAATGATGGTTGTCACCACTGAGAAGTTTAAGAGGTTATTATGTTTCATTCAAAGTATTAGGACTGGGATAGGTGATGCTTTTATAACTCGGGATAATTTATGTGACATTGTTAATGAGCCTGTCTTTTTGTTTACTAAAAGATTTATGCCTGTATTTAAATATGTGTATTTAGATATGTAATTATACTTTTGTTTTTGCTCCCGTTTTTCACAGGTTTAAGTTAAAGACGTAACACTTTTACAAAGGTTTACCTTGGGATGGTCACAATAAAAGGCCACTGTGAAATGTGCAGTTTGATCACACAAACACAAAGCCACAGATGTTGCAAGTTTTGAGGGAGCGTGCCATTGGTGTGCTAGCTGCATGTCCACCAGAGCTGTTGCCTGTGAACTGAATGTTCATTTCTCTACCATAACCCTGTTTGTGCTTGTGTGTGGGTATTTTCAGGCCTGTGTGTATATGTAAAAACAGAGTGAAAACTTGGAATTTAAGGGTATATATAAAATAAAAAAATAAAATAAATAAACATCCTCCAATGTTGTTTCTGTGAATTTGGCAGTGCATCCAACCAACTTTTTTTTAGAGAAGATTTCAAACACAATTTCATGCAAGACCTGACAAACAACACAGATACAGTACAAATACAGAAGTAACTAAGTAAAAACAGGATTATTTATAAACCTTTTGTTCAAGATCCCCTGCCATAAAGCTTGATTGCATCCAGTCAGATGTTTAATGGGACTGATTTATATGTCTGAATGGTCTTTCATGCTCTTAGGTTCAAAAAAGTCGTCTTTACAAAAAAGTGTTAGAGAACAAAACACTGCACAGAAAGAGACGAAGAAGCCTCTGATCAACATTTCAGTGAGAATAGAAATCGCCAATCATTCATAATAAGAACTGGAAGCTTTGCATTAAAATGTGTGCAGGAGTCAGGGTGTCAGGTGCACAATAATGCCTTTAACAAGCTGCGATTAACAGATGTGATGCTTTAGCAAAGCTGTTCTTCAGACTGCAGAGGTTAGTCTACGGTAGGGATACTCAACTTGTTTTGCCCGGGGGCCAGTTAATAAACAAACGTTAATACTATTCATCAAAATGTACTGTATAATAAATTAATTGTTTTCAACCTTTCCGTGTTTGCTCATCTTTGCCAAGAGGCAAATCCAGTCCCACAGTCTCAGACAGGTCAGGTGTATGCAGGGGCATTCGACAAAATTCGGGGCATGGAAGATTCAGGAATCCTGCTCTAGCATCTTTTTATATACAGTATATATATATATATATATATATATATATATATATATAAACAAGCTCTATTGACTCTTTTTCTGTGCACTCTGGCACCTTATTTACATTCAAAGTACAAAAATAATTCACAGTGTGATTTTTTTTTCCATTGTGAATTAGAAAATGGTCGGTTAGCACCCTATGGCAGGTCAGATTTGGCCCACAGACCGTAAGTTGACCTCACAATGCTGGACTTAAACACACAACAAGAGCACTCTGAATATCTTTACATCATATTTGCCTAGTCTATGCTACAGGGGGAGTGTGTCCGTGTTCCCTCACCATATGTTCCCTGAACAGGACCTACCTACAGGAGAATAAAACTATCAAAACATTTCAAATAATTTCCTTAGAAAAGGAAAGAGGGTGTTAACATGTCATGGTTGTGACACTAAAAATATTAAGGTTAAGATTTAATAAGATTTACAGCCTCTCTGACAATGAGGTGGAATTTGGCAACTGACTTTTCTCAGCAACAGCTGCCCCTCATATTGCCTGTTTTTATTACGCTTTAATGAACTTGTGAGACTTGTGAGGGCTGAGTGTATGTACTCGATGTCTTTAAGGTATTGACTGAATTAACCCAACAGTAGTTAAGTCTGCCAGCCATATTTTTTCACATGTCCCAAGAATGACTGCAATGTGCGTCATTTGTTTTGATCACATTACAGAGGCCATGTTGTAATATGTTCTCAGCTGCACTACACTCACCCTCAGTGGGCGTTATTGACCTTACACTACCGGCTCACCAGTAATGCTGATTGGCTCATATTTGTCTTGTTCCAGTAAGTCTTGGGCTGCACCTTCTTATGAAGAAGAAACAGAAAGCCCAGCTGTTGCATAATCACCCTCCTCCCTGTTCCAACTGATAGACAGACCAGAAGCTGTTGGGCAATGCTTGCAGAAGCTTCCTTCAGCCCCACCACCCCTCACCCACCACCCCCACCCCCACCCTACCCAACTGTATCTGTGTCACTGTCTCCATCTGCCTATCTGCCAGCTTGACAAATACACTACAAGCAGAGACACACATATTCTTACACACACACAGGCAGGGTTTGAAAACAATGACATTAGCAGCATTATGACCACAAAATAACAGAGAAAGAAAAAAAGAAGAAAATGAGTTTATGTATCTTTTAGGACCTTCATCTTGAGGCATAGTAACACTTGTTGTATTAGTCCTCAGCAAAATGCAGAAGTTTTTATCTTTTTTTTTGACTCATCAATTTTTTTCCTCCTTCATGTCCCCTTGAGGCCTCCATAGAAATCATTGCACTTGTTTCTCTGTAATAAATGATGTTGAGAAATGGGCCAACACACATGGACCATACACTTACCCACAGTAGAGAATGGGGCCGGGTGTCACATTCAGTAGATCTCACTCCCTATAAGGTGCTTTAATAAATGTTGATACTGAAATTTTCAGAATTGGGGTCAGAGGTCATCGACAGGGTCATTGCAGGACTAAGACACTCGACTCTGAGTTGAGAGGGCTTTAGAGTTTTTCATGTCAAAATGTAAGTATCCAGCTCTGAACATGGGTTTATAATAAAACAAGTATTACCATTAAAAAGTATGAAGGGAGAGCTGTGGGTGAGATATGTTTATTTTCCTTTGCTAGGTTACAACATGTGGTTGTTAGCTTAGTCACTGGCAAAAAAATCCTAGATGTTGATGCTTATCACATTCTCTTCAGGGTTGGTTGTTTTGTTCTCTATAATGTTGTATAAAAACAAAAAAATTCCTTATAGGAAAGATTTTTCCTTCTTATGTTCTTTTGTTGCACAAGTTTGTTGCGTTTCAATGACATCAGACTTTTTAAATTAATTAAGATGCTTCCCTTTTTTATTTTTCCACATTCAATTAACACAGGGACAACCAACCCCATTTTGGCACATGGTAGGCCTCCATTACACACTAAAATGAAAGGTTCAAATAAAAGTCAAATGTGTAGCGAGCCACCCTGTTCATCCCTACACTGCATTTGTTCAGAAAAGATATTTAAAATCCACTCTAGCTTTATTTTCTTTGGATATTTAATTCAAAACATAGTATGTGTAGATAAATTCTTATGTATTTTGATTGCCTAATTTTAATGTGAGCATGAGGTGTTCTGAATCTAACTTTTATTCTGTGTTTTTCTAGTTAGCAAGTATTGGTTTGTAGATACATGGACAGGCCTTTCTTTCTATTTCTGTGTTCTTCAAGCTGATCAGCAACACCTGTCCAAGTTACTATAAATGTCAGTGAGGTGACTGTCAGGTGATTATACTGACAAAGGCTGTGTTCTGAAACATTCGTCTTTATAAGGTGATTTAAATAACTGCATCTGCTTCTTTTTTACTGAACATTTCCTCAGTTCAGCAGTGATTTAACTACCTGACATTTGGACCATCTAAATGTGCTGCTCAGCCATTTAACTCCTGCTTTGATGCTTTAAGTAAATAGTTTTAAGCAAAGTAAAAGTTTGAATGCAGGGCTTCTGTTTGTAGTCAAGTAATTTAATCTTAATGCTTCTTACACCACTGCTTAATTTAGAGGGGGATTCCAGCATTTTAGCGTTGCTCTCCTATAAAGTTGGGGGACTTCAAGAGACAGATTAAAGAAAGAATTTTTGGAATTGAATCGTCCCTGATATGAGTCAAGCTCAATAAAAAAACCCTGGATCATACACTTTCCACAGTGCAACTCAAGAGGGTCTTTAATTGGACCCTAAAGCACCCACATCTTTCAAACTCCGTACCTCCGGTTTATAATTAAGCGTAGAAGACATTAAACAACTGTTTTCACAGACTGAGCAGTCTGTTGTACAGAAAATTGGTGGACTGCTCCTTTAACTTCACAGATTTTAAACCTAAACTAATCCTCAGTAGAGCAAGGCACAGCAAATTGTCCTCATTTTGGGGGAATTTCCTTCACCTTACTGTCTCGATGAGGTCACTACAACCTCATAAAGGCATGAGTGCATGAATACACCCAGACTCACACACACATTACTGTAAGTGTGTAATGGCTGGTGGCCAGCCAGCGTCTGTGTCACTTCTTCCAGCAGAACCGAGGGTGCGATGCTCCAGTAAAAGGTCGGGCTGAACTGCCTCCTCGTGGAGCAACACTGTCTTCCAGATGTCACGGCTTGGCTCCGACCCTGCTCTTCTTCACTGCTCGCCTAACAGACTGTCTGTGTGAGTGTGTGTGTGGTAGGGAGGAGGATTTCGGGCACCAGACTGTCGGGCCGTCCTGGCTGCTATGCTCAATCAAATTTAGCCTCTAAGGAGTATTTATCTGCTGCCAGAGTGAAAAAATGACTCTCCACAGATCAGCTCACAGTTTCCATCTCTTCACAGTGGGGTGATTCACACAGTGATGTAGTGGTAAAGGTGGATAAAACTACGGCCACCAGCTGCTGATCGTCACAGAGGTACAGCCACCAAAACCTCAATTTATCCCTCTATCCTTTATTTGTTATTAAGTACATAATCTGTTCTTATTATGGAAGAGACAAGAGGTAAATGCTACCCTTTTTTTTACTGTATTTACTAGTGTCGTAGTCAAGACCAACTAAACCGAGACAAAGTCATGACTAAGACCAGAGTGTATTAAGATCATCAAGACTGAGACAATACCAAGACTCTGTGGGGTCGAGACTGAGTCAAGACCAAGACCAGACTAGTATGAGTCTCACACTGCATGACACACTCAGGAACAATCAAATGTGGAACATGCAAACCATATGCACTCCTTTAATTTATCTGATAGATCTACATTCCAATGAACACTAAGAGGCTGAAATCATCTTAACCATCAGTTTAGTGATATCCCTGCAGCTGTGCTCTTGGAGCCCTTCTTTGTCTGAGTCCGAGTAAAAACGCAGTCAAGTCCAAGACATAGCGGAATCCTTTAAAACGTGGTCTTGAGACCAATCTCGTGTACTACAACAGTGATATATATTATTATGAAATTTGCCTCCTTCCAGAGTTACTCGGAAATATGAAATAGAAATCACTCAAGATCCAGAAATTGCAGTTTTACAGTAAGTAAAACTTTAGGTAAGTAGGTAAAGATTGGAGCAATATGAACTGATACTGATAAATATTTATAATAATTGTCATTTTGCAAAAGTGGCCCGTGGGCAAAGTAATTTGAGTATTCCTGATGTAGGGTGTTAATATTATTTGTTCTTCTTCTTGGTTTAGTGATATGACTGAAAAGCTACTGATGAAATATTCCACTTATGTATTAATAAATTTGCATCACTAAGTGCTGGAAAAAAATGGATCAAATAAGCATACAGTGAACAATCTGACTTCTGTGAACAAATTTTTCATGATGCCAATTTCAAATTAATTTTACATGTTTGCATGTACACTGCTGTTGTTGTTCTTAAGGAATACAAACAGTGTCGCCATTTTGTCTCTCAACCTTGTCTCTCTCAAAGGGTGCACATCACTTTAATAAAGAGGCTTCTCCTCTTACAGCAGATCGCAACACAACACCACAATAATACACTGTACTACGATGCAGTCAGTTAGCCCCACCCATCTGCTACTTCAAGCAGGATACAACAAATGCATACAAAAAGACGACAGTTTGTACACATAGCAAAATAAAAACGATGATTTACAGAAGGTACAGAAGGACATGTCTGCCTTGTCGTACTTTATTGTGTGTTTTTTAAAAGAATATTGCAGTATCCCTCTTCATGTTTAACGTTAGCTAATGCAGACATCATCCTAACCTGAGTGGAGCTTCAGCACAGAGCAATAAAGTATTCTCAGAGCTCCGCTGATGATACATCTGTAGATTCATTACAAATAGGAAACAGCAGTGTGTGAAATTAATGAAAGCAAACACGGCAGCGCAGCATTTGTTCATTAACTGATGTTCCCATGGTGCTGTTATTTATTGCCTCATTAAGTAAGAATGTTTTTCTCCATCTTCCGTGTAAATTCCTCCTGTTCAGTTTAATCTGCATGAGACGACAGCCGGCAGTCATTCTCTCTCTCTCTCTCAACTTGTAGTCACATGAAGGCAGTTATGCTGTTGACTTTGTTTTCACATTTTTATGAATGACTCAGAGCTCATAATAAAAGAGAGAGAGAGAGAGGGCGGACAGCTCCCTGCCCCACCTCAGCATTCTCTCAACAGCTACGCTGGATCCCACGGGTTGCGACCATCCCGGGCCGCGTTACACCTCCATGACTAACAAGCCTGGACACGGTGGGAGCGGGGAGGTCTAGGCTGAAGGTATGAGAAGGTTTGGCTTGAGTAGACTACATAAACACACAGGTAATGCCATGTTGTGCAACCTGCAGCCTTTTTCCCACCCAAACTGACAACTGTTGAAATTCCCAAGAAAAACACCAGAATTGCTGAACTTCTGCATTTTGTTAGTGATGAGGACAACTGCAAGACTGCGGCTAAATGCAGTTTAATTTCTGTCAAACTGACAGTTAAGTTCTTTCTCAATTTCTTACTTCTTAGAACATTCATGCTTCAAATCAGACAACCCAGTTTTTGGTTTAAAAGCTGAACATTTCCGCAACAATGATATCACTTGACTTAAAGGACATCTCTGGTTTAATAAAACTTGGGTCTTACTTTTGACCATGATATCACTCGGTTATAACATAAATTAATTGCTTAGATCTGAGTACATGATGACAACCCTACAACAAACCCTCACACTGCAACAAACACAAGCGGTCTGATGATCAGACAAGGTGCTAACAAGCTAACAGCTTAAAGGGGATCTATTATATGCTTTTCTGTATTATGTGTCTTTAAATATATTGTTACAATAAAGGATATTCATATTAAACATGGCCAAAGTTTCAAATAATGGCTACAGACTGGTGTCGGTGTGTACCAGATTTCTGTATATGGTCATCTGTAAAATGAAGGCTAGCTACATGCTAACGACAGGGAAACAGATAAACTTGGTTGCTGATGTTACATTTCTCTCCATTTTCAGACCAGATGTGAGGCTTGTATTGGAAAGTGCCACTATTCTCTGTCACAGTCACTCCCCAGCTGCAGTGATGGTGCAGAGACTTAAGCTAAAAACACACCAGCACCATCGCAGTGCAGCACATCATGTACAGGGGCAGACTAAACCAAGTCCAAATTTTCCCCCCACTAAGACGACCCTGACAGATAGTACGAGATAAATCGTGTTTTTGACCATTACAGCATGTAAATATGTTCACGTAGCGACCCAAAATACAAGTATGAATCTGAAAATGAACATAATAGGTCCTCTTTAAATTTGCTGAAAAAGCAAAACAATGAGTTTAAAGATGCTGTAAGAGTCAGGTGATAATTCTCTGTCAGCCTATCAAATCATTTGTAGTCATCTGTCCTATCAATAATGTAAAAACATTTATCACAGCAGCTTTAACATACTGACAGGCAGTGTACCACTGAGCTAAGAGGAAATGCATTTGGATCAGGGCCAGAAGGACAAATAAGTATTCAAGCATCTAAAGATGAGCTAAACTTCCCTCCTCTATCCACACAGAAGGAAACAACAGAGAGGGCATTCAGGCTGAGGAAGGAATTAGGAGTCCTGAGCTGACACAGGCCAGTTGGAGCTTCTCACCAAACACACTTGAACAGCCTCTTCTCTTTTATTTGCCTTAGTTAAAACATTTTCAGTGCGTATTTTTCCCAGGACTGACTGGGAACTGTGGGAGTGAAGGAACTCACTGTGGTAGCTCAGTGGCTCTGTGTTTGTCTCCAGGATGCCTGTTGGGTTTCCAGGGTAGTGGGAGTAAGCTGTCCGTGCAAGGGGTGACCCTGACTTTCTCTTTGGCTAATTCCCTGAGCAGCTGATAGGCTGTGGGAGGGGGAGGCAGCAGATCCTTGAATCTGAAAGGTTATGGGAAGGGGAGGTTGAGGAAACTTGGAAGAATGGATTTGGACAAATCACCCAAAAAGGGTCTGCTCTGCATTCATGATGGTGTGTGTTTGAGTTTATGTCATGACCTGCCCCATGTCATCCTTTTTCTTGACCCTATAAATGTCCTGTTATTTCACACTGTCCCCATAAAGACGCAGTGATTAAAATTTTAGGGAACACACTTATTTGCTTCCCTGCAGAGAGTTAAATCAAGTCACGTCTCTTTTATTTATATAGACCAAAATCACAAATTTGCCTCAAAGGGCTTTTCATTTTGTACAAGGATAGAGCAAGAAGACTTTAATATCTGCACTTGAGCAAGGAGAACAGTTAGCTTAGCTCAGCACAAACAGCCGCGCTGCATCCAAAACCACATACTATGCACTAAATACCCAGTGTGTGTACGACCGTTCAACGTACTGTTCCTTAAATAAACAGTAGTGTGTCTTTTCGGACACACTGACTGTAATTACCACATCACTTCCTGAAAGCCTCCCTGCCGGCTGGAATTGCATAACCATGGAAACCCATACCAAACTAAGTTCTTCCGGTGATTTAAAAATAATTTTAAATCTAGATTATGCTTAGCAAAGTGAAACCGTACACTTTTTACGTACTTTCACTTAAAGTGAGACATCATTGACATTACAGAGCTGTCCTAGTCGCGGTCCATTATGGACGTTGTCCTCTACTGCACCGCATTTGGGATATTTATGCTGGCACAGTGTCCAGTGTTTGTTTTTGCAAAGCAAGTTTGAATTACAGTGGTACTGGGAGTATTATCCATCGCAGGAGGAAGCCATGGCGATGGGAAAATGGTACCCACAAAGGCAGGATGAAAATGTATGTAGACCTCAGAGATGCACCTATCCAGCTTTTTCAGTTTCGATACCGATCCCGATGCTGCGACTTTGAGTATCAGCCGATACCCGATACCGATCCAATACCATGGTTGACCTAAAAAGCTATCTACCTTGGAGTGTGCAGTGTGAAATACCTCCACACAGCAGGTTCTCTCCCTCGCTCCATGTTGTTTGCGCTTGCCTAGGTAGGCTAATCAACTCTAGCGGCATGCAGCACACGTGCTGCTGCTGACATATGGCGTAGCTCACTTCACAATAGATTTAAAGGGAAAGGATCGGCTCAGGTGTCGGTTGCATTTTCCGATACCCGATCCATCTATTTTGATGATATCGTGGCAGATATCCGATTCAGATATCGGATCGGTGCATTCTTAGTAGACCTAGCTGTGATGTTTTAGCTTGACACTTTGCGACTGATGAGACCGAATCATTAGGAGTTTTCAAACTAAAACGGGGTCAGCAGCGTTTTCAAACGTCTCCATTTAAGGGGTTCTGAAAACACCAGAGTAGCTTGGGCGCTAGCTGAAAACATAGCAATAGCTAATGTGTTTTCAAACTAAAACATAATAGTGTGGATGTAGCTTTGGAGTCCACCCATACATATGAGAGGCTTCAATCTTCTCATCGAATTCAGAGTGTAACTCTCTAAATTTATTTCCTAACATGTCAACCTATGTTTAAAAGCAATAAATAAAGCAGTACATCTCAGCAGTGTGTATAGTATCACTTGCACACTGGCTGCATTGATGAGGAAATATTCAGACAGGAACTCCTCATTTGAGCTCCACTGAGTTTCAGGGAAATCATCACGGTTGTTTGCCTCAGCAGAGGTGAAGCTGCCGTTGGTATTTGGTTCCTGACTTGCAGAATGAGGTTAGACCTGACGTTAAGGGAGTGGCAGTAGCTGAAGGGCTAAACAAGCAGGCCTCTGACCAGGTCGACCAGGTTGATCAGGTTCAAATTTCTCATCAGTTGGGGGAATCTCAGTGCAGCTAGTGAGTTTCATCTTTAAACAGTGATTATATTAAGTGCCTTTTGGACATACAGGATATATACTGTGTTTAAAATGGAGAGAACACAGAGAGTGTTTGCTAAAGGTGCCTTTTGGTTTTGGTTGATTGCATATCTTCAACAACGAGAGAAGTACAGAGAAAAAATGCTTGTATAGCCATTTAGAAGAAAGCTATCACAGATGAGTCTAAGATGAGAAAATGGGTTATGACAGGGTCACAGTCTAAACTCTCCATCTCTCTGTGAGAACCTGCGCAGGGTTTCCAGGAGATGCCATGCTGTGGGAGTGCAGCATTCCTATTGGCTGACTCACCGGCTCACACATTGCGCCGGCTGCTGCCACGTCCTCTAAAGGAAAAGGTCAGCGTGTTCTCCCTCTCTGTCAGTGAGTGAGAAAATGAGCACAGCAAAACCAGATATGGAACTAAAACTACAGTCACACACGCTGCAATGCAAAGCAGATTTCTCACCGTGTAGCTGCACAAAACGGAAAAACACAGCCCTGGTACGCAGATCAATAAGATGGTGTAAACACGTGCACGTCACTGACCTGTGAGTCATGCTCTATATCTGTATTCACAGAGTGTTTTCTACTGTCTTGTTGGTGCGTGTGTGTGTGTGTGTGTGTGTGTGTGTGTGTGCAGTGTCTGTCTACTCATGCTTTCGTTCAGCTGGAACATATTTGACCAACTTTTTGGGACATTGTGAAAGAGAACACAGTGTATCATTGCCCCGGGCTAAGATAATTCCCTCTTTGTAAAATCCTTCAGTTTGCCAAAGAAGACTCTGGTATGAAACTTTCTTTCACAATAACCACCACCTTTGCCAAGAGGTTGCAAGTAGTAACAGAGAAACAATGATAATTCAAAGGCTGGGTGGGTACAAAGACAGCGACAGTACAAGGTTAGAAACGTGATTATCCAGCATTAAATGTAATTAAAATGCTTTCCACCTTTGCCCTTTGTCTTACTTCTCATCCCTCTCTTCCTGTCTAACTTAAATATTTGTCATAGCCTCCCCTCCTACATGCATTCCCATTAGCCCCTCCCACACTCGCTGCCTTCCCGTAAAGATGCTGCCTCACACACTTCCTCATTCCTGAAAAACCAATAAAGAACACTGATGTGGCAACGCTCAAGCTTCTGCTTGTTAGTACTGGCTTTAGGGGCTTTGATCCTCAGTGAGTGTGTGTTTGGAGATCAGATGCCTTAAAGTGATGATGATACGCTGCATTTCTTAACTGTTTTGTTTTGGATCGTCACTCGCAGGTGACAAATTCTACGATGATTTATGATTAACAATGCTGCATGAAAGTAATGTGGGTGCAGTAAACAGGTTTTATTGAGTTACTGCTGAATGTGTCACAGTGTGTTAGGACTGGCTTGATAAGTAGAGGAGGACAGACACAAGGAGGCAGGAATATAATCTTCACCTGGTGTAGGGCTTTGTTTGCTCTTTTCACCAGACAAAAACCATACAGTTCAAATAAATAAAATAAAATAAAATAAAAAAACAACATTAAATTAAATGTAATTAATTTAAAAAATAAAAAATAAAAAGCCCAAAGTTGAAACTTGTCAAAGGAAAAAATAATAAATACATACAAATACAAATAAATACAAATACATATATATCTTTTTTTTTTTTTTTCTTTTTTTGAGAAGTGACCATATTTGGACAAGAGGGTGGAGCTGTGAAGGACTAAAGGACGGATCTGACTGAGAACTGGAGTATGCTATGCAGGCCCACCTATACCAGCCCAGCAACCCCCTGCTCGCCATTAGAAAGAATGCAAGTTGGCTTCACTTTTCAGACTCATAGGCTACGTCCACTTCCTTCCTTCCTTCCCAAGGTTATTGAGCATGCAAGCATGCTGCTTCCAGCAGGACTGCAGCTAGCCTGACTGAACTAACAGACCTTATACCTAAAAAGCATTTGAATTATTAGCTACATCAAATTTCAAAACATTGATAAACAAAAAAAGAGGACCTGCTCCATATGTAGATATAAATGGCTCATTCTAGGAGTATGAAAACAGAATGATTCTTAGTTTTAGAAATTCTACACACTGGACCTTTAATGAAAGAGTGGTGTACAACAATTTAGCCTAACACAACTAGACTAAGGCAGCATGGTGGTGCAGTGGACAGCATTGTTGCCACACAGCAAGAGGGTTCCTGGTTTTGAACCTGGTTTGCATGTTCTCCCTGTGTCAGCGTGGGTTTTCTCTGGGTACTCCAGCTTCCTCCCACAGTCCAAAGACATGCAGGTTAATTGGTGACTCTAAATTGTCCGTAGGTGTGAATGTGAGTGTGAATGGTTGTCTGTCTCTATGTGTCAGCCCTGTGATAGTATGGCGACCTGTCCAGGGTGTACCCTGCCTCTCGCCCGGTGTCAGCTGGGATAGGCTCCTGTGACCCTCAAGAAGATAAGTGGTTATGGAAAATGAATGATTGGATGAATGAAACAACTAGACTACAACACTATGAAGCTGACTAGAGGGTATATAATACATAGAAATGTAGTAGCTCGTGTTTTGGCCTGTGGTCATCCTACTCCAGAGGGAACAGGTTAACACACTTCCATACAGCCCTCTTAATGTTGCTGGCCTTTACACACTGTCTTAACCTTTAAAATACATTTATAATCCCTGAAATAGAAAAAGATCATAATAATTTGCTGTGGTTTTACCTGTTTCATATTTTACACACTGACTGTAAGCACTGACTGTATAATAAGAATTCCTGGCAATCAAGCTGTATGAGCAAGCACATTTTAAACACCTTTTGTTCCCCTCTTTTAAATGGCTCATTTTCCAGCAGTGAATAAAATAATGTAATGAATTTCCCGCTCTCGAGCTGTTGGTGAGTGCAGGCTTTCCGGCTCCAGCCAGGCTGATAGTAACTGCTGAGTATGGAGAGCCTGTCAGTAGCCACTGACCATCAATTACATAAAGCTCCCCTGACTGTACTCCCTGAACTTTCCATTGGGCTCTTTGTTAATCACTCATTAATAGCAGAGGAAACTGGGGATTATGCGGTCTGCAGTTTATAGTAATGAAGAACTCTAAAAGGTACAAAAACAGGAACTGACCTTGACTCTTCCTGCGGGCTGTTTGTGTGAGTGAGGCTTTACACTTCTGCTTCCTGTGAGCCAGCTCAGGTGGACAAAGCTTTGTGTGTGTTGTATTTGGAATGTACATGGGAGTCATGGGAGTCCCTATGTGTTGAAATCGTCTGTCACTGCCTCGACTGGTACTGGCTCCATTCACAACAGCAGACAGGATATTATCATCACGCAGTGGTGACAGAGCAGAAGGTGATAATTAACTACAAACCATGCAAATAGGCCTAGTGATGATATCAACACTACAAATATGACTGTTTGCACACTGTACTGTCAGACACCAGTTACAGTGCATGCAGACAGTGATAATGAGGGACAGATATAGGAGTGAAATACTCGGACCTTCATTCTGATAAAAGGCTGAGATGAACAGTATTATCATTGCACAGTAATGTCTGCACTGAGCCCATGAACACAACAGTCTCATCTGGCAGAGCACAAATGCAG
Organism: Cephalopholis sonnerati; assembly: GCA_019142605.1. Lineage (NCBI taxonomy): Eukaryota > Metazoa > Chordata > Actinopteri > Perciformes > Serranidae > Cephalopholis > Cephalopholis sonnerati. Next base: position 31,311,824 of record JAGQAX010000011.1, read on the forward strand.
ATTGCATGTGAAAATTGCTTGTTTTCAAGTGAATCAAACATGTAAGTATTTGAAAATACTTGTTACACATCATCATTTTTTATGTTTTATATGAATTTCCCTCCCTGACACAGATGATTCATAACTGACACGACACAGTCATTTGTTATTTTGCAGCCACTGCAGCTGTGGCCGTAGATGTGGCAAGTCAAAGTTTAGTTCTGAGTGTACCGGCAGCGCTGTTAGGCCTGGGAGTGTGAGACTTCTTTCTCAAATGTTTTATGAACAGCCTCGGATCTAAATATGTAGGCTATACACCTGTATATATTTAAATAATAATATTAATAATTTAAAAAAGAGCCTTGCATCTATTTATGTCATTACATTCATGTATTTAAGTAAAAGTACCAAAGTCATCATGCAGAATGGCCCATTTCAGATTCATATATGTCACTGGATAATCAGTGTTAATGCATTAAAGTAAATAAGGTGCCAGAGTGCATCAAAGTAGAGCTTGTTTATCAAAAATTTTCCTACAGGAGGATCAGACATCCCTACAGAGGTCCAAGCTAATGTCCTCAACTCTTAGAAACGCACCTGGAGTGTATTAAGGACATGTTATGTGTGCAATGAATAATGATTCTTACAATTCAATTTCATTTTAACAAGACTAGGAGTCTCCAGCCACGCTAGCAGCTCTGTGAGGCTGTACTTATGGTGCGCTCCATTTGAACTAGAAAGTTGATATTTCCAAGTCTCAAGTCAGAGATTTCAACTGGGACGCCCCATCAAAGTCAGATTTCTGACTTGAAAAGTCAGAAGAACCTCACCGACCCCGACCTCAAAATCCCAATGGCTGCTCTGCGCATCAGCAGACATCTATAGCTCAGTCAAGGGTAACAGGACTCGCTGAAAAGTCAGGGGTTCATCAAAGTTATGACAATTCGTCCTGAGGGACACATGAATGTGTGTGACAAATTTCATGGCAATCCATCCAATAGTTTAAGTAAAAGTCAGGGGATCTTCGCTGTTGTTGGGCTTCATCATCTGGAGATCATGAATGTCTGTCCAAACGAATATCAAGCAGTCCAACGGATGCTGAGATATTTCGGTGTGGACCAAAGTGGTGGACTTACCGATGACCTGACTGACACAACAACATCCCGGCAGCCTGGTCACTAGCATGGCGAAAAACAGGATTATTTTTGCTTTGTTTATTTTTAGTATTTCCTTGTCCCAATTTATTTTAGCCAACAATCACCTCAGTGAGTGTTTGTTCAACGTAGGGGAGTGAGGCTTATTTTAGCACAGTTATGAGTGTCATGCCAGTAATTCGGCTTGTTCCTGGACGGAAGTTAATAAAAGGTAAGCTGACGCCAGCTGTTGGCTTGATTCATCAATGTTTTCTAGCGCTCAGGGAGGAAAACCAACACTGACACCACAATAGGAAATTGGGAGTTGTTGTCCCAGCAGAGGATGTAAAAAGCAAAGGGACAATGAGAGTCAGGGGGCACGTTTCAGTCACTGACAGCGGTGCTTTTACTTCCAGCTATTCTTGTTACCAGGATGTAGTACATGTGGTGAAAAAAATACTCTTGCGTGCTGTGAATCGTCTCTGTGTCTCATCATGTGGAACCAGATGATAAGTCCACACACATACCCTACATAGAGTAATGCATTACAGGGAGCTGTTTTTGATTACATCAACACATAAATATCCAAATCTTGCTGACGTAATTGCTCCCCAACCTTCCCCCTCTGTGGAGCCAGAGCAGAGAAGTGCAGGGTGACTCTGACCCATTTCCACCCTGCTATGACCCACTTCCTGACTCTCTTCCCCTGTCCTATGCCTATGCAACACACACTCTAATCCACACACTCCCTACGCGCACTTAAGAGAGAGAGGTCACTGGCTAAGTGGGCCAACGCTTGCATAACTGGCTTATTACACTGCAAATGTTTGGTCTGGGGCTGGATTGTGAGCAGTTAGAGCTGTGTTTTGGGATTTCAAGAAATAACATAACAGGGATTTGCTGGTTCCACTGAATTTTTGCTGAACTGACTTATCCTAACCATAAATCGAATAAAATGTAAATAAGAAGGAACATCACTTAATCCATGAGCAGACTGTTAGCTTTTACTAACCTTTGTCTTTGTTTGACACTAGCTAATGATTTATATGTGCACACTCTTCCTCGTATCCTCATACAGTCATTTGATATTCTACAAAAATGCACACACAGTGATATCCTACAAATTAACCCTCCATGAATGACGTTGAATACTTAACAAAAAGTTACACACTTAACGTAAAGTTACTGTGGTTAGGTTTAGGAAAAAAACACGGCAAGGACTGTGATTTGTGACCCATCCACCTTCCCAACTGACTTCCTCACGAGACCGTTTCCTGCGTTATTCTTTCCTCCCATCAGCGTATTGGGCATGTGATCACAGCCTTCTAACTTTGAGTGAGTTATGCAGGAATTACTGGCTCATCATGTATGTGGGATATGTACGAATTTTGGTGCATTACCTTTTGTAGGACAACGTACAAACGGTGCATGAGAACAGCCTGAACTCTCGTAATCATACTGTGAACAATCATATGGGAACAGACTCTTTGGCCAAAAGTAAAACGTGATAATCATGACAGATACTCAGGTGGTTACTGGTTTAAATACGCCGTAATATTCATGTAACACTGCACATAGAAAAAAAGGATTGAGGCGATCCAAATTTGACAAATGTAAACAAGGCTAATTGCCAAATTTCACATCCCTAACCTCACATTCACCCTCTCCCCGGGACAACAGCTTCAGGGAACAAAACACAGAGGTATTTTTCTTGAGCTGCTCTGGCAGTAAAACAGCCAGTGCTGGAAAGTTTCCTGTGGGAGATTCTCTGGTGCTGACTGTCGTCGCTGACAATGACCCCTGTCTCTGTTTGATGACTCGGGCCACTTACTGGAACGTGTCACACTTGCAAGTCAGCACCAGAGATTTCAGGAACAAAAACAGGAGGTGAACAAAATGATAGGACCGTTATTTAAAAATCAGTGTTTGGGACTAAGTGTACTGTTTTGGATGTTATGTAAGAGATCATGTGATTTCCATGATGACGTAATTTAAGATCCTTTACTGACATTGTGGCCACTGAACATTCTCCATCAGCTGAAAGGTTTGGATTCATTCTTACTTTCATTGTGTTATCATACACACACAGGCCTGAAATACACACATGCACAAACAGGACCTATACATGCAGGGCCGGCCCTGGACATCTGGGGGCCCTACGCAGGATAAGTTTCGGGGGCCCTTCTTTGCCAGACATAGAGAGTTAAGGATACACAAAACCAGATACTGTATGCAATTATAAACCATATGCATTACATTATGACCTCTATCAACATGATGGGCCATAGTTACAACTGGATCTGAGGAGTAAAATCAGTTTGAACAGCTTTAGTAACGCTTTAGTAGCTTTAGTAACAATTTAACTTTCCAAGAAAGACATCCATAATTTGGCAGCAAACATGAAACTTACCAAATGTATCACTGGAACCAACCCCAGGGGCTGAAGATGAGTCAGCTTCAGTGTGGGATGATGATGATGGACCTGGTAGGAAAAAACATTAGCATTTTACATTTTAAAATTTTTAAAATTTTATATTGTAAAAACATGAAGTTTCACGTTATGACATGAAACTTTTTATGTTCTAACAATATTATCATGTTTTAACATGAAACTATATTGTTATAACGTGAAAAACTTCTTGTTAGAACAATAAACTTTTCACATTATAACGTAATACTGATCCATTATTTTTTTCCTGCTGTGGCAGCAATACGCTTCTGTAATTTAGCTATATAGAGTATTATACTTTTAAATTTAAGACACTCCAGCAACACTTGTCAAATACACCACAGCCTACCTGAGTATTGTTGCTGACCGTGTCCATCCCTTTATGACCACAGTGTACCCATCTTCTGATGGCTACTTCCAGCAGGATAACGCACCATGTCACAAAGCTCAGATCATCTCAAACTGGTTTCTTGAACATGACAATGAGTTCACTGTACTCCAATGGCCTCCACAGTCACCAGATTTCAATCCAATAGAGCACCTTTGGGATGTGGTGGAACGGGAGAGTCACATCATGGATGTGCAGCTGACAAATCTGCAGCAACTGTGTGATGCTATCATGTCAATATGGACCAAAGACTCTGAGGAATGTTTCCAGCACCTTGTTGAATCTATGTCACAAAGAACTGAGGCAGTTCTGAAGGCAAAAGAGAGTCCAACCTGGTACTAGCACGGTGTACCTAATAATGTGGCTGTTGAGTGTGTAGATATATGTATAGTAGATCATTTGATAAACTGTTAAATGAAACCAGCTGAGAAGTTCATAGAGGGAATCAATCTTTATAGGAACAAGTCACAGCATTCCTGCAAGAAAAAAAAAATCTCTTCTGCCCCTCTGGTTCTCATCCCTCAGCACTGTGTAGACAAACACAGACTCACATAAACTCTGTAGCCTTGGTTACCTGAAATGAACTCTGCAGATCTGCTGGTGTGTTTTTAACTGTATTTGAGAAACATGTCTTAGGTTTTACTGCCACCCAGTGTTCAGCCTGTGAAACTGCAAGCTGCAGCATTTTGATGAAAAAAATATGAACTTCCTGCTTTTGATGCATTATGGTGGCCCAACGCACTGCAACTTAGGACACATGCAAACAAAGATGCAATAGATCAGGGCCGCTGTCGATACCAAGAGGAGAGTTCAGACGACAAATGGACTGTCAAGCACAGTAACTCCACCATAAATCCCCCCATCACTGTGCTCGATGCTCTTTGACCTCAATATGTGACCAGCAGCCTCATTGAGGACCATTTCTCCTCCATGCCTGTATGGAGATACACATACATCATGATTAATGCAAATAAGACAGATTTTTTCATACATTTTAAACAATCTATACATATATGATTTTTAATTTAATGTATCCCAGGTGAATGCTGTATGGCTCTGTGTATAGCATACCTCACATAGGCTCCCAAAACTCCTATTTCACTACAAACAGTGGAGAGTTTGGGAGGAAGTCCTCTCCTCATCAGGATGTTTTGTTCTGTTCTGGGTCGGATTCTTTCCATCAGAATATAAGCAGCTCTCCTTTTGTCACCTTTAACCTCCTGTAGTACTCGGACAATGTCCTCTCCAAAATAATTGTTCCCTGAAGTGGTGAAGCAGAGACATGTGAGGTCATGTGCAGTCTTAATTTTAGCTATAATACCGGACACAATGTAACATTTGGAGAAATACCAATGCATGTCTAAGATAGCTTTTTCACAGGGTATACTGATGTCATCTTACCTCCTCCTTCTCTCTGAGGCTTCAGGACAAACTCATCTGGGTCGGCCAAAGCCATGGCCACTGTCTGGTCACCCTCTGGACCCTGGAGCCCAGGAGAGTATAAAAATTATTCTCTAATTATTTTGTGACAAATACAGACAGACATTCATAGAAAATAAATTAAAAAATACACCTAGCTAAAACTACTGTGGTTTAATACAGCCATCTGCAATAAATCCTACTGTTATGAAAGTTACAATGTTCAATTTTAAAGAGGTGTTGATACAACTCTTGAACCCCATTCATTCAAATCTTTTGGATTATTTTGTCAGGTTTACATATTTAAATTACATATAAAAGTTCCATTCAGTTGAGCCAAGTATTTCTAACATCAACCAGAAGATACCATTTATGTATTTAAATCAAATTAAATATAATAAATAAATTACTTTAAATGAACAAATAAAAGTAAATTCAACACATCTGAAATACACAATATTTATTAACGGTAATTACACAAACTTTAATAAAGTAAATTCCAGAAATTTTATGAAATTCCCATAATCTATTCATGTCTGTTTTAATCCATTAAATTACGTAAATGGTACTCTTTTGGTTTATGTTAGAATTACATGATTCAACTGGATGGAAATTTTACATGTAACTTTATTTTGCCCACACAACCTACATTGCATCTTTATGGATACCAGCTTCTTCTCAATACTATTTTGATACAAGCACTGCTGCTGGAAAAAATCCAAAGGGAAACACTGAAACAGAAATATGTAAACCTGACAAAATAGACGGAATAATTTCTTTGAGTAAATGAGGCTGAACTAAAAAACAAAAACAGCTCTGTATCATGCAAAACTATGCAACAGCACCACAAACCATAAAGATCATAAAGGTGGTAATGGTAAATGGACTGCACTCGTATTATGCCTCTCTTGTCTTCTGACCACTCAAAGCGCTTTTACGCTACATGTCACATTCCACCACGAACACACACATTCACACACTGGTGGCCAAGGCTACCATACAGGGTGCCACCTGCTACTCAGTTGTCATGCTCCGCTGTCTGTTAAGTATTTTATTTTCTCCATGTTTCATGTCTTGTCTTCCTGTTTTATTTTGTGATCACTCACCTCTGTCTCTGTTCCAGGTTCCTGTCTGCCCTGCCCCCTCCTCGTCTGTGTGCACCTGATCCCTGATTGTGTCTCCCGCACCTGTGTCTAATCACTCCCCATTAGCCCTGCATATATTCCCCCTTTGTGTCTTGTCTTGTCGCCAGTTGATGTTCACAGCTCACGTACCAGCATTCTTTCTCTGCCATAGTCATAGCTATCTTGTGTTTGAACCTTGCCTTTTTGCCTCACGTCGTGGATACCTTTGCCTGGTTTGACTGCTTCTTTGTGTACCGACCTCTGCCTGGAATAAACCTTGTTTTGCTGCTTTTTACCGGTCTGAGTCGTGCATTTGAGTCCTGCCTTTTCTGTGCCAAAGTTCATGACATCAGTGACCATTCACATGCTGATGGAACAGCCATCAGGGGCAATCGGGGGTTCAGTATCCAAGGATACTTCGACATGCAGACTGGAGGAGCCAGGGATCAACCTGCTCTACCCCTGAGCCTCAGCCGCCCCTGAGCTTTTACTTCTGTAAAACAGCCTGAAATTACATGTTATTTAGAACATGTATAACGTATTACTCCCCCCTCCTCTTGTTTACATATTTGAATTGTCTATTTGTTTTCCATCAGTCACATTCTGTGATAACATGATGCAGCAGCTGGTGTACAATCAGAGTGATCAGGCACCATGTGTTTTTTTTTAAACTGAGAAGCACTTCTGGATGCTGACAATACAGGTATCAAAATATTCAAAAAAGCTTTGGCTTTGCAAATGTTTTATGATGAAGAAAATGTATTAATGACATTTGTCAGGCCTCAAGGATACGTGCAACATACAACATGTGTCTGTGATACACTAAAGATAACTCCACACTACATTTACAACTTTGCAGTCTGTTATTTTCTCACCATGTCTAGAGTATAGAGGCCCACGAACGTTGCTCTGATCTGCTCCACTACTTGGGGCTGGTCTGGGAAGAACTTCTCCAGAACTCCAGGTCTGGCGAGCACCTGCTGGACCTTCTTGGTTCCAGCCAGGTGAGTGCCGATATCTGGACATTTCACAGCCAGAGAGCGCTCCATCAGAAGACGAGCATCCCAGCTCTACACCGTACATGAAATCTGTGTTAGCAATGATTCACAACTGGAAATATTCCTTTCCATTAATTCAATTCAACTGTTGTTTTTAAGAAGAAGGAACTGATAATCAAGAAACACACTATGTCATCAGGTGTCAACAAATATTTGAAGTTATGTGACTGAATATTTTTGTGATGCATACATGAAAATGAAAAGTAGGTCCTGGTAAATGTTGCTATTGCAGTGACATCACCATTACTTTTTTTTCCCCATATGGTGAACCTGATGTCCAACCAAACTTCTCAGTGAGCTTCTATCTCGCTTTTATGAGTTTGTTTTGAAGACTTTCTACTGAAAAATGGTTTAATGCAGCTTTGGGGATGTTCTTATTAATATTGTTTACACTAACAAGTGTTGCGTAATGTGAAAGGAGTCATTAGCCTACAAATAATTAGCATGCAGCTCTGCAGTTCCACTTAGCGCTTTAGTGTCTTTTATCGTGTTTTGATTTCCCAGCTGGCAACTTTACTTTACATTCATCATGCGGACACAAATGATTGTTATATATGCTGTAGGTTCCAAAAAATGGCTGTTTACCCTCTCAACCTTATAAGGATATAATACATTGTGTTTACAGCTGGTCTCTGCTGCCTCCAAGTTGCCAAATGAGGTATTGCAGTTTTCAGTTACCTAAACAAAATTAATTTCTTACCTGGTCAGTGTAGTTATCTGGCATGTAGCCATGGCGATAGTACACTACAGCTACCTCCAGCCCATCTCTGCAGAGTTACAGTCAGAAAGCATTAAGACATGTACAAAATATCTTCAACAATGTATTATGGCTTGACCAAAGGAATGTCATAAATACTGATGTGATTAGCCACCCTCGCTAGTTAAATTACTCATAACAAGGAGCAGGTAAATAATAGTTCCAATATTTAGTGAAATACGCTAAATGCATAAAGATGAATAACAATTTCATGTGTGTGCATTAACAGTGGGGCTAGTTGGCTTAGCTTAGCACAAAGACTAGAAGCAGCTAGCCTGGCTCTTTCAGAGAATAAAACAAATCTCCTACCAGCACCTCCGAAGCTCTCCATGTATATCACAACCCCGCCCTCTAAATCTATAAGTTTCGCAGTTATAAAAAATAAATGAATACTTACATAAACAAGTTTTTGTTGGCATCAAGAGATCCTCTTCTGGACACCTCCTCAAACCTTCTGCGGATAACAGGAATATTCCTGCACAGGAGGAAAATAATTTTATTCATACAAGAAAAAAGAAAGTCTATAACTAATGATAATTTTTATTTAAGTAATGTGGTTTTCATGTATCCCTTTGCCCTTTGCCCCTACCTGTTCCAGAGCTCTTTCTCAATGTAACGATGATCGAATTTGGAAATCTGGATATCCTCAACCAGAAACAGGATTACTGCCCTGCAGAAGGCAAATAAAGTTTATTACCAATTGCTTATTATTCAGTCAATGTGAAACCACAGAAAATGTAATCAAATGTAGTGCAAGTTCAAATGCTTTTACACTTTGCTCTAGAGTTTTCATTTAGGATAAATTCTGCACCAAACCAAACCAAACGTAATGTACTGGGGAAAAACATGGGGAAAACACAGAAAAAGAAATCCCTATTCCTTCATTTTTTACAAACTCCACACTAAAAAATTGTTATGTTACATGTTTATCACATATGTTCATCAACCAAAGCCATTTTTAATGTTCATGAGATCTTCTTTCCTTGTAAATATTTTGTTGATACAGCATTATTGACCTCCACTGTCACTACACTTACTTGTGTTGGCCGTAGAGCTCCCAGGCCTTGGCGAGAGCAGCCATCATTCCAGGAGTCGTGTTGGTATCCTGGACGCACTCACTCTCTTCCAAAAGACCAGCTGACCTCAGTATGTGCCTGACAAATCAGAGAGAGTCGTAGTTTTACATAAAATGAAATTACAGATGTGGCAAGGAATTAGCATGATGAGTTGTTTTTGAACAATGTATGACACCATTCTCATTGTAAATTTTAACTCATCTGTTCAACAAACAAACATTTTCACACCTAGATGAAGAGAGGAGCAGAGCTGTCAACTGATCACCACCTGGTGGTGAGATGAATCAGATGGTGGAGGAGGCTGCTGGTCAGACCTGGTAAACCCAAAAATGTAGTGAGGGTGAACTGGGAATGTTTGACTCCTATCCATAAGGTTTTCAACTCCCACCTCAGACAGAGATTTTTGTGCATCCCAGGGAGGATGGGGACCTAAAATCCAAGTGGTCCATGTTTTAAGCCTCCATTGTAGAAGTTGCTGCCAAGAGTTGTGGTCAAGAGGTCACTGGTTCCTGCCATCAGCCTGAGGAAGGAGGCCTTTTGGGCTTGGTTGGCCCAGGGGTCTCCTGAAACAGTGGGCACGTATCAGGTGGCCAGAAGGGCTACAGGTGGCCTCAGAAGTTCTGGCAAACCGTGAGACGCCTCAGGAGGGGAAGCAGGGCTTGTCTCAAGCTGTGTTCAGCAGGGGAGGAAAACTGCTGACCCAAACTGGGGATATTGTGAAGTGGTGGAAAGAGCACTTTGAGGACTTTATCCATACTCCTGGTAGAGGTCACTGAGGTAGTCAAGAAGCTTCTTGGCAGCAAGGTGCCAGATGTGGATGAGATTTGCCCTGAGATGCTGAAGGCTCTGGATATTGTTGGACTGTCTTGGCTGACCAGCCTTTTCAGTGTCACGTGGAGGTCGGGTACAGTGCCTGTAGAGTGACAGACCAAGGTAGTGGTTCCCATTTTTTTTTAGATTACACTGGGTATCATACTGCTCGGCCTCCCTGGGAAAGTTTACTCTTGGGGGCTGGAAAGGAGGCTCCGACCAATTGTCGAACCTTGGATTCAGGAAGAACATTTCAACAGTGGAACAGTAAAGCAGCTCTTAACCCTTGTAGGGCTGCTTGAGGCGTCATGGTAGTTTGCCCATCCAGTCTACATGTGTTTTGTGGACTTTGAGAAAGCTTATGGCCGTGTTTCCCACAGAGTCCTGGGTGGGAAACTGTGGAATATGGGTTCCCGCCATCAAAGCACGAGCCGTCTACTCCCTGAATAACCAAAGAGATAGCTGTGTCCGCATATCTGACACAAACTCAATCATGTTTTCAGTGGATGTTGGCCTCCACCAGGGTTGTGTGAGAGGTATAATCTGGTGTAGGCTAGTTACCGAGCATCAGTTCCGACAGCTTTGGCTACTCCTTTGGGAAAGAAACTTTGGCAATTGAGGCGATTTGTAATAATTCTATTGGTTTGGCATATTGGAGAATCACTGTGCCAGAACAATTCAAAGATTTTGTATTTTTATAGTTGTAACCATGTACCAAAGCAGTGAGGGGGGAGATCGATAGACAGACAGACAGACGGAACATGTCAGAACATGAACAGCTTTTTCAACACGCCTCTCCCTAATAATTCCTGACTGAGTAGCAAGTCTGTTGTGTTAGCTCTGCCTATCCTCTCTGGTGGACCGACCACTGCTGGGTGATGGACAATGCATCACTAACTGTGCTGCTTGTAATTTTTTTCAGGGAATGTTGTAACAGACACCTGCAGTACCACAAATGCAGGGGCTTTCATCAGTGAGCCAGCGGCTCAATCACCATAATGTTTTCTCATTAGGCAATAAAAAATCTTCAATATTTTTACTACTCCCACCAGTGGTGTGCACAGGTAGACACTAGGTGGTGCTAAAGCATCTGCCCTTTGCCCTCTGGACCAAACAAGTGCCCTTTTGAAAGTTCGTTTTTTTTTTTTGTTTGTTTTGTTTTTTAACAGTGTATGTGGCCCATGCTGACATGATCATCTATAAATTAAAAGCGTGCAATAATAATGCACCAATTAATATTCCCTCCGCCCCCCACCACACCTGCACTCACCTTTCTCCCCTGGTCAACGTGAATCCGCAGAGCGGACACAAACAGAGGCGCGTTGTAGCAGCAGACAGTGCACAGCTGCACAGCTGCACACTTGTACACTTCTTTTGTTCTACACTGATCTATCATTGTAGCTGCCGAACTTGCTAAAAACCTCTCCATGTGTGTTTATTCCAGAGAAATAAAACAACAGTGATTGACTGATCAGTGCTATAGTGTGAAACTGTACCAGTCCAAAGGTCAAGTAATTTTATTAACATATTGACATAAATAAATATGTAATTACATTCAACATGTGTCTGTAATGTTATTTATTTTTAAATCTCACACTGCTATAATAAGGCAGCCGGCAGTTCCATATGCCGCACAAAGTGCCCTTATTTTTCACTGAGCACCTGCCCCCCAAAATGTCTGTGCACGCCACTGACTCCTACATGTTCTCAGATACCTGTGCACCACAGGGAGACAGTCAGCCATGCCAAAAGCACCAGCAGCAATAGTGTTGATCTCCATCTGCTTCAGGGAAGAAGTCCCATCCTCCCTCTGATTCACCATGTAGTCACACCGGTTTAAACCCACCACTATGGACTGGAAAGAAAATACAATTTCATTCATAAAATCAACCACAACAGACCAACCTGCAGAAATAATCATGTCACTACAAACACAACATAGCATATTATAATAATCACTAAATCACATAAACCTATATAGCCTCATCTTCATCACTGGGGAGTGTTTTAGTTTAGTTTCAGTTTAGCCCCTTTTCCACCACAGGAACTTTTTTCATTTACCCGGGTAATTGAAAAGCCTCCGAGTGTTTCCACCGAAATTACCCGGGGAAAAAAAAATTTCCCCCTACCCCCAAATTCCCATGAAAAATGTACCTAGTAGCGAGGTAGGGTTTTTCAGATTACCCAGAACTTTGAGGGGCGGGGCTGTGTGTTGAAGAACGCTGATTTGCGGAACACACGCAGCATTCCGCACCTCCAGTGTGGCTGCAAACTTCCTACAAATAAACATTTCTACTGTAGTATTGAGAAGCGCTAACGGTATTGGTTCTTTTAACAGCACTTTTACACATTTTTACCATCGGCCCAAAGCCTTGAGCCTTGAGCCAGGAGTAATGGATGCGGCAGTTGTAGCTTCTCCTATGCAGAGAGACTGAGCAGTATAGTGTTCAGGTGGTAGCCCACAGGACTGGCAAAGGAGGCAAAGGTGAGAAGCAAACCAAGATCAGGACATGGGTTTCCCTTCTTTATGAAAAAGAAAGGCTTCTGCTGGCTGGCTTAAGGTCAGCTTCTCAGGTAGTGAGTCATTAAAGAACTAAAGTAGAATTAGTTTTTGAAATTAGAATAACGTTCCTCTCCTATTCCTATCAGTCTTTGTGTGTTTTAATATTATGGAGAAACAGTGAGGGTTAATAGTTACATTACCTGCAGTGAGGTAATGCATAGGATCACAAGATTCAGTGCAAGTAGTTCACTCACCACCTCTGAGAAACCCATAAAAGCTGTGAGGAATAACATTTCTAATAGTTAGTCTGTATAAGGACCAAACATCCATCAAACAAAAAAATCCCATCCCTTAAATATGTGATAGCTTTGAAAGAGGTGTCCAGTCCAGCTCTATGGAATGGACACACTATTACACTACTACATTACCTACCAGGATTTGGCTTCTCACGTTGGCAGAAATGACAACAGCAAAAAAAAAAAATTGGGACCCCAGTTGAGACTGGGGCTGCACTTCCCAGCAACCTCTGCGGGAATGTAATCAGTCAGAGTTGTGGATGTCAGCCATACAACCTCTGCTGTGAGAATGTATAGCCGCAGAAACATTCTGTTTGTAGCGTACTCGACAAGCCCCTACAAACTGTGCTAACCACCAGTACAAGACAAACCCACCACTGCAAAAGTTGTCTGAACCCTGCTACGATGCTACACTGTAGTGACAAAATGAGGCCCAACACAGCAATAACCTACTATACTATCCTATTACCACTTTAATTCATAACACATGATGATATAATTCACTTTATAAGTAATGAGATGTAGCTTTCCCATTACCCTTATCCTAACCTTAACTACTTCTCTTTTAACATTATACTTGGCTAGTTAATTGCTTACTTAGCATATTCATTAGGACTTCTGCTTCTAGGCCAAGGAGCCCAAAGGGGGCTGACCATAGACTGACGCATAGGTATGGAGGGTGAATCATGTAGCTAGAGGGTGGGTCACACAGCTGCTACAGCTGCAGTTATACCTACTCGTCAGCAGTAGAGGAGGACAGCGTAGCTGCAGGAAAGAAATGGCCTGGCTGCAGCTGATGAACCGGATTTCAGGGCTTCAATTCTTGAGTTCAATTTAGCAAGCAATGACTAGATAGTGGATGAGGCTGACAAGATGGGGTTGTCGTCCTGAACTGCGGAGCTGCGCTGCTGATTAACGTGTTTCATTTGTAACATCAGATAGAGTCTCCTTTTGGTTTAATTCCTCACGACTTGTTGTCTCTATTGAAAAAAATTAAGTGGCTTGTGATAGCAGACACGTGGGTCGTTTGCCCAAAAAGATTACAAAGGTAAAACAAAAATAAATATCTGAGTAATAGAGTGAAAAGTGAAAAAATGTTACAATGCTGGCAACTCCTCCCTAATCTTTAGCTGTAAAATGGGAACGTTTGTGACCTTGCCATCAGGTTGGAAACAGTCACATCCCAGCTAAATCAGCTGATCTCAAGCAGCCCACTCAGCAACTGCTAATAGATCACATGATTCGTCCTACGCAACCAATTGGCAACTCTCAACATGGGCGCCTATTTAAACCGCTTTAGCCTGCCTACTGTTGCTGCTTCCTCTGCAAGCCGCTTTGCAACCCACCTCCACCCCAGCTCCACCTTCAGATTTTATGCTGTGTCTGACTTATCAATGTCATTTCTGATTGTCATTAACGCTGGCTCTGTTGTGTTCCCTGGGGGGGTCTTTGCTTCTGCTCTCCCCACCTTAGGCTTTCCATGTAGGCGCATGGAAGGGTGGGGAGGTTTGCTCTCTCTGCCTTCAGCTTTCCACATATGCTCGTGGAGTGGCAGAGAGGTCCCAGAACAGAACCATACCGCCAAATGTTAAAAAATGCAAATGTTTAAATGCAATGGAAATAAAGCTCTTTGACTTAAGTGGTCCTGACTGAACTCTCATTTTATAAATGCTTTAAGAGTGCAAATACTGTTTCACAGCAGGTTATCTACATCAATGTAAATCAAGCCTCTTACCTGTCTCTGTCCTTCCTGCTGAACTTGTCTGTATATGCCAAACAACTTAGCTGTGAAATCATCTGCCTGGATAGTTCTGTGATGTTGAAGAGGACAAATCACCAAACATTGCACATCAGTGATGGAGCCCTTCTGAGCCTCATTCTATTATAATGTACCTCTAAATCCATCAGAAACATTTGAACAGGATTTTATAGAAAAAGAAATTTGAACCATTAACTAAAAATTCTGGCCCATGTGACCAACATTCCCTTTGTACCCTGCAAGAGCCTCTTCCAGAAAATCTGGGTCCTGGCTGATCTTGTCCACCAATGTGTTGATGTGAGTCTGCACAGCCAGAGCCTGAAGGAGGGCGGCTCTGGGCACAGGAGAGGGGAAGAGTGTGAATGGGGCGTGGGTCACAACCTGAAAGCATGACAGATATATAGTGATTCGCTGCTTAAAAAACAATCAATAAAGATAAAGATATCATTAGTGCATTTTAGAAATACTTGGGGAAAAAACTGAACACAAAATGAACATAATCAGGGCTTGAAATATCTCGTGCATATGCACGGTAGTGCTGTAAAATTTGAGCTGTGCCCTTTATTCTCAGCTCAAAATGCACCACTGCGCATTGGTACAGCTTCCAACTCACGCATTAACAAGACGGAATTCTCACATGCTCTTAAGCCACATGTCAGTGCAGATTTTTCAACGACTTCTATGAAATGTGATATATGTATTCTGTGGGTCCACAAAATCAGACTCCCATTCAAGGAGCAGCTCCAGACTTGATACCTTATGACACAAGTTTGAGATGTCTCTGATTTCTGGCTTTGAGAGAGAGCAGCTCATGTTCACAAATATAGATTGAACTTTCCTAGGCCACAAGGTATTTGGAAAACTTTACCCCATGCCAATGGCTTGTTTTATGCTTATTTTTATAGGATTGTTGTGTTACTAGTTCAAAGAAATCTCCCAGATGTGGATGGTTTTGTAGCCAATTATTGCATCAGTGTTATCTCGACTTGATTTTCAGGGTGTAAATTCCTCAGAATTCCTGGACCCAAGGTTCCCATGGGATTCTCCATTTTATACCAGTCTCTGGTGGAAACCAGTCAGTGAAAATGGATTCAAAACAAATACAAGTAAAACAAATCTGTGTGGTTGTTCTTACCTCAGATGAATTGGGGGTCTCGAGTGTGCGCATAAGAAGCCCATGTTGAAAAGCCAACTCTTTTGCTTCTTCCACTAAACAGTTTAGTCTGTCAGGATTTGAGATCAGCTGCTGGAGAAATAGTTTTGTTGCCATCATGATGGACCTGAGAAGTAAAACACAGCAACCTTTTAGGAAACAAATGGACTTTATAGCTGCTGTGCAGCAGTGAGTCAGGGCTGGGCATTTTGAGGAGGAAGAAGAAAAAGAAAAAGGAAGAAGATGAAAAAAGAAAGACAAGCAAGACAAATCTAAAACTGAGGAGGGTCTCCCAGCAGAACTGCCTAAACCATTTAAAATATCTCTCTTCTACAAAGTGTCAAGGTTTGTAACACAGAAACACAGAACTGGACCCAAATACATGACACAGACACAAAAACCAGATGAAGTTGCAGTCTTTACTTGCCAGGAGGGGTTCAGTTCACAGGAGGTCAAGCAGAGGTAAAGAAAACCAATCCAACAGGGAGATGGCAAAAAAAGGTCAGAGGGCAAGAAAATCCAGAAACATCAATTATAGCTGCTGCACAGCGATGGGTCGGGTCCGGGCATTTTTAGGCAATTCTGAGCAACAAGCAGAAGAATAGGAAGACATCAAGGAAGTTGATATTACAATCTGCATTTAGCATCAGCTGAGTCATTTTGCAGGTTGCATCATCTGGAAATTGTATTGCAGCAATTGAAAAGTAAAAGTGCTTGAATATTGGAATAAATTTGCAAAGTACACTTTTGTATCAGTGGAAATCACTACATAATAATAAATAAATAAATGTTGGTGATTTGTTTTTAACAATAAGTGCTTTGCTTCACAAGAGAAAATCTGATTTAAAATACCACTCTTAAAGTGACTGCAGTTGTTCTGAAAATATACATATTGCATTGAGATGTTGGTAATTTTTTTTTTTTTAATATATTTTTGGGGCTTTTTTGCCTTTAATGGAAAGTGAGCGTCGCAAGAGTCAGGAAATGGAGAGACAGAGAGGGGGATGATACACAGGAAAGGGCCTTCCAACGCAGGATTCAATCTGCAGCCGCCTGCATTGAGGGCTGTATTTTCTTTCATGGAGCTGCTGCTCTACCAACTGAGCTAAACACTGCCTCCATGTTTTATTTTTAAGAATGATTGATTTGCTTCATAAGTAAATAACTGTTGTTTAAAATACCATTCTTGCATTGATTCTGATATGTATTCGTCAAACATCATCTACCATGACTCTAAAATTTTATACATTTGTTTCTCAAAGACTCGTTGTAGTTTTGATGTGTCATATTCATCCTCCTTGTTGGGTCTTGAACCCAGAGTCCTTGGCACTGTGATCCAGCTCCTGACTCACTGAGCTAATTGTCTGAAAGTAAGACCTGGTGTGTGGCTTCTCAAATAGACTCAGGAAGTCACTGGCTGCAGTTGTTGTGGCAGATTTCAAAATGTCACAAATTCTATTATCTAAACAAAAATCTGACAATACATAAATTGCATCTAGACAGCATGTTTGTTTTTAATGATAAGTGTTTTGCTTCACAAGAGAAAATGTGATGTTTAAAAATGCCACTTTTACATTGACTCCAGTTGTTCTCATGAGAGCAGAATTCAAAATGTTCTAGAAAATTCAGTTTTGGAGATAAAATTCTGATATTTGCCAAACTTCATCAACCACGACTCCAAAATATTGTCAATTTCTTTCAGGAAGATCGAAAATGTATTTAGCAAGAATTGGATGGTATATGTTTACAGTAGTGTTTACAGTCAAACGTTTTCATGCACTGCAGGCTCAATTTTTGATAAATCAAAAATCCGAGAAACAAGTTTTGTGGAGGACAGTCTGGAGATGCTCTCTAGCAAGTTTGGTGACAATTGAGCAAAAATTGTGGGAGGAGATACGTTTTATAAGTTTTACAGTTTCTGAAAAAAACAGAGTGATGGACTTCATAATTTGTAATGAGTCTAAATGGACAAAAGTTTCTGCAGTACTGGGGCTACATTGTGGTGAAGTTTCAAAACTGTAGCATGTATCGTTGGTTTGGTAGGAATTTTTAAAGTTTTTAAATTTAAAGGTTTATTATGCTATTGTGCCCGGGGGCACATGTCCTTGGAGTTGAGTAAATCTGGCATGGGGTCGGACATTTCTGTAAAGTTTGGTGAGTTTTTGCCCATGGGAAGTATGATTTCCTCGGAAGAAGAAAGAAAGAAAGAATTCTTCCGATTACAATAGGGTCCTTGGCTGCTTAGCAGCCCGGACCCTAAATACCTGCATCCTCAGTGCTGCAGCCCTGTCGATAAGCAAACTGTTGAGGATCTAGACAACCAGCAACCTCAGATTTGGGCATATTGACAATGATCCTATCAGAACATTTCATCACAACCGCCACACCTACACAATCTTTGTTTTTAAAAGCCAGCTTTTTCTCATGCTTCTCGGTGGCATACAGTAACATGAGTGAAGTGTACCTGAATATGGATAGAGCACTCATCTAACCTGCTTGGCCTAATAGCATGATTATACCAAGGTAAAAGAGGCTGTCAGCACCATTTCACTGAAAGACTTAAGCTTAAGCTACCTAAGACCAGTATCTCAGCAGGAATTGAAGTTTGTTATGCTTAGTGGTCGGAGGTGTGGTTTGATCCATCAATAATTCCTAATAACAATATTAAAAATCTATGATAAAGGGGATGGCAAACACACATAACAAACATTCATTAGGGAAGGGCATGGGAATTATTAAAAACTGAGGCTTACCAGTGGGGGAGGTGAAGAGGAGTCACCCTGAATCACACATGCACACACATCAAAAAGTGCCTGATGGTATGCCACTGGTGGTTCAGCAGCATAAGTCAATTCCTGGATTGGTATGCCGCAAGTGTTCAAACGGCATATATAGTCTAGCAAGGGAAATAGGTTCCCATGAACCTGCATGGCATTTTTTTGTAACCTGTTTTTTTAGGACCCTAATGGAGACTAGGTAAGAATTTTTCTTGTTGTCAAGTTCAAGCCAGGTTGGTGAGGAGACCTCAAATCTGCAGTGGGCATTATCTGGAGTACCAAGACAAAGTCTGCAAGGGTCATCTTGGCAAGAAAGCAGTATTCAGGCAGTTTGTTTTTATTCTCCACTTCTCTGTGAAGATCAGTGACAGGGTGCTCACATTTAGGAACAATCGGGACATGGCGGACTTGTTCCTCACATTTGATAGTCAGAACTACTCCAGGTAATTGTATTGAACAAAGTTGTGAAGTAGTAGTGAACTAGTTCAGAAGCAGTATGTTATTATAAAATGGCTTATTACAATAGTGCCTTCAAAAGGTCTTCAATCAGAATCAAAATGGAGTGGAATGGACGACGCGGAGGCGTGAACCATCCAACGTGAAGCGGAGGACGGTTGCTTCCACGAAGTCCATTAATTTCTGATAATGGACACCTCAAAGGGCATTATCCCGCTTATACCATGGTCACTTACGAAAGAAACAATATTAAATCAATTATCAATACATAAATGTTGTTTTTTACTGTTAAAATCGTACGTTTTTCACAAGAAGCGGCTGAGTGGACTATTTAATATCTCTCGTTGTGACGCGTTGCCAAGGTAACCAGCTCTGGCCACAGAACCTGCAGCTCGGTCGGCCGCAGCTGTTGCCACGGTTACCAACTAGAGTTTGAGCCAGCGCAATAATTTAGAACAATCAGGCTATTTGACTGGAACTTTTTTATAGGTGTCCTACAACACTTTTTAATGGACACCCTGCAGCCAATCAGAATCGAGTATTCACCCAGACCATGGCATATATATATATATATATATACATATATATATATATATATATATATACATATATATATATATATTGTCCCTAAAGCACCTGGTTAAAAGAGAGAAAACTGCCTTGCTGTGTTTCATCATGAGTAAACGACCCCTTGTCACATTTGTCAGAAGTGGGATCTAAGACAATGATTTTGCTCAGACAGACAAAGTCAATGCTCACCAGCCATCATACAAATACAGTTTGCTGCTCAGCTTATTACCTGGACAGTGGAACAAATGGAGGTGTTGGTTGCCTTCTCCAGTCGCTGCAGATCCTCACAAATCTACGAACATAAGAGCGATACTGCTGGCCAGCAGTTGAGGAGTTTTTATGATACAGAAACACAGCCTGTCCTCCAGACCTTCATCCGGTAACTCCCAATGGAACATCTCCAAGAGCACATGTGTCTGCATGCCTTCAAAACTCTTACAGCATCTGTGATGAGGAGACTGTGTTGTAACTGAGTTTGGGCTGTTTTTTTAGTTATCGCTATAATAACTTGCAGGTGCTGGGAAGGGTTCTTTTCTCTGGTGCGCCTTAGTGCAGTATACTGATGGGCTTTCCTTTACACTGATGACTCCCTTTACAGCTATCCGACGGCAGCAGGTATCTGCTCCATCTGCAGTGGAACTGGAGTGATGCTGCACACCGTCAAACCCTTATTATCATTAGCCTAGAATGGCTAAAACAAATATACTGACGGAAAACTTTAGAGTAATTCTTGAGACACACTATAGAAGTCTCTGCATACTGCTCTTTTTAAACCTATAACACAGGTGAGCTGTAGCCCAACATTCTGTTAAGCTTTCTGTGTCATCAGTATGGTCTCAGGGGAAAACCAAACAAACAAAAAAACAAGGTACTAAAGCAACACTCCTCGGAAAAATATCAGTTTGCATCAAATGGTCAAACACTTCATCTACAAAGAAAAAAAATTAAAAGAAGCAAAAACAACAAAATAAAATCCCCAAAACGAAAATAATATCATATTAAATTAGGCACAATTAACCAAATACTTGATCAACATTTACCAAATAATACCCAGTGACCAAAATAATCAGACACTTGATAATAAATCAGAAACAAAGTTAAGTGAATAAGGCGACACTAGGCGACCCTAATCGCCCATGTGGGTTTGTCAGGCCCGTGAATTACACTCAAACGCACCATAAATGAAATAAACCCCAGTCAAAAGGCACTGTCACTCTGCTAAGGCGGCCACTTAAAGAGATTAATAATGACAACTGTTATTCAACACCACAGTTCACAGAAGGGCAAAAAGCAAAGCAAAGCAAAGCCAGCTGTAGGCAAAGCAGCAGCGTTCTTACAGCATGTGTCAGAGTAGCTGTCACCACTTCCAGTAAAGCTGCTACACAAACCGGCCCAGAGTACCAGGATAAACACTGAGTTAAAAACAACAATGTACACTGGAAAAAGATTAAACTAGTGCCATCATAGGCTACGTACCAATCAGGCAGCGTCTGTTTGCTCAGGAAAACAAGGAGAGAGCCTATGGTGCTTCTTCAGCTATCAGCAATTACCTAAAGCAAAACACTCATAAAGCTACTACAACATGGTCATGATGTCAACGTTTGCAGCTGATTGTGAAACGGCTGGGATCTGGGAAACTGGTGGATTGCCCCCTCCGGGTTGGGGGAGAGTTACTGTTACTGTCACTGAGTTACTGAGTTACTGCTTCAAGCGAGGGAGTTCAAGTATCTCAGCATTTAGTTCACGAGTGAGGGTAAAGAGGAGCATGAGATGG
Organism: Cephalopholis sonnerati; assembly: GCA_019142605.1. Classification (NCBI taxonomy): domain Eukaryota; kingdom Metazoa; phylum Chordata; class Actinopteri; order Perciformes; family Serranidae; genus Cephalopholis; species Cephalopholis sonnerati. Next base: position 31,333,305 of record JAGQAX010000011.1, read on the forward strand.
ATCGGCGGTTGGGTGCGGCTTCTGCAGTGATGCTAGCGCTGCACCGGACTGTCAAGTGGGAGCCGCGCCGGGAGGCAAAGCTTTCAATTTACTGGTCCATCTACGTCCCAACTAGGGCCCGACCGATTAATCGGCCGGCCGATTTAATCGGCCGATTATAGCCATTTGAGAATAACTGGTAATCAGCCAAAAGTTGGCCGATTAACGCCAATGTTAACTGTACATCCGCCTGGTGAGGAGAGTTCTCAGCTCAGTTCTAGGCCAGCAGAGATTGGATGACGATGGGCTGCAGACAGTGTTCTGTGAAGTGGAGGCCATCTTGAATGACCGACCAATTACCAAGCTCTCGGAGGATCCCAGTGACTTGGAACCACTTACACCCAACCATCTTCTTCTCCTCAAGGGTAAACCGTCTTTGCCACCTGGAGTGTTCGGACCTGATGACCAGTATGTGAGAAGGCGATGGAGACAGGTTCAGTACCTCGCAGATCTTTTCTGGAAGAGATGGATACGGGAGTACTTGCCCTTGCTTCAAGAGAGACAAAAATGGAACCTGAAGAAAAGGAGTTTGGCTACTGGAGAAATCGTAGTGATCATGGATTCTTCAGCTCCTCATGGTTCCTGGCCACTTGGTAGGGTTCTGGAGGTTTTTCCAGATAAACATGGACTTGTTCATTCTGTGAGATGACAGACTAAATCCAGCATCATTGAGCGACCAGTGACAAAACTTTGTTTGGCGCATGAAGAATAGATACGTTGATCTATACTTGGTGTGTAATAACATAATTTGACTCCTTTGGTAATTTGTGTGAATTGTTATGTCTGCTTGTCATTAACAATTAGGGGCCGGTGTGTAAGAGCCAAATATGTTGTTGAAATAATCCCTGGTTAAATTGTAGTTCACTGTTTTGAACATGGGGTGTCGCTGCAGTGTTTCATGCTTGGGTGTTAAAGGTAGGAGGATTACTGTTGTGGGCAGGTGTTTTTGACCCGGAAGGGCAAAGGGTTTTTGACCGCTACGGCCACGAAATGTTTGTGACGCCGTATGCTGATTGTTATGTCATTTTTTGCCACGAAATGGACTTTGTTCACATCTGCATGGAAGAAATAAATTGCTTTGCTGCAACAAGAACAGCCGGTGGATTCATTTAAGATGCAACTCAGCGTACGGTAGAGCAACCTAATAGTGAGGCGCGTCAACCAGGTCACTCCTGGGTCAAAGGCTAGCTTCTACACGTTTGTCAAAAACCTTGCACCAGTTGGAACTTTGTTTGAAGCGTTTGGACGTTGCGGAGGCGACGAGGAGGACAAGGAGAGCTGCTGGGAGCAGCTGCGGTTTGGAGGACGTCTGCGGCCATCCATGGCTGCACAGGCGGAGGAGCTACGGTGCTAATGCTAAAGCCGGCTGTACCACCGGATCATCGCACGACGCCCAACGTAAAGAGGTATGTGTAGCGCTACACTGTTGAATGGCCATTTAAATTGTGTGCACACATAACAGGGCGTAAACCCAATGCATTGGTTGCCGGCGCGATCGGACAATAGACTTTGCATTGACTATTTCATTGGGGCGGACTATTAATCGACTATCTGTTCATCAAAATGGTAGAAAGGCCAAACTAAACAAAGCAAGTGCTATAAAAAAATCAGTACATGGTTTGATGTCAAAGGGTGATAAAACTGAGTTACAAAATGCTCTTGATGAATTAATTGAGGTGTGTGATGATGCAAAAAGCATGCAAGAATCTCTGTTGGTATTACTACCAGGTGATGAAAAAGAAAAACATGAGGTGTGGTTTAAAGCAAAAATGCTGTCAAACAATGAGTGTATTGCTAATGCAAAAAGGTGGGTTTCATGCAATGAAGGTGATGAAAATGAAAAGGAAGTTGTTGATGATGATATTAATCCTGAGGACAGTGTATCCAATGTTGGTAGCAAGCCATCGAGTCAAAGGAGTGGTAACAGTGGTAGATGAAGTACTACATCCTCTGCTTGAATAAAGGCAGAGGCAGAGAGAGCCGCACTCATGGCTCAAGCTGCAGCTTTAGAGGCCAGACATGCTCTGGAGGAGGAGGAACAACAGTTAAAGAGGAAAAAAGAGCAGCTTGAATTGGAAACTAAATTAGCTGCATCCGCTGCTAGGCTAGCAGTACTTCAGGCCTCTGATCTGAAAAGTTCTTCTTGTGCACCTTCAAATGCCATGAATTCCTATGTGGAAAAGGAAAAAAGGAATCCATTAATGTCTTAAACCCCATGGCAAAGGAATTCAAACCTGGAACACGCAAATCAGCGAAGCAAAATGGCACACAAAAGGGGTCATTAACGCTCCATAAACCAGTGGATGTCCGTCCAAAGGAAAATGTGCAACGATTAAAATCTGTTTTAAAACAGCAACATATTCCTGATGAACAACAACAGGAAAACAACACATGTGGAACATCACAACATTTTCAATGCCAATCAGCAACTGCTCAGTCCAAGGATAAGGAAAGACACTTTGCATACCATCAGCAAATCAGTTAAAATCCGCCTGGAGACATATTTACCATCATGCACAGGCAAAATGAAATAACAGCGGCTCTGGTACAACAGCAGCAGTCATTGTCTCTGCCACCACGAGATATTCCCATATTTGAAGGGGACCCTCTCCAATACAGAGCATTCATTAAAGCCTTTGAACAAGGAGTAGAGGAAAAGGCAGGAGAAACTGATTGTTTGTATTATCTGGAGCAGTTTACAAGAGGACAACCTCGAGAGCTGGTGCGCAGCTGCCAACATATGGCTCCCGAGCATGGTTATGCAGTGGCAAAACACCTTCTACAGGTACATTTTGGCAATCCATACAAAATCGCAACTGCCTACATGGAGAAGGCTTTGGCCTGGCAAACAATAAAATCTGAGGATGTGAAAACACTCCAAGCTTACTCCTTGTTCTTGCGCGGCTGCTGCAACATAATGGAGGAACTTGAGTGCATGCAGGAACTGGACATGCCTGTAAATATCAGAGCCATTGTTTTAAAGTTGCCATACAAAATGAGGGAGCAATGGAGGACCAAAGCTCATGATATAATGGAAACAACTAATTACAGAGCTTGTTTCAGTGATCTGGTCACATTCATTGAACGTCGTGTTAGTATTCTGTCTGACCCTCTGTTTGGTGACATACAGGACCCATCATCTAGTGCTGCTGGGATAAAAACTTTCACCAGATTCAAGTCACAGCCCAGAAACAGAGTAAAGGGAAGTGTTGTTGCCACCACAGTGACATCCACAGATTTGTCTCAGGAGGTAAGAGAGCCAGCATCTGATCTAGGGAAAACAGATAAAGCAGGATGCCTTTGCTGTACTCGTACTCACTCATTGGAGGAATGCAGACAGTTCAAAGGGAAGAAGCACAAGGAAAAAATTCTTTTTCTGAGGGAAAAGGGAGCGTGTTTTGTCTGTCTATGTGTTGGTCACATGAGCCGGGATTGTGAGAAGCGTTTGACCTGCCAAGTTTGTAGTCAAGCTCATCCCACTGTGCTTCATATCAGAAGGCAAACAATGGGTCTGCAACAGGTAAAGGAACCATCTGACAGCCTTTCTACTTTGCTCAAAACATGTGGACATACAGGGGCCGGTAAGGACCAGTGTGTTTTATCCATCCTCCCTGTAAAGGTTAAAGCTGCAAGGGGAAATCACATCATAAAAACTTTCGCTTTCTTGGATCCTGGCAGTTCAGGCACTTTCTGCTCAGAACATCTAATGCAGAGGCTGAATGTTACAGGAAAAAGGACAAACTTCCTGCTGCGCACAATGGGGCAGACTGCGGTGAGTCCAGCTTACTCTCTGGTTGGTTTGGAGGTATCTGATTTGGACAGTAATGACTTTTATGCTCTTCCTGAGGTCATCACACAGAAGAAAATGCCAGTCACAGTTGATGACATGGTGACACCCGAAGACCTGGCTAAATGGCCATACCTGTCAAAGCTGCACATCCCAAGCATCAAAGCAAATGTCGATCTGTTGATTGGAACCAATGCTCCCAAATTACTGGAACCTTGGGAGGTTATCAACAGCCACGGGAATGGCCCGTATGCTAGTAAGACTGTGCTGGGATGGGTCGTTAATGGCCCACTGAATGGAAACAGTGGTGCTCTGGAGGAGGAACTTCCCTCAGCTATGGTGAACAGGATTTCTGTGTGTAAACTGGAAGAGCTGCTGACCAATCAGTACAACCAGGAGTTCAATGAAAGGAAACTGGAGAAAAAGGAAATGTCCAGAGAAGACTTGAAGTTTCTGGAAACTATGGAACATTCTGCAGTGCTTCAGGAGGGAAAATATTGTTTGAAATTGCCCTTTAGGAAAAAAGATGTTTGCTTACCCAACAACTTTGCAGTGGCTAGGCAAAGGATCCAGGGTTTGAAGAAGAGGTTCCTTCACAACAAATGCTTCCACCAGGAGTATGCAGGCTACATGAAGGAGCTCATTGGTAAAGGATATGCAGAACAAGTACCTGAGCAACAACTGCAATGTGAGAAGGGGAAGGTGTGGTATATCCCTCACCACGGTGTCCATCATCCAAGGAAAGGATCCCTGCGTGTAGTTTTCGACTGTGGAGCCACTTTTCAGGGAGCTTCATTGAATGGTGAGCTCTTACAGGGTCCTAACCTCACCAGCTCATTACTTGGAGTTCTCACTCGCTTCAGACAGGAACCTGTAGCATTCATGGGGGACATCCAGGCCATGTTTCACCAGGTAAAAGTCGCTGAAGAGGACAGAAATTTCCTTCGGTTTCTCTGGTGGCCAGATGGTGATGTCACCAAAGAGCTTGTGGAGTACAGGATGACTGTGCACTTGTTCGGCACTGTGTCATCTCCCAGCTGTGCAAGCTATGCTTTGAGGAAAACTGTGGAGGATAATCAATCCAAGTTTTCGGCTGAAGTGCTTCAGTCTGTCAAGCAAAATTTTTATGTGGATGACTGCCTGAAGAGTTCAGCAACTGAGGAAGAAGCGATCCAGATGATGATAGATCTTGTTGCTCTGTGTGGAAGGGGAGGCTTTACCTTGGAGAAGTGGATCAGTAATAGCCGTGTTGTCTTGCAAGCCATCTCAGAGGATCAAAGGGCCAAGGACCTAAAGGAATTGGATTTGGACCGAGACAAACTTCCAGTAGAAAGAGCTCTGGGTCTACAGTGGTGCATTGAAACTGACTCTTTCAGGTTTAAGATGGAGATAAAGCAGCAATCTCTCACCAGACGTGGTATGTTGTCAATAAACAGCTCTGTATACAATCCTCTGGGTTTCCTGGCACCAGTCACTTTGCCTGCAAAAATAATGCAACGGGAGCTCTGTCGGAGAGGTTGTGGATGGGATGATGCTTTACCACAGGACATCTTACACCGATGGAAAGAGTGGTTGGAGGACTTGGATCGTCTAGCTGCGTTCAATGTGGACAGGTGCATCAAGCCACTGGATTTTGGAGAGGTCAGGCATGCCCAATTACATCACTTTGGTGATGCAAGCGAAGCTGGGTATGGAACTGTTACATACATCCGGATGAGGAACCGGGAAAATCGCATCCAGGTTACCTTTCTGCTTGGCAAGGCCCGAGTGACACCATTGAAGGCTGTGACGATTCCTCGGCTTGAGTTGACAGCAGCCGTCCTTGCTGTCAGAGTGGACTTGATGCTGAAAACAGAGTTGAACATCCAGTTGGAGGATTTGGTATTTTGGACTGACAGCACTTCAGTGTTGAAGTATCTTAACAACGAAGACAGGCGCTTTCACACATTTGTTGCCAATAGAATCTCGATCATCAGGGAAATGTCTGAACCCTCACAGTGGAGACATGTCAGTTCTAAAGACAATCCAGCAGACGATGGATTGTCTTTAGAACTGACAATCCAGCAGACGATGCATCGAGAGGAATGAAAGTCTCTGATTTTCTGAAAAACAGCAGGTGGTCGGAAGGTCCAGCATTTATGTGGAAAAATGAAAAGGATTGGCCTAAGACTGTGTTGGATGTTGCATTGGATGCTAACGATAAGGAAGTCAGAAGAGAGGCCACGGCCAATGCTATTGGAGTGTGCAATATGTGTAATCCCACTGACCAGCTCATCACCTACTTTTCTGACTGGAGCAGGCTCAAGACAGCAGTTGCTTGGTTGCTCAGGGTGAAGGCCATGTTGTTGGTACAGGGTCACCAGAGAAAGCAGTTGGAGGCCACGGAGGCTCACCATCCAGGGGAAACCAGTCAGGACAAGTTGAGGCAGGCTGAAAGGCAACAGTTCATGTCAGCACCCAGGAGCTGTGTATTGACACTGGATGAGCTAGCAGAAGCGGAGACTGCCATCATTCATTATTGCCAGCGACAGAGGTTCAGTGAGGAGATTTCTGCACTGTCATCTGGGAAAGCTGTGAGTCGGCATAGTTCCGTATGCAAGTTGGATCCAGTCTTGGAGGACGGACTCTTGAGAGTTGGTGGAAGATTGAGCAGAGGATCTATGCCCGAGGAAGTGAAACATCCACTTATTCTCTCGAAAGAGCAGCATGTGTCTATGCTCCTTCTGAAACATATCCATCAGAATCTGGGCCATGGAGGACGGGCTCACACACTGTCCATTGTGAGGAAGAGGTTTTGGATCACCAACGCCAATTCAGCTGTAAGGAAAATCATTGCTGAATGTGGATTTTGTAGGTGCTACAATGGAAGAGCAGTGGTGCAAAAAATGGCAGATCTTCCTAAGGAAAGGATTCTTCCTGATCTACCACCATTTACCAACACTGGAGTAGATTACTTTGGACCGGTTGAAGTAAGGAAGGGAAGATCAACCTGCAAGCGATATGGAGTCATATTTACCTGTATGGCGAGCAGGGCTGTCCATCTGGAGGTGGCAGTTTCACTGGAAACAGACGCATGTATAAATGCTTTGCGGCGTTTTATCAGCAGAAGAGGACAAGTCACAACCCTGAGGTCAGACAACGGTACCAACTTCATCGGGGCAGAAAGAGAACTGAAGGAGGCTCTTGCTGCTTTGAACCAGGACAGGATTCAAGGAGTTCTGGCGCAGGTTGGAATCCGTTGGCATTTTAACCCACCAGCAGGTTCACACCATGGTGGTGTGTGGGAACGGATAATCCGCCTGGTGAGGAGAGTTCTCAGCTCAGTTCTAGGCCAGCAGAGATTGGACGACGATGGGCTGCAGACAGTGTTCTGTGAAGTGGAGGCCATCTTGAATGACCGACCAATTACCAAGCTCTCGGAGGATCCCAATGACTTGGAACCACTTACACCCAACCATCTTCTTCTCCTCAAGGGTAAACCGTCTTTGCCACCTGGAGTGTTCGGACCTGATGACCAGTATGTGAGAATGCGATGGAGACAGGTTCAGTACCTCGCAGATCTTTTCTGGAAGAGATTGATACGGGAGTACTTGCCCTTGCTTCAAGAGAGACAAAAATGGAACCTGAAGAAAAGGAGTTTGGCTACTGGAGACATCGTAATGATCATGGTGATTCTTCAGCTCCTCGTGGTTCCTGGCCACTTGGCAGGGTTCTGGAGGTTTTTCCAGATAAACATGGACTTGTTCATTCTGTGAGATTACAGACTAAATCCAGCATCACTGAGCAACCAGTGACAAAACTTTGTTTGGCGCATGAAGAATAGATACGTTGATCTATACTTGGTGTGTAATAACATAATTTGACTCCTTTGGTAATTTGTGTGAATTGTTATGTCTGCTTGTCATTAACAATTAGGGGCCGGTGTGTAGGAGCCAAATATGTTGTTGAAATAATCCCTGGTTAAATTGTAGTTCACTGTTTTGAACATGGGGTGTCGCTGCAGTGTTTCATGCTTGGGTGTTAAAGGTAGGAGGATTACTGTTGTGGGCAGGTGTTTTTGACCCGGAAGGGCAAAGGGTTTTTGACCGCTACGGCCACGAAATGTTTGTGACGCCGTATGCTGATTGTTATGTCATTTTTTGCCACGAAATGGACTTTGTTCACATCTGCATTTGCTGCAACAAGAACAACCGGTGGATTCATTTAAGATTCAACTCAGCGTACGGTAGAGCAACCTAATAGTGAGGCGCGTCAACCAGGTCACTCCTGAGTCAACATCTCAGTGGCTAAGTATTAGGCTAGCTTCTACATTAACACTTATTTTTCACTAATGAAATGCAGGTAATATGGTGTTTTTCTTAGAAATTATGTCATTGTGTTACGTATCCAGTAGAGGACGCTCCAGCTCCTTTCATGTCACGCTCCACAGTCACCCCATGGCAGAGCGGTTTGTTTCAATGGTAAGTTTTTAACTAGTTTGTGAAATAAACAATAACTCAATAAGTTTCCCATTTCCCATGACGTGCCTCGTTGTGTCTGTTACGCTTAACTGATATGTTAGCAAGCTAAAGTTAGGATAGCCTAGCTTAAATATTACCTTGCTAAACACTTTAACCGAGTCAGTAACGGCACAATGAACGAAATGGTAACGTTACAGTACCTCAGAGTAATATTACGCTCACTCAGGCAGCTGCATGCTACCACACTAGATAAGACCGGAGCAAATTAGGATAACGCGTCGTTGCCGTGCAAAAACCGTTCTGGGATGCATTTATTTTCAGCAGCGCACGCACTGTGTTTTTTAACTTATGGCGTTGAGGAGGAAAAAGCGTTTCTGGTCGAAGTTATAACTTCATGGGTGAAAGAAAATGTGAACGCACGTTTAGAGGACATCAGAGAGGCGCATTTCAAATCATGTTTTCCCAGAGACTGTTATGACGCTGTTTATCCACCTATTACCTACAGATAATAATTCATTAAATACACTCACTGACCACTTCGTGAGACACTGTAAAATGTAATGTAATGTAAATATTTATTTTATGTTCAAATTGTTCATATGCTGCTTGTTCAACATAATTTCTGATAATAAAAGTATTTGAAAATAGTAAAATGTTCTCCCTTCAATTTATATCTTCGTAACAAGTGTTTGGAACTATATTTAAGCAGGTATTTCGTTTTTTTTTTAATTGAAAAATGTAAAAATTTAATTGGCTGATATTAATGATATGTCATTTGGGGAGTAGGCCCACCATCCCCATACCTCCGCCTGGTTAGCAAGCGGAACCCAAGCAGTCATGCTTACGTTAGGCCTGCCCACTTGGTAGAAAGTTACCCGCAAAGGGAGGTGGCCGCCATGGCTGTCGCAGTGTCTGCGGCGTCTACGGCGTCTGCGGCTCCTCTCCTGCTTCTTCCTCCCTTCATGCTGTTGGCCAGGGCCAGATGGCTGGCCTCCTTCTCCGTCTCGGCCTCCTGGCATGAGGCTGTCAGAGAGATGGACAAAGAGGAAAAGAAAGAAACAAGTCAGACTAGTTCCCAGAGACTCCCTGCCTCCCTCTGAGCCAGAGGTGGACGGCTCGGGGCTGGAGGTTGCTGGCTCCTCAATGGCTCCAGGACGGCTGTCCTTCTCCCTCTTCCTCTTGTTGTCCTACAGTTAGTGAGATGGAGAGAGGAAAAAAAGGAGCATTTAGTTAAATCTTTTTTCAGTTAAAACCCTCTAAGACTGATGCAGTACCGTAAGATAAATGGAACTGATCAAATTAGGACAGAGCCATTTTGACTGCAGTGACATTGTAATGTTCATACTATTGCAAAAGTTACTGTGGTGCTGTATCTACTTTCTCTCAGCCCGTCTGGTCTATTCTTCAGTTAGACTCAGATATATTTCACAAAATTATTTTAAAAATTCTCTGTTCAGCACACGTGGCACCATCTTAAGGGTAAAATTAATTCACTTCATTTTTGTAACCACAACCAAGTAAACAACAAGCTCTGCTTTATTCCAGTTGTTACTTGCCTTTAGCTCTTTTTTTTAAACTGTTGCTTGTCATTGAAGAATATAACTCATGACACTTTAAACACTTTCTTGAAGAACAAAATATTTTTATTCAACACATTTTTTGCATTTTTCAACACACTGACCGTTATCAGTATCTGGTACTACATCACAATGAAAAACAAATCCTGTAAACCTGTTGCATTATGACATTTAATTATCCCATGCAGTCCAATTATTACCTTTAAACAAGGCTGTATTGCATATTTTTGTTTTTAGGATTACAATAGGTATTTGGAAATGAACATTTTATTCTATTTTTAAGAAAACTCTAGCCATGAAATGCATTTTTTTATTTCTTAATGTGTCAAATATAACATTTCAAAGACTAACATCACACATCTGCAACAACAGCCACACAGTAATGCAGCTGTACTGAACTGAGATTTGGAATACACTTGTTTATCTTAAAACCATCGAAGCCAACAAAGAAAACCCGTTGAATGTCAGTTTCGCATGAGCCGTTGGTTTCAGTTGGACCAGTTATTTAATACCATTAACAGTTACAATGTGAAAATAAGGCACACTGACCAACATCTAAGGTAATAAATAAATCTCAAAGTTAAAAAAAAGGAATGTGGGCGACAACTTACAAAAAATAATGTCATTTCCTGTTTCTGCCTGCAGTATATTATACCCCAAGCGGTGTTTAAAAGAAATAAACTTGTTATTTTTGCAGAGGAATTTTGTCTCAACCGAATTACAATTAATTTACGTCTTTCTTGTGTTTTTAATTAATTACTGGTACCCTTTTCTTATATTATTTTCAAGAGACTAAAATGTGATATATTTAACACCGAATTCATAAAAGCGAACGTTAGCTCCTCAAATGCTAGCTAACATTCGCATTTACAGTGTTTCTTATTAAATATTTAGCCTATTTTATTCACTTTTATTTCTGCAATAATTTCACTTATTTTTCTTTCACTAATGTTAAAATATTTTAATATAAGCTATTTTATATTGCATATAGTGAAATTTGTTTTATTTTAGTTTAGTGGTAATATTATTTCTTTGACGAACATGAGGCAGAACGCTACAAAAACAATTTAAAAGGTCTGTCAGACAATTTTAATAGGTGGCAACTAAAAAGAAATCCAATGGCGACATCTTGTGGAAATAGCTGGCAACAGTCGTTAGCTGCAATGTTAGCTCTTTAGGTACAGCACATGCTAATTGTCTCGTGCCCAGCTGTCGTGAACATATTGATTAAAATGCGTCACTTATCTGATAGTTATCCAACAGTCCTATGTTCCATGAGTCGTATTAACTCTTCTATGGCTATGTTCTCTTCTATCCCACAAGGTTTGGTGTATTGATTTGTAACTTGCTAAATAGATTTGTGCTATTCAAAACAATAACTGTTTACATCCTGATAGAGGATGGTTGTAACAGCACCACTTTCACCAAGAAGGGATGATATGAGTCATAATACATTTTTATTGGATGGCACTTTCCTTCCTGACATTGCATGTGAAATGTCATGGTTATGTGAAGAAGCCAAAACACATGATTTCCAGGTCTCCTGGGTAACGTGAGGTATTTCATTTTTGCTCATTTTGCTGCTACAGATTACCAAACACTGGATGACAGGGGCAGTGATGGTTGTAACACCTTTTATGACAACCTATCCTCAGTGACAACTAAACACATTTATCTACCAATCTTGCTTGCTTTTTGGCAGGCCAGGAGAATTGGAGAGAAAACCGATAGGAGTGTGCTTGCACATGTATTCAAAACAGCATCAGATGAGGTGAGGCTGGGAGAGACAGTAAGGTCTATCCCCAAATAATACTCCATCTGCCATGTGACACTGAGCAGACACTGCAAGAAATGGCTAAACCTCAGAGAAAGAGGATCAGCACAGTCAAAAAGGATGTCTTGACCGATTACTTAACTGAGGCAGCACATTTGTGCTTTGGACTGAGTCCACGTGAGGTACCTAACATCTGACAGGTACAGGTTAGTGATGTAGACCTTAGTAGGAGTAGGTTAGTAGTTTATGTATATGTATGTATGTATGTGTGTGTGTGTGTGTGTGTGTGTGTGTGTGTGTGTGTGTGTGTGTGTGTGTTTAAACTGTTATGTTTATTTTTCATTCTTATTGTTACAACTTACGACAGGTTGTGTTACAACTTATTCCAGTGGTGGGACATGTGACCTCTGTCACTTAAGGTCCACTAAAATTGCCGCTGACAATTACAGAAAGGACCCAACAGGGGAACTAAAACACTTTTTCTAACCTTACAGACTTTTTCATATTGTCAAAATCAGCTAAATATATTAAGCCATGACATTAAAATCTTCTAGATAAGATAAAGATACAGTTTCTGTAATACCACAAACTATTACTGGCACTCCTCCCTTTAACTGTCACATTTGTTCCCATCCGTTTGTAACAAGTCACCTCACGTGAAATTTCAGAGCAAATTTTCTCCTTTAGGAAGACTTAGAACAACACTGGATACTGGAACAAGCGACAGGTAAAGAAAAACACTCCATTTCTCTGTAAAGTCCTTTCCATAATTTTGTAAGACACTTACGACAACAATCTGAGCGGGTAAGCAGCAAAAAGAAGAATTTAAATGGCTATAAATTGATGGGGCACACTCGCTCCAAGTGGTCACATTGCAGCCCATTATCTGTCTCATGTATTTCAGAATATGGTGACAGTTTCAGCAAACCTGACAAAAGTTATCATCATAGAAGTTACTAACTAAAGCTTTTAGCAGCACTGTGATCCATTCTAGATGTGCTTTTGTCATCTAGCTTTCTTATAGCATCAGGCATTTTAATATACCTCACTACCACTAGAGTCTTCAAGTCTAAACCGCCTGGTGCAAGCCCACGTCTTTCAAACTGAAACTCTGAAATAGTCTCCAAGCCCTCACTGGTGACTCAGGTAATTTAATAAGCAGAGATGAAAAAACAACAGCTATACAGGCAGTTTATTTTCTTTACGAACAGGTTGAGCAGTATTTCCCAGCAGCTCTGACAGTTGGTTCTTATTTCTCAATCATCACAGGATATTTCATTTAGTGTCTTTCTCTGTTACACAATCACAGTATTAACCCTAGAACCGATCCTGTGAGGTGAAAATCACTGTGTGTTTTTAACCTTAAAACAAAAGCCATAACCTTAATATAACCGCAACAGACAAAATGAAGAAAAAGATCTTAACATAGCCATCACAACATGGTATCACAGCAGTATGACTGCAGTTGGCAGCTGAGTTGTTTTCCCTTAACTTTTAGCTATTTTTGTATTAAAGGTGCTATAAAAATAATATTTGTATTATTAGAATAATTATTTGTAGTAATAACTATAGTAGTTGTCATAGCAGTAGAATTATTACTATCTGCATAAACATAATTTTACTTAATATTTCAAGAGAGAAATAGAAGAGAGAAGTTTTTGAGCGGACTCCTGCAGCTTTACCACTTAGCTTTGGTGGCAGTTATGACATTTTACCCTGGTTAAATACATCACCTGATCTACTGCACCCATACATGTGAAAATTAATTTAAAATAATTTACAGTAGCAAAGGTTGGGTTAATTTTAACTACTGTTTCAGAAATCACAGCAAAGTTCACAGTAGAAAATAAATGTTTTCTTAATTGTTTGTCTCACCAGACTTTTTTTTCACAGCAGACATTTTGACTTGTCACAGTAGGAAAAGCACAGGTGTTAACAGCAGCACTACAATGGCTCTGTTCTCTTCAAGTGTCCCAGTGAGAGTGACAGTGAGTCAGCACGCAGGATACGAGGATCCTGAAATCAAAACAACTAAATGAAAATAAGCTGTCGTTAATTTGATTATTTACACCTCAGCTTTTCCTACTGTGACAAGTCAAAGTGTCTGCTGTGAAAAGGGCCTATCGTAAAAACAAGCAGCACTCAGCACAGTTCAAGTGATAAAAATAGTCAAATAAAAGCCATGAGTTGATGGTAAATAGCAAAAAAGAAAAAAGAGAAGCAGCTGTCTAAGGACACTTGATATTTTGCCTTATTGCCTTCTGTTCTAAACCTCAGGCAGTCAAGAGATTCCACCTCTTATTCCTGTTCACCCTCGGCTTTACCTTTCTGGATTTTGGCATCAGTAATTTTTGTAAAGAGTTGTGCATACTTCATATATGCCTAATTCCTACAGTCAAAGTGCAGCAACCATAAACCAATTATCATTACAGAGCCTGATGAGATCCAATTTTCACATTACATATAGTCAAAAACTTTACAGTACACTGTGTTGCCATGTTGCCAAGTAACAACATCTCTGCAGTTCATCCAAGAGCATCAGTAAAACCTGTGATGCTGAATTATGCTGCAATATGTTGTGAGATGTTTCTAATATTCTTGAGAGACACCACATGAGAATCATTTGCAAGATGACAAAAAAGCTAGGCGTTTGGATTAGCTTCAAAATTTGCAAAGACGACCCCCATGAAGTCCAGTGCCAGATATGCCAAAGTTAACTGGCATACCACAAATCTGCAACACCTAAAAACTTGTTTTTTTTTGTCTAGCTACTATGGCTAATGTTACTGCAGCCTGCATGCTAATACAGTAGCTAACTGTCACATTATTTTAGGTGCATCAACTGAAAACTGCTAAGAAAAAGTCTGAATTATGCCCTCTTGTTACCCCTGACTCCTGATATTTCTCACAATAGCTTCAATGCCCAAAAATTGATATCTGGGTCAGCTCTACCATCTCTGCATCCGAGGGATCCTACTCAACATGTTATAATACGATTGTATAAACGCACACAAAATGGTGGTTCAGCTCCACTTTATCATGTTTCCAAAACAACCACGAAAAATGATCCAGTAAAGAAAAGTGATAATGCCACTAAAAGAGTGACAGTCAGAGAGATTTTTATCAAAATATTTACTATTACTGACAAATACAGATAATGGCCTCACAGTGTGCATCTAGTGTCCTTACTTCATTTGAGGTAAATGAGGGCTCCAGCATTAAACGGAGTATTATGGCATTTAAGCACGTTGTCAAACTGAGCTTGTTATTGTGTTAAAACTATGTGTTTAAATTACTTACTGGGTTTAATTAAGTACCTAAACTTGCCTTGAGTGTGTATTTGAGAGCAGCACTCCTCTTAATCGGAATCATCATAACAATAACTGATAGCGAACACGGTCCTCGTAAACCATTAGGAACCACTGACATTTGTAATGTAGGCAAACAACACCCAGCAACACTAGAGATAGCGCAGACATGTGTCTACTGCATCACCTCTAACAGAGGGAGGAGTCCTGGAGGAACGGAGGCTTCATCTTGAGCCTACACTGCTAGTATGCCTGTCCAGCCTGTGTCGAATAAGTTGCATGTGGGACTCAGCCCGTTTTTAAGCTCTAGCAGCCAACATAACAGTGTGGCTGAGAGCGCAACCTTGATTTCACTGTTTTCCATTTGTGTGTTTCTGATGTTGAAAGTCCAGCAGGTAGGAATGTAAATTCTCAGACGAGGAGAGGATTGTCAAGCACGGCCACTCCTGCTGCTACGCCTCCGTCTGAATGTTCTGAACTCTTGGTCCTCAGCAGATGACCCACACACTCGTTCATCACCATGTCTTTACCTTGCCTGTGAGGAAATAAAGAGAGGCGATAGGTGACACTTGTAAATGCTGAAATATGTCATGTTAACTTGACAGGATTATAAGTGTCCACTCTCCTGACTGATATTATAAGGTCTTAATTATAAACTTAACTTGGAATTATCTAACTATAAAGAAAGGACTCTGTCTGCGTGTTTGCATAGCTCAAGAAGTGTTCACCCGATCTATTTCACGCTTGGTGGGCATGGATATGTAAAGAGAACTGGATACAGCATTTGAGGCGGGGCTCCGTTCATTCCTACGAGTTGCTCAGTGGAGCATGAAGCCAAAAAAGTTCAACCTACCCACGTGTTACACATCGTTGAGCCCAGAGAGCAAACGCACTTCAGACTTAGTGGTAGTTAACTTTCAGTTAGCCCTCCGATAACTTGAGTGGGGATGAAATGATTTACTTGTGCGGCTCTTTTAGACTTTAGAAATGTTAATGGACCAAATGACTCAAATCCTAATAGTGAAACAAGTCATTTTGTGGTGGTTGTGACAGGATTTTTTTTCCTGATTTACATATGCCTTTTTCCCAAATTTAAGTCTAATGCCTTTGGAATGAAATTAATATACCAATTAGGTGTATTTCACCCATATTTCTCACCTCGAGGAGCCACAACTTTTTTTTTTTGCGTTTGTTTGGTTTGCTTTCCAGTAGCAGATTTTGTGATTGGACACAAACGCCATCTTACTTTATGGTTTTTTTTTCCTTTTCAACCGAGCATGCTAGCAATTAGCCTGCCTTGCTCCGTTAAAATATTGTCAACTTTAAAATAGCCCGAGCTAGCTTAAGGTAAACATCTGCTCCTTCTAAAGATGATTTCTGATGACTTATTAAGAGATACTAACACATAATTCAGTATTATCTGTAGCTCCATGTAAAGTGAATAAATGAGATGTGTCCCAGCTAATCCTCCGCTCGTCTGCGTTAACGTTAACTTCTGATTTATTAAAAACTGTTCTGAGAGAAACATGAAGCTGAATTTAGCAGCAGACTTCAGTAATAGAAATATAAAGTAGGAGTAAAAGAAATAACTTTTGGCTTTCTTTTTTTATATGATATAAAGTACAGTAAATCAGTAACACATTTTCAGCCCTAATGACTAAATACATATTTCAAGGTGTGTTGCCGAGTTTATTTTCTAATGTAGGTTGAGAATGAAGTCAGACGGGGAAAGACAGGGATATCATGTACTGTACTGACGTTGAGTGACGGACCTGTCAGTCTACGTGTCATTCTTATCTCCAAATTCTGATTTAATACTTTTCCGCTATGTCTCGTGAAACTCTTGTAGTGTTATTTCTCATTTCAATGGTACCTTTGACAACAGGAACAATCCCTCTTTGTTCTGGTCACATGTTCAACACACAGTTGCTGAAGACAAAACTGTAGCTTAGACTGGTTGTTAGTCGTTACAGACACGGACAGTGCAACAAGTACCTGAGCTCCGCAAATAGTTAACATTAGTTAATATATTTTTACATTTAAATAATTCAGTATTTGCTAAACTAGTTACTAGTTACTTAAACTGGCAATATCAGATTTTTTTGGCCACTTGAGGACTTTTTAAGTTCATCTGGAGTCATTGTTCTGGTGGATCTCAGAATAACATTCACTTAAGCTCTGTTTTCGGTGTCTACCATCTCGAGAGGGAATTATCTGACTCTTCAGCAGCTAAATGCTCCACCACATTCACCAGCTAGTGGCTGACTGTGTCTGTCTGCTGTCTGGTGCGGAGCAGCTAGCGTACAGTGTGTTTATCAAAGCTTGTTTGCTGAAAACACCTGCCTGCTGCTGCTGGAAACAACACGATGAGAGCAGAGGAAACTGGATCAAAACAGTAAAGTTGTGAGCCAGACAGCTACACAGTGAAGTGAAAGACACTAACACTGGGCTGAGGAGCTGATGTTGTAGAGGATGAATATTACTGCCAATTTACTTATTGGCAGTAATAAATGTAATAATCCTGCATGTATCCTTTAATAAATGTTGAATTATACAGCTGCTCTGTCTGCTCGCTGTGCAGTTCTGAGATAATGAGCAGCAATTAAAGCGAAATGAATGAATTTATCTTGAAAGTACAAAAGTTTTTATTTAAATATCCTCTTTCTCCTCAGTGAAATAGTGATTACATACCTGACATATGTCCCAAACGCTCCCAATTCACTGAGACAGTTGCTGATTTGGAGAGGACCATCTCGTCTCAGCAGGTAGTTCTGCACGGGGGTAGGATGGATTTTATCCATCAGAATATAGGCCATCCTCTCTGTGCTCTCCTTCACTCCCTGCAGGACCTGACAGATCTCTGATCCATAGATGTTGTTGCCTAGAAAAACCACGACAGATTTCAAAGAAACTGTTGTATACTGCAAAATACAGCTGTGTCATGTCATTAGTTAGTATTCATAAACCTGAAAGTTGGCAAAAGCTGAATATTACCTTCAACATTTGTAGTTTTCAAACAAAACTTTCAACACTCTTCACAGCAGTTATAGAAGTACTGTATGTCACTGCTGGAAAGATGGTCTTTTTATAAAACTGGGCTCTCTATGCAGTAACTAGTAGTCTACGCAAATACTTTAGAAATTGTTGCAACATGAGCAGAGAAACTATCACTTTAGCTCAAAATCTAGTTAACTGGTAAGCTAAAATATGTTTGTAATATTAATATTGTAATATTTCAGGCTAGAAATAGGCAATGCAGTATCAGAATCTTGGTTTATATTTGGTCAGCACTTCTTAATTTTACTGTTTGATCCAAGTTTGGTCTGAGTTTGGGAGAGAAAGCGAGAGAGGAGTGGGTCTTTCTCTCGGTCTATACTCTGTGTCCACTGTGGCGGGCACACGAAAATGCAAAAGTACCATCTGTAGTTCGCAGAACAGCCCTAGAGCCAGCGAAAGATCCGCTAAATCCCACACTGAATTTGAGCTGGAAGATGAGCAGGCATATCTGAGCACTGGTAAGATGGAGGAAGGTTTACCATGGTTCATTTACACATACTACCCACATTGTTATGATCCAAATTTGGTTGTAAACAAGCATCCCATTAACTGTGGCATACATTACCATGAAGTTACTGACATTTCAAACTCTCCAGGTTTAAGAAATGGCGACTACTGTGGCAGTGGTTTTAGAATTTTTCTGTGTGGGGAAATACATTTCTAAGATATTTCTTGCATCGTACCTCCTCCCTCTCGCTGAGGCTTCAGAACAAACCGGTCCGGTGCTGCCAAAGCCATTGCTACCGTTTTGTCACCCTCTGGTCCCTGAAGACAAAGACAACAAATACATAAAATGGGAACAGAAAGCATGCCAAAAAAAAATTGTAGGTAAAAACATTTGTATACAGCTCCTCAATAAAACCTCTGGAACAACTGTGCAGTCTGTTATTTTCTCACCATGTCTAGAGTATAGAGGCCCGCGAACGTTGCTCTGATCTGCTCCACTACTTGGGGCTGGTCTGGGAAGAACTTCTCCAGAACTCCAGGTCTGGCGAGCACCTGCTGGACCTTCTTGGTTCCAGCCAGGTGAGTGCTGATATCTGGACATTTCACAGCCAGAGAGCGCTCCATCAGAAGACGAGCATCCCAAGTCTACAATTGAAAAAAAAAAACAATACAACTGGATTCACTCCTGCCTCAATACACTAAAATGCCGTATGATAAAATATAATGTATTTAATTTCTGTTTAAAACAAAATTTGTTGAGTGACCATAACATCAACCTTTTTAGGATCAAATGTTTTAGTCCTTCATAGTTGGTTGGCTGTGATAAGAACAGACAGTGTTGTACGCTGTACAGATTTTGCGATTTGTGATACTGGGCAACATAAATTAAACTGACTTGACTTGGGCCTCCTGGATCGTATTTTATTGTCTCACCTGTGCCTGAAACAACAATACTTCACTAAAGCCACCATGAATTAGGCCAGTGCAGAAATGTTCTAACTGGTTTGATATTAAGCAAAACATGAGGCCGCACCAGTGTACCAAACTTCACCACAAGGTGTCGCACTTGACTCAGCAGAAGCTTACAAGTTTAACATGAGACTAACAGTGCTTCTAATTCGCAGTTGCATTTCTCCCCAATAACCTCAGGCCTTGGTTTTACATAACAACACACATGGCACAGAGGCCATTTGTAAAGCAGAGGGAAAGCAGGCAACGGAGGAGCTAGGGGCTGAAATGGAATGCATCTGCCCTTGTACGCTTTTACTCCAAACTATCATTAATAAAGAACTGCAACTGCAGTCTACTTGGTGGTGGTAATGCACCTCCAAGCTGGTTTTTAAACCGCCAATTAACACTAAATAGGAGGAAGAAGCAGAGTGAGAAGCTGCACCAAAATCAGCAGGATAATTGAGACATTTTATTTCACGTCTCATCTCTTTTTTACTTTGACTAACAATCCCTAACAACACTAACATAAACTTCCTACTAAACAAACACAAGGTGCGTCACTTTTTTCCTCCCACCTCTACTAAAATTTGATCTCCTTCATAATGCTGACCCCAGCGCTGCAGTAAATTGCACACAACCTGTCAGACTCTAATGGCTCTGTTAGTCTGTTTATAAACAAACATAACAAGTTATTCATGTTGTCATATTGCTTATTACCAATACAATACATGTCAGATTTAGCGCCATGACGCCATCTACACACGTTGCTGATTTATGCTACTTTTTAATATCCCAGAACGTGCCACAGTGACAAATACTTGTATAGTCGGTTCACATAAAATCAAAGCAGTTTAAGCTCATACACCAGACCAGACTGGGCCAGCAAAACAGGCAATCGACCCAAATCTGACGCCACTACTTCTATCTTAACACAGGGCTGTTTTCACTGAATGCCCACGCACATTAGCGCTACATAACCACTCTTGGAAACAAAAAATTATTTGCAAATTTTGTTAACAATAGTATTGTTATATCTATTGTTTCTTTTGTTTTCCTATGTATTGTATATTGCTGCCTGCTTTGTGTTCATGTACTGCCCCTTGCATCCAAAATAAATATATATATAAATAAAACCTGTATCGCCTAAT
Organism: Cephalopholis sonnerati; assembly: GCA_019142605.1. NCBI lineage: Eukaryota > Metazoa > Chordata > Actinopteri > Perciformes > Serranidae > Cephalopholis > Cephalopholis sonnerati. The sequence continues at coordinate 31,353,853 of JAGQAX010000011.1, forward strand.
GAGAGGATTGATTATTCTGCCATGTTGGACATACAACGGCAGAATGATCAACATGTGGCAGCATAGAAGAAGATAAACAAAGATGTGTTCTTCCTCTTGGCAAACCTAGAGAATTCAGATCTTACTCCTCAATGTCCATTTCCAACAAAATTCTCAAGATGGTAGTGTTTGCATAAAAAGAATATCCATCCTGACTGCACTTCACATAGCCAGTAACTAAAACCACCCAAATTAGGAGTAGAAATTTAAGTGAAGACCTGTTCAGACGTGTAGTTCTGAGGCATGTAGCCATTCCTGAAGTACACCACAGCAACCTCTTTGCCATCGCTGAAAAGAGAATGATATAAATGTACAGTAAGTAGACCTGACCATGACTGAATCATATAGCTGTGTATGACATATAGCTTAATGTATGAATGACACACTGTATGCCATTTATTTATTTGACAGACTGACAGAAACAAACTTACACAAACAGCCTCTTGTCCTGATCAAGGGATCCTGTTTTACAAACATCGTCGAACCGCTTTCTCATCGTAGAAATGTTTCTGAAACACATTGACAACAGTGTGCTGCTCACAGAAAGCACCATTTTTCACATCATTCAAATACAGGCCAACTACCTGAATGTGTATATAAAACACGATGATGGATTCACTTTTCACATGATTAATAATGTCCAATTTATAAGTCATCAGATCTGATTTGTTTGTCCAGACATCACCATCCTATCTACATGGGTTGCTGTGGTGATGAAGTAGGTGTCAGTAATCATGTAACTACACAGGTGATAATTACACAGGTGGCTTTCCAACACGAAAGCATGAGAAACAGACTGTTGTCCTCCATAGCCCTCTGCTAGTAGCAGCATGGATTCTGCTCAGCACTTCCATCACTCTGGTTATTACGTCGTCTTTGTGTTGCATTGCAAGTGACACACCAGCCAAATCCGATTTAAGCGGCCAGAGCATCTGGACTGAAATAGAAATTTGACTGGAATCACATTTCAAACCATCTCCAAATGTGGTTTGGATCTGATTTGCGTGAATCGCATTTCATGTGTTTTTTGTTTTGTTTTCATTTTTACCTTTTTTGCTGTCCAGATTTTCTAAAATCAATCTGGAAACAATTTGGATACGGCAGAAAACAGATTTGGGGCTGGCAGTTTGAACAAGGCATAAATGTGAATCCACATATTCCACTTAGCCATGTTTTTCCCTTGAACTGCATCACTTCCATATAACAATGTTAGCTAAAGCTACTGTGGAGTGGCTTGCGGCTTCAAAAACAGCTCCTCTGTGTGCACACATACCTCTTCCACAGTTCATTCTCAATGTATCGTTGATCAAAGATGTTCCTTTGATTCTCTTCCACCAAGAACATGACGAATGCTCTGTAAGGACAACAAAAGCTCCTGTTAAACACTCTCACTGCTTTAAACATTATTCTGGACATCTGGTCACTCTGAAGAGGCCATGGGTCTCACTGGTGATTGTTCTGATTCAGGACATTCAATAAGCAATGACATGAAGTGTCATAGGCTCAGGTTAACTTCAATCCTACCTCTCTGATCCATAGAGCTCCCAAGCTTTGGCAATGGCCCTGGCCAGACCAGCTGCAGGGTTGTTGTCTAAGATCTGCTGGCTCTCCTCCATTTGCCCAGCCACCTTTAGGATGTGTCTATTGAACACAATGATGAACACTTATGCCAATGTTAATCCCAGAAAATTATATATAATCACTGTCTGACGGCACTTTATTTCACTCTCTGTCAGTTGCTTCTTCATCTCACAGGGGAACACCACCAAAATTAAGAAGTACAATATGTTATTTCCACTGCCTGGGAAAGGTCAATCAATATTTGGGAACATGAGCTATTTTCTTTTTTGTGGACGTAGATAACTTCGTTTTCTTTTTCAAACCCAGATGAGCTTTATTTCAATGTTGAGTTCTCGGTTCTGACACAGAAAATGTACCCATATATACTCGGAATATTTTCATGGCTGCTCTCAGTGTCATCTTCCACCTTTTACTGTCTATGCAGCAGCTCCAGACTTTACACCCTATGCCATCACAATTTCGAATTTTAGCACTCTAGTTCTGGATTTGGAGAGTTGTTCATGTTAACTAATATTTCTGGACTGTATTAGATCATAGGCATGCCTCAGCAAAGGATTTTGCATCATGGGTAAGAGTGATGTGTGATTTTTTTAACACAGGAAAAGTAGCTGCCTAAAGGGGGCCACCAAACTGTATGATAAGGTCGACCAGACCTAGTTGCTCCACTAACCCTAGGTGTGATTTTCATCACATACAGAATCCCTCACTTAAAAATAAAAGCACAGTCTATGGGTTATTTGCTAATAACTGACTTACCTGTGTACGTCTGGCGTGCGTGATGAGAGACCTCCGAAACTGGCAGCAAAGGTGTTGATTTCTATCTGCTTCAGAGACGACGACCCGTCCTCTCCCTGGTCCAACATGTAGTCGGACCGATTGAGACCCAAAACAATAGACTGGAAAGAAGGCAAAGAATCCTCAGTCAGACTACTTAGATCACTAAAGGTAATATTCAAGGCACAAGGCTGAACATTCAGCGCAGACTGCTGTGAGCAGGCTTCACATTTGAGCTATCTGGCCCATCGAATTGTTTTGAGCCTAAACAATAAGTCAATTAATTTAGAGACAGGAAGTAATCAGAAACAATCTGAATAATTGATTTTCGAGCATAAGTACCAAACTTTCCCTGGTTCCAGCTTCTCAGTTGTACTGATATGCTGGTTTTCTTTGTCTTGTGCAATAGTACACGTATAATTTAGGGATTTTGGCAGTTTGTTGGTAAAAAAACAAACTATTTAAAGACATCACTTTGGGCTTTAGGTAATTGTAAAGGGCATTTTTCTCAATTTCCTGATATTTTATTAACCAATTGATCAATGAAAAGTGAAAAGAATCAGCAGAATAATCAATAATGAAAATTATTGTTAGTAATATTGTGTTATTTCAATGATGAGCCCAGTGTGGTTACACCAACTCAAAGGTCAACATGGCAGAAATCTGTGAATTAAAGTGGCAACAGAAAAGAAGAGACACACTGAAAAACTCTCAGTTGCGTAGATAGTTAAGTCAGGAAGAATTCCAACTACTAATAATCTGGTTTATAACTTCATTTGGATGAAAAGGCCTCCTTTCATGTATTGACAGCCCAAGGTTAGGTAGTTCACGCATATTCTTTCCCCATTAATCCATTTATTGATGCGTCTTACATTACCGTACCGTAAAATCATGGAACTCAAGACCTTCATTGCTTAACTGGCTTCAGAAAACTGAAAACAAAAAACACCTTGCAAAAACAGAGAACAAAACTATTCATCCTGAATTATAATAAATATATAATAAATGCAATTTGTCTTCGAGCACCATTATATTTTGTTTGCTATGTAATTAGATAACCTGCAACATGGTCACACTTACTGGTTTACTTTATGGCCTAAATCATGAGCCATACTATCAACTGTATTCATTCTAAATGTCATCCAGCTGAACTACAGCAGACATTCTCAATCAGGTGTGATCTTGCAATATTTCCAGTCCTACGTGAACAAGTGTGGAGTCTTTGTTAAAAATATATTGATAATAAGCAATCAAATGTGCAGTTCTAGCAAGACTCTCTCTGCCTTTTTTGTCATTTCTTAGTATTATTTTTTTATTATTATTATTATAAAGTACAAACAAATGACTCTTGTTTGTAGCTCAATGACGAGGCCTCTGACCCCAAAACAACGGATAATCTGAAAACATAATGCCAGGAAAAGTAAAGCCTGTAATTTGACAGATTGAGTTTTCAAAATCACTGACATACCTGAGACCTTCCTTCTTTTAGGATTTGTTGGTGGATCCTGAACAACCTTGCGGTGAAATCATCCACTGCAATGGTGCTGTAAACAAAAAATGTCAACCTGTTAAAAACCACTTTATCAAAATGTTAAATTACAGACTCACCCAGAGAAGATAACTATATTGTGATCTTTATGCTGCTACTTGACACTACACAGCATGGCAACCTTTCAACACCACTGAGGATGCCATTGTAATTGCTGGCTCATGAGCTACCTAGAGAGAGCCTCTTGCAGAAAGTCTGGATCCTGGCTGATCTTGTCCACCAGTGTGTTGTAGTGAGTTTGCACTGCCAGAGCTTGGAGGAACACAGCCTTGGGCACAGGTGTAGGAAAGAGTGTGAACGGAGCGTAGGTCACCAACTGAAAAAAACAAGTTATAAAATGTTAGAAAAGAATGCTGACGTCCAAAATCTATTCATCACAAAACACAAGCACTGGACATGGCATGTGAGGAATGAAAACAAGCACTTGGGCTAAAAATCCCTGTAATTGCAAACACAGGCTCAATAAAGATCTGTGCCAAATCCTGTGCCCTAAAGCGGAACAAATTCCTAACATGACTTCACATTGAACACGCCTGTTTTAACAGCAACTGTTTAACAGTCCAGTGGTATGGAATCATGTCCTCTCTTACTGGCCGTGGCTCACCGTGTCACATCACATAAATACATTTTCACATCTATATGCTTTAGATTTGTTTTAAGAAGTTCAAAGACTGACAAAGCAAAGCATCCTCTTTTGTTAAATATGCAATGATTTCAACAATAACTGCACAACTACACTGTGTATACAGAGTGCTATAAATTCTTTTGTCGCATAATCAACTAACTGCACAGTGTGTGTAAAGCAATGTGTTGTTAATTGATTCATCCATCTGTGCAGTTTGCATGAATAAAAACTGACAATACAGAGAGGGAGAACTGGTCTGATAACTATTGTGGTTGTACAAGTTTTTTTTCACCTCTTGCACTGTGTGAAGTACAAAAAATATTATTCACTGATCTGATATCAGAGGAACTGCTTCAACGTCTATAAATTGGCATATTTACAGTGTTTGTTTGTTTGTTGAATTGCTTTTATTCCCTTTGTGCTGCTACTTGAGTGATTACTTATACAGCAATCTTAAAGTACAACAAGTTTGAACTTTAATTCATTTACATGGCATTTTAAAAAGCAAATAGGCTTTGCATCAAAGTGCTTCACAAAGACAGAGATATATGCATATACTCATTCAAGCATATAGAGACATATACGTGCATTGATGCACAAAGACAAATGAATGGAACAAGACGCACATTCTTAACCTCTCTGTGTATTTAACCTTGTGATCCTGCAGCCTTTATGTTAAGCTGACAGCAAATGTGATAAAGAAACGGCAGGGTTTTAGAGTTATGCAGTGATTATTGCCACCAGTTTCAAGGTACCAGTGACAAGGTAAGGAATTACGGTCTAGTAGAATTCTGCTTGTCCACAATAGTCTATTGGCCAATTGAGTTAAGTGTTAACAAATGATATCTCAGTTGGTTGTAAATGATTTTCTAACCCTGACACAGGTCAGCTGTTTGTCTTGTCTCTTTTTATTTGTCTCTTCCACTGTCTGACTGGTCTCTGATTAATCTTCAGAAGGGTTTAAAAGGTTAGGGATTGTGTTCAAGATGATAGACAATCCAGTTAAAAAGTATGCATATGTATGCATGCCTCACTGAGCTTCTTATTTTTACACAAATTACATTAAACATAAGTGCAAAGGCAACCTAGATCAAGCTCTAATACAAGTAACTAACAAGATGTATCTTCCCTCCATGATCTGTCACAGCTCCAGTGTATGTAATGTAGCAGCTTTGACCTTTTAAAATAACCAGTTCTTTACTTTACTTGTGACAATCTACTGACATCGAAACTGTTTTTATGGCAGAATAATGTTAGGTGTAATACTATCATAGTCTGTGCAGGTCAACTAAGAAGTATCTCTGTTTTCACGTCCTACCTCTGATGAGTTGGGGGACTCCTGAATCCTCATTAAGACACCCTGCAGAAGTGCTGCATCTTTTGCCACCTCCGCCAAGTCTTTTATCAGTGCAGTATTCATCAGTATCTTGTCTGGTATCCCCTGGGCCATCCTGATTCACCTGTAACATGAAAAAATAGTTGTAATATGTGGCAGAGCAGTACAAGAAATGAGGAAACAAGAGTTTTCCGTAAAGGAATACCTCACGCACGAAATGACCTGTCGTATATTGATTACATCATTCTGCTTTACCTTGAATTTGCAAAGAAAATACAGTTTTTAGCAACAGCAAAACTTAATCAAAACATCAGTTTACAAACTCTCATGCAACTTGTGCAGTAAAGTACTGAGCAAATGACTGGGTAAATGATATTTGGACTGTACTGCACAAGTTGCATGAGAGTTTGTGAACAAATGTTTTGATATAGTTTCAGTGTTATTCGATATCTTATCTTATCTTCTTAGATGTGGTCACAAATCAATCTGTTAACCATGATGTTCCCTGTTTTCCATGAAGAAATGCGAGAAATCAAAGTTTTCTAGATCATGTTGTGTTTCTTTAAACTCATGTATTTCACTGCTGATTGAAAAGAAAACGTTACATAACATCAACATTATGGACATTACTTGGAAGAGTTGCTTAGTCGTCCAATTTTCACTCCTGACAGTCAACGTTACACATGTGAAAACATCAGTACGTCAACAAAATAACACCCAACAGTGCATAAAGTCGCTGCTTGTGTAATAACACAATGGTTACAGGTCCGTGTATTCTAGTTAAACACCTCTACCTTAACTTACCTACCGCTACCTGGGTTTTAACCAGGAGACACACCTCACATGTGTTAACACCGTTGTCGTTATGAGTTAGCTATCTACCTTCAAGCTAGCCGGTTTTTTCCAGTCGGTGTTTTCTGTCCTGCGCGACAGGTCTCACGAGCACAGCGAGTACGTCTCCTTTCACCCGAAAATGTCACTTTCTGAGTTGTAATATCCTCTGCAGCGCTACAAAAAAGACGTAACTGAAAGATGAGCATGGACTCCTATCATACATATGTCACTACGGATCTACAGAGTCCGTTTGTCACCTGCCGCTGTTGATTGGTCGGTGCCGTGGATGCTATTGGCTGTTCAGTACCACGTGCTTTGTTCAGCCAATCAGTGCTCAAAACGTCACCGAAATGTTTGAAGCCGGTCCCGGTGATTAACTGTGGTCAAAATGCTGACTGAAGAATGAGACAGCACTTCACGTCAACTGAGCAGGGGCATTTTTAGGCAGGTAATATGTGTGTGTGATTCATTAGATGATATAGAGGTTTATAATTAAACGGTAGCAATGTTCTGAACTATGAATAACATGAAAAATGGACAGAAATGTTACAACGAATATATCTGGCAAAATGTTTCACACAGAAACGCCTCAGGAAAGCTTCAAAACAAGTCTGTCCAGTCCAAGCAGTCCAAGAGGTGATTGAGCTCCACCCTTGGATAACACCATTACACCCTTAGGAATGACATTTATTAATACTGCAAAATCTTTTTGGGGTGTGATAGAAGACTATAAACAGACCCAAATTCAGAATAAGTGATTAAAAGACCCAGATAAAGTGATTGTCTATTATATATATACATATATACAGTATCTCCCCTTCTGTTCCTGTGTTTTTGCAGAACATTGTGAGGTCAAAGTAAAGTCATCACTTCATTATTTTATCCAGTCACCATTTGTGTAAAATGTCTTCAGAATTAGTGAATTAATTCTTCAGATATTGGCCAGAAACGTACTTGTAAGGTCACAGTGACCTTGACCTTTGACCACCAAATTCTAATCAGTTCATATTTGTGTCCAAGTTGACATTTTTGTCAAATTAGAGGTTAGTCCTGCAAAGCTTCTGACATATTGTGTTAACGCGAATTAGATGGTTGCAACAGTGATCTTGACCTTTGACTATTAAAGTCAATTCAGTTTATTGTCAAGTCCACGTGGACGTTTGTGCCAAATTAAAAAAATAAAAAAAAATCAGTGAAAAAAATATCACATTCCCAAGACTGCAAAGGATATGGTCACAGTGATCTTGACCTTAATCCACCAAATTTGAATCAGTTCATCCTTGAACGCAAGTAGACGGTTGTGCCAGATTTGAAGAGATTCCCTCAAAGTGTTCTTGAGATACCATATTCACAAGAATGAGAGGGATGCAAGGTCACAATGACCTTGACCTTTGACCACCAAAATTTGAAAACAAATAATTACCTTAAGGTGTTTTTAAGATATAGCATTCACAAGAATGACAGAGTTGAAGTCACAGTGACCTTGACCTTTGACCACCACAATCTAATCAGTTCATCATCGAGTCCAAGTGAACGTTTGTGCCAAATTTGAAGAATTTCACTCAAAGCGTTTTTTAAGATACTGAATTTATGAGAACGGACAGCCGAAAACAAAATGGCTCTAGCCACAGCTATATCGCGGAGACATAAAGTCACTGTCAAACCTATTGATATTAAGCACTATGATGGTTATCCCAAATAAGATACTGACCACTAACTAATTACATTAGTTTTAACGTAGAATTATGACAATAGTCATGAGACAGTAGAACAAGAAAGAAAAGAAGTAATTGTTCAAATATTCAAACGATATAAACATTTCTACACTAAAACAAAATGTATGCGTTATAAAATATTTGTAAGTAGAACACATGTAAATTATCATAAAAGATATATGCAGTAGGCTACATAAATGCCCAAGAAAAGTTCAGTCCAGGGCAGGGATTCCCCCAATTGTCAGGCCTACTCCACACCAGCAGAGGGAGCTAAAGCTTCTTAGATACAAGTCACAAGATCTCCCTCCAAGCTTCCTGGTTTTGAACAGCCTGCCAAAAGCTTTTCCTCATACAGTCCCACAGGACTTCAAGATAATCAGTAGGTTTCAGTCAGTTCTGTTAACTCACCATATAGACAAAGAGATCAAGTGTATATGGATGATGTCACACTAGCAGCACATGGCAGGGGGCAGCCATGCATAGTGATCAGTAAGTACTGAACTGTGACTGTAATTTTGCTGTGTGTTTGTCTGTATACTTGTAGATGGCCAGTGGACAGCTGTCGAGGGCAGAGGCGTTGGAGTGCTCAGGCTACAGGCATGCATGTCACGTGATGCTCTACTGTGACACGAAAACTCAACTGTTTGGGAGGTTTCCCATAAGTCATATCATACTGGTAAGGAAGAGTTTGTGTGTGTGTGTGTGTGTGTGTGTGTGTGTGTGTGTGTGTGTGTGTGTGTGTGTGTGTGTGCACGCGCGCATGCATGTGTTTGTGTCTGAATGGAAATGACTGAGTCCCTGCATGCACAAGTGATGCACACCTCTGCTTTCAGTGTTTCTGCCTGTTTGCATAAAAACACACTCCTGTTTGTGAGTGAGCATCTCTGCCTCTGTGTGCGGATGCATCAGCGTGTGAGTGTATAACAGCCTCTGTCACTTCCCACAGATGCAGATGCGCTTTGACGGTCTGCTGGGTTTCCCTGGCGGGTGAGTCTTTCCTGGTGCTGCTTTTGTTTTATCCTTTTATGTGCACAGCACAGGTACGTTTACTTGAGGCTTGTAAGTCTCTCTTTTTCTTCACAGATGAGCCCGCTCAAAAGATATAAACCTGTACAGCACAGAACAAACATTCACACACTTTTCACTGGAATACATAAACTACAAGGATGAACAGTGAAACATGACATGACAGGTTCTTCTGTAAGGTACCTTGTCTCGCCATGAAAATAAAAAACTATTTCAAAAAACTGTAACTACCAAACACGTACTGCGTAATTAGTATTCGACTTAAAATGAATCACTTGTGTCTTTGTGTCTGGGATTTACAGCAGTCACTGCCAGGATTTCTGAAGCATCATTTGCTAATACAGTGAATTAATGTAATGCTGCAAGAAGAACAGTCTGAAAAATCATGATAACATGGCAAAAGAAAGGGAAACTGCGTTAGCAAATGGGAGGAGTGGTCAGAAGCAGCACTGTCCCAGTTTACATGCAGTAGGCATACTTATTGTATACAGTATCTTACATATACTAATTCTATTGTAAGTACCGTGTTTGCCCACTTAATTCCAACAGGAATGGATACAATTTGTTTTTTCCCAGCTGTGTGCAGCTCTTGCTTTTCTTTTGTACAATGCATCATGGGAAAATATTCATCAGCATAGTGAAAAATCACTGTTATAAAATTTAGTACAGATGATGCCCAGAGCTCAAACCCAATCACCCTGGTGATCTTTTGATTTTTTTATTTTTTTTTTTTATCAGCCGGTCAAAGTACTTTTTTTATCTAGTGAAAAATGTACTCGATGGATTGCTGCAACATTTTGTGGTTTTAAGTAAAATATCCAAAACAACCGTTGGATTGATTATCAAGAAATGTGGTTCAAGCATTCATGTTTCCCTCAGGATAAATTGTTTTAACTTTCCATATTTCAGTAAATCAAAATTTAAAGTAGTCCAATAATATGCTACCTGCAAAACTTGTGACATTCATGACATCAGCCTCAGCGATACCTTGTGTTTAGCTCTAGGGCCAACAGATTAGGGCAAATATTAGCATGCCAACGTGCTAAACTAACACGGTAACGTGGTAGTAAACATAATTGCAAAACATCAACAGGTAAGCCTGACGACGTTAGCATTTAGCTAAAACAGAGCTATGTCTGCATAGGGCATCACAAAACTGCTGGCATGGCTGTAGACTCTTGTTGCTTTTACATCTTTTGTTTTTTTTCCTCTATGGATCACATGACTAGAAATAAGTGAACAGATTAAAGCTGCAGCTGGTCTCTTACATGTATAAAAAATCTGTGAAATAAAATAATCTGTGAGAAAAAACATGTTCCTCTGCCCCCTCCAAATGTTTCTAAAGGCATTTGCAAGAATCAGAGCCAATCAGAGCAGAGATGTCTCGGAGTGTAAACATTTTCACTTGTCTTTAAGTTGACACCATTGTCACAATCCAATGACTTTTGACTTTCTTGTAACTTGAGCAAGTGTTTATCTCAGGGTCGGAAAAGTGAAGCCAATGTAGGTGCTTTAAACCTGCATTCTTTGTAATGGCCAGCAGGGGGCAACTTCACTGTTTGCAGAAAGAGGTCCAATAGTATAGAAGTCGATGAGAAACCCCACTTCTCACGTCATTTATTACCTCAGTAAACATTTTCCTATAAGTTTATGATCCCAATCACTAGTTTCAAGTCTTCTTTAATACAGCATAATGTTTATTTTGTAAGTTATGGTGCTACTTAGTGATAGACGATAAAGCAGGGTGTGCATTTTGGCATGGCTACCTTGTGATTAACAAGTCTGCACCAGGTGTCTGGTGTCCTCGGATTCTCAGTCAGATCCACCCCGCGCGCTAAACAGCTCCAGCCTCTTGTCCAAATATGGCCACTTCTGGCTCCAAAAAAAACAAGATGCTGAAAGCCAAAATGTGAAAATCAAGGCTTATCAATAGAGTCATCAGGGATGACGTTTTTCTTTAGGCCGATTGGAAGTTAACTTCGCCCTGGTTTCCTCGTCAAAAAATCTGTGGGATTTTTGCAATGGATCTTTTCAAAGGTTTTGTTCAGCAAGACAGTCTTCACAAATGAAAACTACTCATGATTTTTGAAGCATAAATGCAATTATCAGAGGTAAAAATCTAATGTTAGGCTATAAACAAACTACACTACAGTTGTATGTCTTTATGTTGCCCCCACAGCATGGCTGTAAAGCCGTGTTCGGCCTGACGGTGGTCTGGGATCTCTTTTAGCAACCTCTTAGCAACCACCTTTTTAAAGACACATAAAAGCGTCTAGGTTCACAAGTGGGGTATTAACTGACATATTTTATGTTGTAGAACAAAACAGGAAAGTCTCTTAAGCTCGTGATAACCACAGACCTTATTTCAGGCATCCAACCAAAAACCCTAATTAGCTAAAATGCTAATTTCCAAGTTTTAGCACTCATTGCTGGGGCACTCTATGGTTGTCCACTAAGTAATGGTTGACGTCACAGTGGCTACGTCCACTTCTTTTACACAGTCTATGGACTTGAGGCAGGAGCAGCTCAGCAAACTAGTTTTGGGGTTTTAAATTGAACAAGCTTTTCATTCAGCTTGATTTATTTACTTCTGCACTGAGGAGTCTCGGGAGAGCAGTACAGCTGAAATTGTTTATCTGCTCTCATATCTGATCCTGACCTTTGCCCCCACCTCCCACACTTCAGGCTCGTTAACCCATCGAAGGAGACTCTAGAGGCGGGGCTTAGCAGGGAATTGTTGGAGGAGCTGGGCGTGGCGCTGGCAATATCAGTAGAAGATCATGTGGACTCCCGCTTTGCCCCAGCTCCCTCTCCCTCCCTCTCCTCCCGTCTTATCACTCACTTCTACGTGAAGAAGATGGAGGAGGAGCAGATTAGGGAGGTGGAGAGAGCGGCTGTATGCACTGCAACAGATTATGGACAGGAGGTATCGTGTGTGTGTGTGTGTGTGTGTGTTCTTTTCCATCTAGAATGACTGATTGCAGTCATTTACCTGATCTCATGCTCTGTTCCTCATCACCTGCTCTCTCTCTCTCTCTCTCTGTGTCTCTCCCAGGTTCTAGGAACGGTCAGAGTCCCTCTCTACACCATCAAAGCCGGGGGAGGCCTCGCGCCTTTCCTCTCGCACTCGTTCATCGGCAACGCTCGCTCCCAGCTGGTCGACTCTCTGCTGCGCTTCAACCTGGTCGCCCCTGAGGAGCTGCACAAAGCCCTCACGCACTCGCTGAAGATACACACACAAAACACAGAGGACCTGCATGCGGCCCTTGTGCTAACAGAGGCAAGGAAACGGTTTTGAAACACACCCTCACGTGCATCAGCACATCCTCTCAAGCACATACTTACAGTTTGGCCATCGGCAATGCTCAACACAATCTTTCACTCACACAGTTAATCCTACACACACACACACACACACACACACACACACACACACACACACACACACTGTGATACTGATTCTGAGCTGGTGACTCATAATTGCCTCATGCATCAAACAGTTTGGAGAAAACATTATCAACTGCTCCACTATTAATGCAAATAAAATCATTTAACTGTCCATGACATTCCCACTTTTTCTGTCATTTTTCTCCTGTTGTTGATTTGAAACTGAAAACTTGAAAAAACAAATCATATGATGTGAAAGCAATCGCCATGGTAATCAACTTTCCTTCATCAAACCTTTTTGTATCTTAATGTTATGATGATGATGATAACATTTCAGTGATTCTATCAGGATATTAGACACATCAAAATGTTGCAAGCTGGTGCCGGTGCATGCAAAATAACAGACGAAAAGCAACCAGAAGCATATAAGACATTACACAGGGCCGTGCTACCTTATATGGCCATGCACAGGCACCCTGTGGTACTCTATATCTACCAAGATCAAAGGGGCAGCATAAAAAAACATCCTTTCCATTCAGGTAGAATTCTTCGTCTGTCTTTGTGCTGCTCAGTTTTGGTGGTTTCATTTATGAAGTTATTGCGGCGGCGCTGGTGCAATCCAAGGATTAATTACGTCCGTGACATACTATATAGCCTACAGGCGAAGATTTGATTCCGTTTAAGTGTACCCTTGGTGCGCATAACGCGCCTGCACCAGATGTTAGTAACCTCATTCCCAGACAATATTGCTGGCAGTGAGCAAGAGCAGAGACATGATGCTGCCTAATGTTCATGATACCTACTGTAAGTGTACAATCTAGCCATTGTTTTTCTTTGCAGGTGAATCGGCCTGACATGTGGGATATATTACATGTACTTACTTACTGAATAGTGCAGGAGTACATGCTGAGAGCATAAAAGACAGAGTTTATGTTTGATTCATTACGCTGCCTTCAGTGTTCGCTGTTTGATAAATCGGATACAAAATGCACCTAAAAGATGGAGTGAGAGGATGAAGGATGCTGACAGAAACACACTGATTCACTCATGTTTTATTCAGTCTTCTATACAGTATATTTATTGCAGAGGGCATATCCATTGATCATAACCATATTCAGATTGACTCATCTTTGCTCGGGTGTTGACAGAATTAGTGATGCAAGTTGGACTTATTTGTGCAGGAGTGAGTGAGGCACAATGTGATCTACTGTCGATACATGTCTCTCAATCGGTGTGTTTTTCTCAGCTGTCAAGGGGAAAAAATGCACCACATCCGGCGCAACAGACAGGAAGCACAGGAGACAAGTGGTACGAAACACAGTTGTCTACGGTCGCGTTTATGCAAGTCTGTGGTTCCCTTTGTGTGTGTATGTGTGAATGCAGCTGCTTGAGGACATGCCTTTCTGAAGCATGCACGTGTATGCGTGTGCATGGAAACGGTTGCATCCTGCACGAGAGGGCGCGAAGGGAAAGGATGCTGTCATGTGATGGCGTTGTAAGGGCGAATAATACAAGGTCATCAGAAAAACAATTCGACAGAGAAAGGGATGGAGGGCTGGAGAGGGAGAGGGAGGGAGGGCAGTGCAGGCGAGGGATGGATGGATGGAGGTGGGGGGGGAGAGCCGGAGCGAGGGATGCTGAGGGAGAAAGGCAGTATATTCATAGCAGCAGCGGTATTTATAGCCGCCCAGAGGAGAGGAGAGAGCACGGGGCGTGGCTTTGGTTGTGGCTTTCACACTGCTTCACAAGGCAGAGAGGGAGAGAGGGAGGGAATGGGAGGAGAGAAGAGGCTCTGGTGAGAGAGAGAGAGAGATAGAGAGAGGAGTGGGGGGGGGGCTATTTGGCATATTTGGCAGGAGAGGGAAGAAAGAAAGGAGGGAGGGCTTTTGAGAGAGTGTGTGTGTGTGCCTGAGAAATGAGAGAGAGAGGGAGGGAGAGAGAGAGAGAGGGAGGAGGGTACTGAGCTGAGAGAAATCTGTCAGATTCAAACACACTGCTCTGTGTGTGTGTGATAGAGAGAACGAGAGATGAGAAGAGAGGAGGAGAGCTGAGGAACAGATAGAAAGAGACGGCAGAGGACCACAAAGTGAGGTATGTACGGCTGTCACGCTGCACATGAATCCAATAACAACCTGTGTGTTTGTATATACTATATATATATATATATATATATGAGTATGTGTGTGTGTGTGTGTGTGTGTGTGTGTGTGTGTGTGTGTGTAAAAGTGCGTGCATGCTTGTGTACACGCGTGACTAAAGTGAATGTCTGTGTGTTTATATATAGTTTAGTGTTTGAAAGGCGCACTGTATTCACTTGGGGGTTTCTAAGTGGACAAATGGATGTAGGCTAGTGGCTGTTGGGGGTATCAATTATGTAATATGTGTGCACCATTTGCAGTGTTGATGCTCTGTGTGTGTGTGTGTGTGTGTGTGTGTTTACATGCGTGTGTAATTATGCTGAGGTGTTTATGTGGCCATTGTGTGGAGCACTGCTACAGTGCCTTGACCATATGGGGTGATTTACGGCCATTGTAAATATAACTCAACACCCCTGTGCCGCGAGAGCTGGGGGACCTTAATTCCCCCCTCTCAGCTTATCACCTACACCACTGACAGCTAATTCACGTTCTGTTATTATATAATGAAGATAAGCAAATGGCTCAAACAGCCCTCTCAGATGCATCTACAAAGTGGCATTTCCTTTGTGCTGTTGGTTTACAGTGCAACAACAAAGATTGCGATGGTAATGTGGCAGAGCAGCCTTGCCTGGGAAAATTGCAACATTAGAAGCGCTTGTAGCTTTCAGATTTCATGAGCTGAAGTTTAACTAACCTAATCCAGTGTCAGTATCTGAAACATACAATACAGGCGGGCTAAGATTATGATCGTAGTAGAAATGCATGCTTACAGGTTGATACAGTAGTTAAAAGCAAGATGCAGATCCCTGATGTCAAACAGCATGATGGTTGACCACCTTGCCTTCACTGCATCAGATCAACAAAGAAACCAGTTTCACACCGATTCAAAACATGCAGAATAGTCTTTGCACCAGTAATGACTGTGTGACAAATGATATATTTAATGTGCATTTTCTGTGCTTGCTCATGCATAAGGTGCAAAAAAGTGACTCTGATCCTGATCTAATCCACTTCCTAAGGTTCAATGAACATATAGCAATAAATCTGAAATTCTGCATGAGCAGAGATATGAGTTTTTCTCATACACTAATGGAAAAGGCGTTTGCTTCTTTTATTTAAGTTAAAAAGTGAAGTGAAAGTACCTATTTTGCAGAATGGCCCATTTCAGAATAATATAGTAGTGACCATTACTATTTAAGTGTAAACATGAATTTAATGTAACTAGTCTGATTTTGCAACTATAACTAAAGCTGTCACATGGATGTCTTGGAGCAGAGGTATAACGGTATAACTCACAATAAAATGGAGTTACTTAAGTAAAGTTCAAGTACCTCAAAATTGTATTTAAGTGCAGTATTTTGAGCTACTGCACCAGTTACTTTCCACTACTGTGAGTTTCTCACTGAGATTCACTTATGCAACCTGTAGTACAGAAAGAACCTCAGATTAAAGACCCGAATCTAAATTGACCTCTAATGAGCGCTGTCACAGAGTGTTCCAGGGAAGTTGCTGCTGGAGAAGTAGTGGCTTCAGCAGGGCCAGAGGAGCGGATGTGGCCAGGCTGACAGCCTCTTGGCCCTCACAGTGCCCGACTGTCCGAAACAGTTTTCATTTCACTTTTTTATTCATGCTCTCTGCCAGGACGCACAGGTATGCATTCCACAAACATTACCTGTAAATGATCCTCCACATTAAACCCAACCAGGGCAGGACTTGAGAGGTATAGACGGCAGTGGAAATTCTTCTGCGGCCTTTGGCTTTAATTCTGCAGCCCTGTCTGATATAAACTGCTCTCAGTGCTGCTGCAATTATGTCCCTTGCCAAAATCTGAAAGGCACCTTATACACTGTGTAAAATATATTCACTAAGCTGCATTGCCAAAGACCCTTTTATTATAATGTCACAAGTAGCAGTGGCCACACTTTCTTTTCTGTGATGCATTATGTGCAGTTCTGCCACCTTGAAACTAGCTGTCCCTGTGCTGTGTGCTTTGGCAGCGATGAGAACCAGGATTAAGCTGCGGCTGAAAACTTTCTGTGAGATTTGCAGGTACAGAGTAATTCTCTACAGATGGTACGAGAGTAAAAACCTGTGGTAGTGTACTATGATATGGTTTCCTGTTTGCTATGGCAGCTGCTGCGCAAGCAGCAGTTGAGAGGGATACAGAAGAGAGACTCTGGCAAGAAGCAAACTTTGTCATGATATGATGAATTTGGATTTTGCTACTTTGCATAGCTAATCTTGCATCGGCCTAAATCTCATGACACGTTCTAAATGAAACCTGGGGCCACAGCCAGTATGAGGGCGCTCTACCTGTTGTAGTGCAATCAGGTTGGCTGTATGAGCTGCTTTCAGATTTGCCTTGCAATCTAGCAGCCAATGAATGAGCTGACATGTCAGGTAGCTTCCACGGGTTCAAAGTGGATCGTCTTCAGTGTTTTGCAGCAGCATGCCTGTGAGAAAGCACAAGCCTAAAATCTGATTGTACACCTCATCTTAAAGCCAGACTTTGTAACTTTTTAAAGAATAAATAACTCTTTCTTCCTCTTACAAATAAAAAATAAAATGCTCTTTCACTCGATTGACCTTTACAAAGCCCCGCCCCTTGGTGACTGTCATCAAGCCTGTCAGGCTTTCACACCTAACATGTCAATATGTTATCAAGTGAGAGATAGTGAGAGATTATCTAAAGGAAATAATAACACATTTCTGAAGTAACAGTACTGAAGTATCAGAGAGAATTAGACAGAAAGGACAAGAATATGCGTCTCTTTTTCTAGCTAATATCTGTTTTAGCCCATTGCTAGCAAAACTAAATTATCCCACTTTTCCATTTGTTTACAAAGCCTCAACTACCTAACTTAAAGTTAAAACACATGTAATTTATGATAAAAATTCTTCTTTGCTAGCTAACGGGCTAAGCTAGCTAGTGTCTTACCTTGGCGCTAAAAGGTTTTCGTTGATGGATTCAGCTGTAAATGAGGTCTTTCACACCACTGAATCCATATCAGACATCTCCCCTCTTTTGTTTTTGGCTTTAAATTAGCAAAAAAAATGACACCCACCCCTAAACTTCGAGGATATTTGCTGTCAGGCTTGCACTGTTTCGGCATTTCCCCTTGTTCTGAAAGCTTGACAGGCCTCCTGCACCAAGTTGCAGTTGCTAATTTATTGGACAGCTGTGTAGCGAGGGACTTTTGACCAGTAGCTTATGGTGGCTTATGTTAGCCAACCTAACAGAGATATTTCCACCTAAGCAGTCAGTTCACTCACTCAATGAGCCTGTGTATACCTAGTATTACCATGGGCCTTGGATGATCCAATCACAAGTGGACAGCACTAGATACAAGTGTAACCGACCACCGAGACGTGATCCTTTGTGATCAGATCCCTCAAACCACATGCTGAAATGGTCTGGGATTCATTTGAATACTTATCTTTTGTAGTGTACATGCTAGCGTGTCTTGATGTGTCCTGAACAAGGACTACGTCATCATCGCAGGACGTGGTGGTTGTTTTAACCTACCCATTTTACGACTAGTTGGACAAAGTGTTGCATGACCATCCATCATTTTGCCCTACGGAAGAATATGTGCTGTATTCTACTGACAGTGATGTCTCCAGCTGTACACACACAACCACTAACGTGACTAGCAAGCATGTAAGTGGGAGTGAGAACTTAATAACCATGTGCAGGGCCCGTTGACCTTCCAGCATATGGGACGTAGGCCGTAAAGAAATCCAAACACAAGTGGTCAGCTGGATAAGCATGATAGACGCAGGTGTGAACAGCAATGTGTCTCAGCTGTCCACTTGTGTTTGGATTAACAAAACACATGTTAATACCAGGTATAAAGAAGCGCTATGACTCATCTCATCTTGTACTTCTGTCACGCTGAGTTAGGCCTGTAACATCGAGCATTATCCTGTAATTGTCATTCATGGCCACAGTGGCTACTGTTCAGCAAAGTTACATATGCTTTAAAGGGCTACTGAAGCAATTTAGTGTTGCTCTTTCCTAAAATTGGGGTACTCACAAGGGACAGATTTTAAAAGGAATGGCCATGGTGATGCAGCAGAGGCCAAGATATTCTGACTTTAAGTATCCAATATCAGTCAAAGAATACTGCATGCTACGTTCCCCATAATGCAACTTAAATACATTTTTCATTAGCCCCTTTCTGCCCAAACATCAGGGTTTTTCTTGTAGACGCTGGAGTTCTCCCACCAGATTCAAAGAGTACATTATACAACTATTTTAACAATTGGAGAGGTACTTCACAAGACAAGTAAACTGACCTTGATTTGTAAAATAGGTGGAGAGCCCCTTTGAGCTGTCTTTCACTGGAGGGACTTGCAGCATTATTGCCAGACACCGTACGTCCATCTAAATAACATAATTAAAAAAAGGAAAGACATGACAGATGCTGTGGCTCTACCGTAAACTGAGGCACACTTGTCTCCTGCTAAAACTACTTCAGGTCATGATGAGGTCTGTACAACAAAAGCTGCTGTAAGCTATGACAGCACAGGTCGTGTCTGCTGCTGATTATACAAGTTAATTCCATTACGCTTCATGTCGGTGCTACACCTACAGTAGACCCTGCACAGTAAGATAACACAGTGCACATACAGCATGAATCGTTCTTTAATGCTTTTATTTTGTTGTATGCTTGATTATAGTTTAAAGCCATTTTCTGTATCCATTCTATTGTTTAACGTAATATTTTTCCAAGTGTTGTTTGTCTCCCTGCTTCCTCCTGCATCATAAATTGCAACACGCATCTTCTCCTAATCATGTTTGTGTCTGTAAGAGCCTCTCCAATCAGCCTGTCAGACAGATGAGTGTCACACCTGACTCTACCTGACTTGTGTTCAGAGCGGTGCATGTACAGCTGTAGCACAGATCCACATAAGATCATGTGCAACACTCTTGTGCACCCTTTTAACAGTTCAGTGCTTATCTGTGATCATACTGCGCTGATAGGAATGAAACTTTAACGCCTGTGCACACTGTTACAGTTCAGCTTAAAACCTCATATTTCCCAAAAGTCAGCTTTTCAGGAAGTGAGATCATCTGGCCGAGGGTCCTGTTGACACCCATGTGTTTTGCTTTGGACATTTCACTCTGCATTAGTAATGGTTTGGCTTTGTCCCACGTTTGCCGGGATCAGGGTCCATTTTACTGCTCACAGGAGGCAGCCGTTGAGAAGCAATGCAGCTGTAAGATTTTTGGATACATTTCTGCAAAAGACATAACATGAGACGACGTCCTGTACAGTAACAGGGTCAATGCAGCACAGTGTGGTTGGCTCTCAGCGATGTCAGGAAATCCCCACACAGTATCGGTCATAACATCAAACACAATATCCCACTTGTATTACTTCTGCTTAGCGCTTCATTTTTTTTCCTACAGAAGAAATTAGCAGAAAATCCCCTCAGTAGCAATAAGGATCTATCACACTGCACCACATGTATCCTCTCTTGTCTTCAATCTACTTTATATTCACTATGTGTACCACATGACCTCTTTCTTTCAATGACCTTGACTTTAAGTATGAAACACTGTTTCCAGATAACCTCCGTCTCTCTGCCCCCACTGCCCTTTTTGCTTCTCTCCCCCTCAGCCAGTTGGGTTCTGCCTTTTCCTCGGCCTTTAGCTGGATCTCTCGCAACCCCCTCTTCTCTCTTTCCCAGATCATTTACATTCGCTTTGTTCTGTGCAGATTAAGGTCGCACGCTGATGAAGGCCTCCAGAGCCTCCAAGGTCTCGGGGCCCTCACAGTCTCATTTTCAGAAACATCTATCTGCTACACTTCTCCATTTGGTCTCCAGTTCTTTCTTTACCGTTGCTGAAGTGTGTCTGCCTCACATCCACCACACGGTTTTGGAAGAGGAAATGAGAGTCTAACAGCACTTGTTTGTGGGTCTGAGTAATGGGCTTCAGTTACTCTATCACTGATAAATGCAACCTGTTAGAACAGTCAAGAACAACATCAAGTTTTCCCACAGCACTGAGAGTTGCAGGAGACCACATGAAACCAGGTCAATATCAGGTCACATTAGATGTGGATTGTGTTGAAGTGAGTGTGTTTCTCTGGTCACATTTCAGTTTGGGTTTTAACCAGACCCAAATTATTGCTTGAGGCTGATTGAGGAACAATGTTTCCAGTGAAGGCGGCACACACTTTGGCACTCATTGCAGAGTGCTGAAACCTGTTGAGAAACTGACACAGGATGTGGGAAGTGAAGTTGCTTCTGTGTGTGTGTGTGTGTGTGTGTGTGTGTGTGTGTGTGTGTGTGTGTGTGTGTGTGTGTGTGTGTGTGTGTGTGTGTGTGTGTGTGCGCTTGCCGGCCAGTGTGAAAGTAAAAAGCAAGACACAATGAGTGTGTGAACTCATCTTTTCTCAGTGCAGTTTACGCTGACTAATAAACATCCATGCAAATGTCTGTGTCTGATGCAATGTAAGCATTTAGTCATGTGCATGTACGACTTATTTGGTTAACCTTTTAAACGTAGGCTTTTTGGACTTTTAATATCTTCTGTACTGGCATTACAATCCATAAGCTGATTTTCAATGTCTTCCAACATTTCAGCAGCATAGTTTAAGACATTTGAAACAGGCCGAAATCTGCCTTTAAAGGGTTACTCCACTGATTTAGTATTGCACACCCATGAAGTTTGAAGACTTAGGTGAGGCAAATTTAAAATAGAACAGTCAAAATCTATGCAGCAGAGGCTGAGATATCCTCATTTTTAGTCCCTAGTTTACTGCCACAAGTCCTTGATCCTACATTTCCCATAATGCATCTCATTGCATATGTTCATTAATCCTTCCCTACCTGGTAAACAACCATGTCGTTTAAATTGATTCCCGATGTTTGTCACTTATGTTTAAAAGCCCGGCAGTGTTGTAAAGTGGGAGGAGCTATTTTGTAAAAAAAAAGTGGATGGTACAAGACTGTATCGATAAAGACTACAACTCCCAGGGTGTCTTCAGTAAGAAATATCCCCAGCATGCGAGCACAGTGCTCCTAGGCTGAGGGCTCCACCTGTGCTAATAGAACTAGGGTTACAGTATCACAACCTTGCTATCTTACACAGGCTCAGACTCCACCTGACTCTATGGGTACCTGATGAATGCATGCCCTCTCGCGACATAACATATACCCAGCCAAACTGATTCTGACTGGCTAAACCTAGGCTGCCGCAGCAGAGAAGCAGTGGGCTCCAGCTAACCCACGTGGTAAGCAACCAAATTGGTTGAAGCCATCGTCTAAATTTGCAAGCAATAGAAAGCAACAGAAACCCTGCACACCACATCTCTGAGGTCATCAAGGAGCACGTAAACATGTAGGTGCATCATGCCCACAGAGGAGTCAGGTGCAACATAACTGACACACCCAACCCTTTTAAGACTTTTAAGAGGAGTCCAACATGTCCGAGAGAAAGAGCCGTGGACAGGCAGGAAGTAAACCAGCATGCTAATGGCATAATGCGACGGCTTTATACTGTGGGCTCTTGGCAGGCTACGTTTACACAAATTTAAGAGGGCAAATTCGTGCTTTTGATTGGAGGAGAGCATTATCCAGAGAGTCCAGTAGGGGGTGGAGCCTGTGTAGACGGAACCAAGTGTTTTGAACTCACAACTGCTCTGAATTACACCATCAACGAGCCTCTGTTCCATAGAAACAGTAGCTGAGACTCATGGTTGTAAAAGTTGTAAAAAATTTAATCTATAGAGTCATTACATTATCTTCAAGTTTATATGTTTAGTAACATTGACGAGATCATCAAAATAAAACTTTGAAATTAGAATTCAAAGTGATCAAATGTAATTCTGAAACTAGCAGCTTCTCCCACTGCACTACTCCTGGTGAGATAACCCTGATGACATCACTGGGGTCGTTTTTCAAACTTGTAAAAGCTTCTTCAGAATCACAAAAGACATAACGCAACTGTTTTCCAGGATGTTACCTCTCATGATGAGCAGGCTGACTTTGATGTGTACAGTTGGTGGAGTTTCCCTTTAATGTGTGCAATCAACAACATCAACCCACAAAATGAATGTGAGAATTTGCTGACACGTCAAAACATGAGTCGTGACCCAAAGTGGATCCTAGTGTCACCAACGAGTATTCACTACATCCTACTGTGACTCTAGATTCTCATCTTGACCTTTTTCCTTCTTGAATCGCGTTAAACTTGGTTCAGTATGTGTAAAAAAAATGATTGAAGACAGTTGCTTGTGTATTTGACCATTACCTTTACGGACATTGCCAACCCTCAACCTCAAGGCCTTGAATGTCCTTCATTACTGCTGTTACTCATCACCTCTTATCTTCCCATCCCCCATCCTTCATCCTTCCTCCCTCACATCCCCATCACTTTGCTCTCTTACTGTCCATTCGGCACTCTGCCCCCCACCCCCACTGTCCTTCCTATTAAATCTCCCTTCTCTGGTGTCACTGTCCCTTTCTGTCTTGTCGCCCTGGCCTCATTTGTCCTCTGGCTCTCTCATTTTCTTATTCTGGTCTCAGTAAATCTGCATTTCTTGCCCCCTGTTGTCCTCCTGTCATCCATATCCACTGCTTCTCTAACTGTTATCCTCTCTTCCTCCACCTTCTTTTTATCCCTCTGTCTGCTGCTCAGGCCAGTTCACCTATGGATCAGCATTCATATCGGAAACCTAAGGGATTCCATGAGCACATCGACCCGACTGACATCCCCGCAGAGCGCAGCAGATCGACACTGATGCCGATGCTCTGCACGCAGCTGTAGAACAGCAAGGCCAAGGGGGTCAGGGGTGGAAGGTCACAGACTACAGAGCCGGAGCAGGAACTGAGGTTGAAAGGTTCCAGGAGGCGAGACTGAGAGGCTACAAGAAGAATCAGAGATCAGGAAGGAAGGTCTCAGTGACAGAGTCAAGGGTCAAAGATGATGACATCACATGGAAAGCTAAGGAGGGAGAAGGGGAGTCTGGCTGAGTACGAATCGCAGATGAAAGGTAAGATCTGCATATGCGTGTGTGTGTGTGTGGTGTGTGCTAGTCTCTGTGTAGGTCTGTGCCCTTTATCGCACTTCTGTTTGTGCACTTACCTGCATGCATGAATGCATATAAGATAGCACAAGTGCATCCATGCATGAATGTGTGCAGTTGCTCTGCACAGACTCTCACTGAATGCAGTTGTGCATATGTTTACATGTGTACTCAAAAATACCCAAAGTGATTAAACCCCTCTTGTTTTGAAGTCAGTCAATCCATGCAAAGTCTGTTGAAGCCAACATGAGAGCACAGAATCCCTTAATGAAAGTAAAAACATGAGCATGACAAATTTTGGCATTACAGGATTTTCACATGACAACAGTAGTGTGTGTGTGTGTGTGTGTGCGTGTGTGTGTGTGTCATGTGCTATGTTTTGGAGGGTGCATGCCGTGGATGGGTGGCTCTCTGTACTGTACTACAAGGGTGTATTTATAGCCAGTATTAGTGATGCTGTCTCCTCACATCCAGTCAGCCCCGGGCTGTGTACTCACACAGAGACGGAGAAAAAGAGGAAAGAGGGGAAAGAAAGAGCGGGCCGAGCGGAGGGTGGGGGGGGCGGTCTGAGTGAGGAAGAAAAGAAAGGGAGACAAGAACAGGTAAGGGAAGAGGAGAGAGAGAGAGAAGTGGGAGGGCAAAGCTACAGCAGGGTTATTTGAGAGAATGATGTTTGTATTAGTCTTTTCACAGCAAAGTGCAGCACCGGGCCACACCGCCAGTGGCTTGCTTGTGTTTACATACAAGCTTGTGTGTATAATAACCTTGTATTATGCACACAAGCTTGTATGCATATACACTTGGGTTATTACAAGTGAGCTGTGTATAATAATTACCATGTTGCTGTCAAATTACTCAGTAAATCTCTAGTGATTGCACCTCCGAACGACAGCATGAACCGCATTTTATCTTTTCTCATTCACTGGGGGAGACGTGGGAATACTAAAGACATTGTTGTATCTTCTCTAATTTCTTTCATAATCATTTCTTATTAGTTAAATTATTGTGTGAATGAACTATTCCTCATGGAGCCATGGGTGTCCCCAGGCACCATCAAATTAACCACAGGTGTAAAACCCCTGCTGATTGTGTATGCATGCTTTAGTTTTATGGGTATACTTTATGCAGACACTGTATAAATCTGCATCCATGTGCACTTTATGCCTGTATGTGCATGCATCTGCTGGCAGCAGCATGTGTCATATGTATGTGTGTACGTGTTTTTCATATTTGTGAACAAGCAAGATGAAATATAAAGACATGAAACACAAACAAAGTTAAGGAAGACAAAAATTCCTCCCTGGGTTAAACATACATACTCTTACATAAACATATAGTATCCATGCATTTCATAAAGGATACAGACATAACAAATAATACTTTAACTCCCACCGCAAATCAAATGTCAAATCAAATTTTACTGTTTTCTGTTTTCTAGCTGTCAATTGCTCTGATTAAACAAAATCCAACTATGAAAGTAACCAAGTCATCGTAGCACTCAGATCCTTTACTTCAAGGTGCTGCACAGTATCAAACACTCAGAGTCTGGGTCAGGATTGCCTGCACATGGCTCTCACCCTGATGTCACAAGCAAACATTGTGGTGGCTAAGCGGAACAGTGCGAACCATGCTAATGGTGCTAACAGCGATAATAGTGTAAAACATTTGCTCACGGTGGCAAAGCAAATTTGCATCTTCACATCACATGAAGTTCAACTTTTGCGAATTTTGACAAGCAAAGTCGCAGCCTCAACCAACAGCAAAGACGCACAGGATGTGTGGAGGAGACATTGTTTGTGTCTGTGTCCGATATTGTATAATATTGGCAGGAAATGTAAGAAGATAGAAAATGTACCAATATCATCATATTTCATGGTATTTGTTAGCCAGCTAGCTAACATGAGCTAGCAAGCTAGCTGTCTGTGTTCGTCACAACTTGCACTGCCTGCGTTATCACCTCGGTAGGCAATGCTCACTCACCTGCAATCACTCATGTGTGACCATAACTCTGCTTTCACAACCAAAGTGTTCCACCACTGTGGGTCAGCAGGCTGTTATCTGCAGTAGGTGCTGTAATCAGTGGTGAGGGGAAATCACTCTTTGGTTTAACTGCTAACACCACATACTGTATACATCAGAAATGTGAGAAGAAGACCTCAACCAGACAGCTTTTTGGTAAGCCACGAGACAAATAGGTTGATATTTTAAGGGATTATCATATGTGGTTTTATGTCAAGTGTAAATCTGTTACTATAGCTGTTAAATAAATGTAGTAGAGTAAAGTACAAGTACCTCAAAATGGCACTTGAGCACAGTATGTAATTTACTTTCCAAAACAAAGAGACTTCTTTGCATTCCTGAAATGTTAGAGATAATATGTCCTGATGAAACCACTACAGTATTTTCTTAGACTGTATATAAAGACGGACGACGCGTCTCCACTTTCCCCTACTGCACAAAAATGAAGCCAAAATATCTAAGACATGGCTGCTACCATCTTGTGCTGATGATGTCATTTGGAGCCAGAGTCTGTGCAGTAGCAATCTCCACCGGTACGGAGTTCCCGCCCATACACCCGTCTGACCTATTGCGAGCAGCGCCAATAATAGGGAGCATACGGACCAGCACACACAGCTATGAATCGTGACCTCAATCCCCTGTTTCTTTAACATCAAATTACAAGTTGTAACCAAACATATAAGAAAAATGAACACTTGAACACACAGCTGCGTGACATGAACTACCTAAAATGACAGAAACCATCTGTGTACTTTGTGTTTTTCGTTTGGTCCATGGCCCTAAAATGGAGCCAGAAAGGTTTATGACTTATTCTGCAGCCAGGCGATCAAGATGTTTTGGCTTCACTTTTGGGGAGCTTTATATACAGTCTGAGTATTATTCCAGTAGAGGTGCTGACAACTTGATTTGGCATAGAATCAGAGGACTGTGTTGGAAGAGTGAGCCATTTTGTCTGCTGTGAGATGCACCATAACTTGTAAAAAGATGATGAGAGGAGAATCTGGTCAATTTAAAACTTTTTTGTGCATGTTTGTATGAGTGTTATGTCAGCATGTGTCTAGGGTTATTAACATGTATTTACTTAAATAACTGTCCCCTTTCTCTCCATGTCTGTCTGTCTCTGTCTGTGTCCCTCCACCTCTGTCTGTCTGTGTGTGTTTGTGTCAGACCTGCGGGCCCAGCTGACAGACCAGATAAAGATTTTAGACTCTCAGGTGGAGGTGAAACAACAGCAGCTCTCAGACCTCTCTGAGTTTCTCCGGCGCAGAGGAGACATTGAGGCTGAATATGCGCGCGCCCTCGACAAACTCACCGAGCGATTCACCCACAAGACTAAGAAGTAAGTGTGTGCGCAATATGTGAGTGCACATGTGTCTCGTCAATTTCTCAGGTGATTCTTCAGTGTTTTATTTAGCTGTAATTCAGTAAGGATGTCTGTGTTTTCTCCAGGAAGGAGCAGTGGGGTCAGTCTGTGTGTCAGGTCTGGTCTGTTCTGCTGACTCAGACTCGTCTAGAGAGCCGGGAACATGCAGCACTGGGTGACACCTGCTGCAACACACTCACACAGCGGTTGGTGCACAGCACGGAGGATACACACCGTCTGCACAAACGAGTGAGTGCATCTTTGGTGTTAGGTCACATTCACGCAGCAACAGACACAGTAGACATGCAAACCCTATCCTTGGAGGTCAGCCTCTCATCACTCCTTTGTTATTGTAATATTTTACTGATGATATTCAGTGCAGAGATACAGAGGTGAGGTAAAACTTCTGGATGCAGTTTTAAACAGCATATTATCTGACTCTGAGAGAGGAGCAAAGGTGAATGTAGTTGAAATTCAAGTCTTGTGTTTTTAAAGGTCTAGTGTGTAGGATTTAGTGGCTTCTAGCCGTGAGGCTGCAGATTGTAACCAACTGAAACTTCTGCCATGTTTCAAGCATAGATATAAAATAATCTCTTGATGCAGGACACCATGACGGTACCTATAGTCCAATGGAATTGCTCACCTGGCACATATGCCCAAAAAGGTTTCTAGCTTCAGGGTTTGCTTCCACAGTATACCGCCCATTGAATATGCATAGTAGTGTTTCTCCTGCTCTTCTAAAAGATTTACATTGTGATGACATCACAGATTTTTAAATTGCTTTTCTAGGCTCTCGAAAATTTCTAGGAATATAAAGCCACCATAGACCAAAAATTCACAATTTAAAGAGTCATAATTTGCGATTTGAGGTGACATGTCAACAGTTTTACAGACGTTTCTTTTATGGTTGCCTATGGGGAAAATCCTTCTTGGTTCCGCAGGGTTGGTTTTTTTTTTGTTTTGTTTTGATTTTGCCGCAATACAGCAATTGGCTTCTGTGAATTGGGAATTCAAAGTAAGGCTAAGTGGCGTTCATGGGGGGCCTGGTGCCAAGTGTGTAGGAGAACTACTGTGGCAAATGGCCCTATCTGGAGCCAGCGTTTGGTTTGTCTGTTCTGGGCTACTGTAGAAACAGCATGGCGGGCTCCATGGAAGAGGACCCGCTTCGTATGTTCGTATGTAAACGCTTTATTCTAAGGTAACAAAAACACAAAGATTCTTTGTTTCAGGTGATTATACACCTATGAAAGCATAGTTTTTAAAAGTATATTTCTTTTCTGCCAATCAATGGCCCTAAATCCTTCACACTGGACCTTTACATCAAGTAGAAATGATTGTGCTTAATTTCAGGAATTTTATCTTGACCGTCAGTATCTAGAGCAGAGCAGAGTAAGCAGATCAATACACTAATATTATGTTACAAACAACTGAAATGACTCCACAGCAATATGTCCTGTAGGACAAATAAATCCAAGACTCAGTGCATAAAGTCATCAAGATGGCTATTTTTCATTGCTGCCACATTCATTTTGTAATACATATTTGTAGTAAGTTGGAACTCACCGAACACAATGAAGTCCTCTAAATCCTCCTTCGTGTACTTGTCCTGTTATCTGTCCCGGTGCTGCAGTGGCATCTGCAGTCTCATTCATTTTGTAAAGCACACAGACTCATCTTGCTCAAATTACTAGTTGTCAGACACGCGTTCCCTACCTTCTCATAGTTGAAAAGTGAGCAGAATTTTAATTAAGCCACTACAGTCATTTCAGAGCAGCTAAGAGGTGTTGTCAGGCCCGACGCCAAGCGCAGCAAGACCCTTTTAGCCTTTCTAAAATCACTGTCAACACTATTGAGTCTGTTATTGCCACCATCATAGTCATTGTACAAAGTAACTGCACATATGATAATAGCTAAATTAGAATAAATGAGTGATACTTGATTGTTGTTGTCTAGTGTTCTTTATGTATTTATTAAGTTTTATTTTAATATACATTAAGTTCATTTGTAATTCAAAGAACAGTTTGAACATTTTGGGATGAAAAGGTTGATACCACACTCATTTCTGCATGCTGTGAATTTAGGCTACAGTTAGCAGGCAATTAGCTTAGCTAAGCATAAAGACTGTAATCAGGGGCAAACAGCTAGCCTGGCTCCGTCCAAAGGTACAAAAATATAACTACCTACACCTCTAAATCTTTCCAATTAATATGTTATGTCTTGTTTGTTTAAAAAATAACCTATAATTTAAATGTCAAGTTGTGGTTGAACAGGGACTCATTTGCTGGAGTCTTGTGCTGCCTTCAAATGGAAAAAGTTTGTGGTTACGACATGGGAAACTGTGTACACAACATGTGCGGTGTTGAAGTGGTTAAGATTTGAGAACACTTTCGCAAGACAACAGCAACATGGATGTGTAGGGGCTGTTGAGAATATCTTCAGACGAATAATGCTGAAAAAGAACAGCTCTATACAGTATATTAACACTGAAAAATGATCTGCACCATTTCAGAAAACATCAGTAAACACATCACAACTTGTCAACTTGGAGCTTTTAGCAAATTGCAACTTACGTGATCAAAAATACCACAAGAGGAGCGTTCATATGGACTCTCCATGCTAATTGCATGCAGCTTTAGCTTAATATCCAGCATACAGACATGAAAGTGATATCAATGTTCTCATTTAACTCTCCACAAGAAAGCATAGAAACGTGTATCCCAAAATGTTCAACTATTTCTTAAAAGTAATTCTTATCCAGGCATTTGGGAAGTGTCAGACGTTTATTGGTAAACAATCTACTTTTGCAAATTGCAGAGCAAAGAAGTTGGCATCCAGATGCAAGATGAGTTGCTTAAGGTCACCACTGAACTGCAGACGGTAAGTACTTCATAGTGTTGTCTCTGCATGTAATAATGCTAAATAAGGTAATAATGCGCTGAGGATGCTGATGTGGAGTTTCCCTTATATGACAT
Source organism: Cephalopholis sonnerati (assembly GCA_019142605.1). Taxonomy (NCBI): domain Eukaryota; kingdom Metazoa; phylum Chordata; class Actinopteri; order Perciformes; family Serranidae; genus Cephalopholis; species Cephalopholis sonnerati. The sequence goes on from JAGQAX010000011.1 coordinate 31,384,252, forward strand.
GTACTGATGAAGGCTCTGAAGACGTACAACCAGTACCACACAGACTGTCTGATAGCTGAGGGCAAGCTGAAGGAAGCCGAGCGGTTGGAGGAGAGACACACCGGCAAGTCGGCCGAGCTCGGGCCCGGCCAATCAGGAGGGCAGAGGCGGAGCTCCGTCAAGAAGATGGAGAGATTAATGGAGAAAGTAAGTGTGTGTCTGCAGTATGTGTGTGTGTGAGTCACAGGAAGTCTTGAACTGGGTTTTCCACTTAACAAACCATTTCCTGTTCCTGTTGTTTTGTCTGTGTTTGAGTTAAAAAAAAAAATTGTAAATGCATATCTCCTTCATGCATATGCTTTTATAAGGAAGATAGCGTTGTCTTCTTTAATCAGCACATGGTTTTGTGTTCTTATCTCCTCTGATTTGATTTGTGTTCATCTGTGTGCATGCACAGAGGCATGGCAGAGTGCAGGAGACCCAGCTGAAGTGTACCAAAGCTCGTAATGACTACCTGCTGAATCTAGCAGCAGCCAATGCAGCCATGAACAAGTACTACCTGCAGGATATCAGCACTCTCATCGACGTAAGAGACACACCATTTGTGCTGTGTGATTGTCTGTGTGTGCTTATAACACTGAGAGCATTCAGTGGTTTTCAGTCACCTTTTTGTGCCACTCTTTCCTGTTATTATCTGAAGAAAAGCTGAGATATTATGAGGAAAAAGAATAGCTTTGATTTCTAAAGAACTCCCTGTCAACAAATAAAAAACCTCCTTTCTTCCAAACCACAATCACCTAATTATTAATTCTCTCTCTCCTTTCCCTTCTTACCTCTCCTGCCCTATCATTGCCTTCCCACCTCGCCATTCTGTCTTTCTCTTGGTCCTCTCCTCCATCCATCTTTTCTCCTCCTCCCTCCTGGCAGTGCTGTGACCTGGGTTTCCATCTGTCTGTGGAGAGGGTGATGAAGTGCTACCTGGCCAGTAGGTGGCGCATCCAGAAAACAGAGGAGACAGGTCTCAAGCAGCTGGAGGCTGCCGTGACGTCCCTGGACCAGGGCGGAGATAGGGATGCGTTGCTACAGCAACACGATGCCGCCTTCTGCCTTCCATTCAGATTTAACTACCATCCACACGAGGGAGACCAGGTGAGGAATAAGAATTACTTTTCAGCAATCACAGACAGGCTTTAGTCAGTGGGAAAACACTGAAAGGATTAAGTGTACCTGTTCTCTGTTGTACCACAGTATCATATAACTCTACACTGTTACATTTACAATGTCAACCTTACCTTTCTGACACTGTGGCATTGCCCCTTAACCCATTTATCTTTTTAAAGTTGATCTGAAATGAAGAATTAAGGGAAGGAAATTCATTTACAAAGGGCAGATTTTTTATGAATCCCACCCTCTGCCCCTCCCATCTCTCTCCAAACAATATCCCAGTGGTTTGGGCTTCATGATCCTTCAGTGTTATATTTTGTATGTGTCTTTCAGGTGTGTGAGGTGAGCGCGGAGAGCCAGGTGAGGTACGAGCTGGAGACCAGGTTCCAGCAACTTCAGTCTCGACTTGCTGCCGTTACCTTGGAAACAGAGGAGGTCAGCTAATTATTCTCACTGCCTGTTTCTTCAATGATCTGTCTGTCTGTCCCCATCTGTCCGTCACTCACTCACTCAGTCAATAGACGAGTGACTAAGTGAGCAAGTGACAATGTGCAGCTTTACAGTCTGAACGTTAAATAAAACAAGACTAGGTGAAAACCTTGAATATGTCTGGGCTGTGTATGACGGGCTGGAGGGCTTTTAATTTGAAAAAGGAAGTGGTGGCATTTACTCAGTCACAGACTTGGTTCTGCTGTTGTGGTCCAGCCCAGAAATTGATGTTAATACATTTTTAAAATGGAGAAAAATACACTCACACAACAGAAGGGACCTGCTTTCTTTTGAGCTAAACACAAACCTCCCCTCTTCAGCTCCAGTTACTGATGTAGGCTACATCCCTGCGTCACTAGTGGAGGCTGTGCAGCTATTGGTCACTATTTGAGCCAAGTTCCGCCTATAATGTTTGTTTGTAAAACTGACCATTTGGTCGACCTCTAGATATGGGTTGGTACTAAGGTGGTGGCACCTGTTCCAATGTCTTATGTCCACTTGTATCTCATGACGGTGGCGGCACCTGATCTGACATTGTGACTAGTTATCTAACTAGCTTGCTAGTTCCACCATGCCATCATGCCACACTGGTTACACACAATGATGAACACAGTAATACAGTGTCAGCGCCCACTGCTCTGTCAGCACATATTTATTTCGAAAGAGCATCAGATGATGGAGAAACATTAGTACTGTCATCACTCTCTCACTCACTCAAACACTCACAGACTTAGCATGCCTCGGTTCAGCCAAAAATTACGTTGATACAGTTTCTAGGAAATGTGGAAAGTGAATTAACCAATCAACACTTCTTTCCCTTTCTCAGGTCAGTAAAACGCTTAAAGCCACACTCACAGCCCTGCTGGACAACATGTGTGAGAGCGACTGTAACCCCTCCCCCGACGTGCCCAGCAGCCTATCGCACGAGCCCCCTGGAGGAAACACCACCCAAAAACTTACCCTTGCCAAGCGTCGAGCCAATCAGCAGGAGACAGAGACCTACTATTTTACAGTAAGTTATTGCAGTTGGCCCAAGGTGGACATATTGCTGTTTAAATATCTTCAAAAGTACATATGAGGCTGAAAATGTCCTTTAATTACAACTTGCTATCAGCCAATGGCTGTGGCCTCTGACATGATTTAGTTTCAATGTGAAATGAAGTACAGAAACACATTTTCAGTGTCTTGTGTCACATTGAAACGGCTCTGTAAACAGCTGACTGTCTTAGCCGAAGCAGTGATGAAGTGAAATGTAATTTTGTTGGCAGTGATGCATTCATTGATTTGTTCATTCACTCCTGACACAAGTTAAATAATGTGAGTGAGTAATGGCCTTTTGAAGGACAAAAGAGAAATTATTGTGATGACTATGTGATAGGTTTTGAGAATTCCAACAGAGTTTAAGAAGCTGTGACTAAGCACTTGAGGAAAAACTGCAACACTGAGTCATTTTGTTTTATTTTACTTATTTATTTTTTGTCTTAGAAAGTGAAGGAGTTCCTCATCAGCAGTTCTCTGACCTTCAAACTTCAAGCCAAACATGACCTTCTACATGATGCCATTCAGAAAGGTACTCTACAGTGTTATATGATGTGTTGGGCAATTTCCTCTTATGTTGTTGCTGCTTGAATCTGTTTTTGCAAATGCACTCCACTGATGTAGCATTGCACTACATTGTCAGACTTGCGATGGCTAGCTTAAAAAACAGTATCAACATCAGTGCAGCTTGTTGTTTTTATTCCACTCACCTGGCACCTACATTACCCACAATGCAACTCAGCGGCCAACACTTGATCCAGAGGTGGGGGACTCGAGTCACATGACTTGACTTGAGTCAGACTTGAGTCTCAAATTTGAGGAATGAGACTTGCTTGATAAAATTTGACTTTGACTTGATATTCATGACTTGAGACTTGATTTAGACTTGAGACAAATGTCTGAAAAGGACTTTTTTTAAACCCATATTTGCATTTTTAACAATATTTAGGATTTTTTTTAATTTTTGAAACATGATTGGGTGACTTCTAGTGCATTGTGCGCAAACGTGGCAACCTACTAGGATGCTGAAGACCAGCAGAGGCCAACACGTGAGGCAGCTTTCATGAAGGGTACTAGTCCAAAAAAAAAAAATAACATTTGGATTCAAGGATGCCTGTGTTGTCAATGACAGTAGTAAGAAGACAACAGCAGTGTGCAAGGTCTGCAGCTCAAAATTTAGTCTCAAACTCACAAATAAAGGTACATGAATGTGTCATTTTAGCTAACTTATTAGCTTATTGGCTGGTCAAACGATAGCTAGCTGATGTAATCAGGCTGCAACAGTTTTTATTACTGCCGAAATAAAACTTTTCATGCACGCTTTGATTTACATGTTGAATATAGGGTGGATCATGAGAATTTCATATGACTCTGTGACTTGCTTGACTTGGAGTCGGGACTCAACGTGACTTGCTTGATTCTCACCACAGCAACTTGCTTGGGACTTCAAGGTTAAGGCTTGAGACTAGCTTGTGACTTACTCTTACCTCTGGTTTGATCAGACACACAAGTTTGCTATGCTAGTAGCACCAACTGCTACTTGCGACTGTGGCTCAGTTGGTAGAGCGGTCGTCCACTAATCGTAAGATCAGCAGTTCAACCCCCGGCTCCTTCGGCCCGTGTTTCAAAGTATCTTCGAGCAAGATGCTGAACCAAATTACTCCTGATGGCTGTTCCATTGGTGTGTAAATGCATTTGCACCTTGTACGATAGCCTCGGCTACCAGTGTGCGAATAAGTGAATGTGACTCATAATGTAAAAAGCACTTTGAGTGGTCAGAAGACTAGCAAGGCGCTATACAAGTGCAGGTCCATTTACCTTGAGCCACTACCCAGATTTTTTCATTTTCAAACTTGTAGTCTTCAGACCCACCGACGCTGACTCAAGTAACATCACTTGAGGTGATTTATAAAACATTGCACAGCTTCCTGTGGAGCCATAAAAGACGTTACACAACTTTTTTCACATATGCAGTGGTACTCCTCAACAACTGTTAAGAGACTTTGATGTTTAAAGTGGATTGAGTTCCCTTTTAATAATGCTGCGCATTGTTTACTCCAGGACCCTAAACCAACTCTTTTGTTTGTTTTCTGTCTCTTCCTTCCAGCTGAGGCTGTCGACAGTGACCCTTCCAGGTAAACAGTGTATTTACACAGCTAAGAGTAAAGAGAGTATGACTGAGAGAGGCATAGAGACACGGAGAGAGCAGAGAGGACAAGGAGAAGAGGAAAGAGATGAACCAAATTTCAACCAAACTGCCCCATTTGGCAATTTTCTGCTATGTATTAAAAGCTGTTTTTTGGAGGGGGGGAAATGTGTAGTGTAACTGATAATGGAGATTAGCAAACATCTTTAGAGTTTGAGTTTAATACCCACGTGTAAAATGGCATTATGCATTTTATTATTATATTTCCCAGAATGCAATGTGCTCGGTCAGTGCGTGTACGGAAGTCCAGACCTGTTTCCCAATTCTGCCACACACTCTTCACCACAGACATACTCTCCTACATACAGGTAACACTCATACACACACACAAACACACACACATGCAAATAAGAAAAAAAAACATTCCTTTGAAATACAGCCTTGTTTTTACCTCCTTTTTATTTGCTCGCTGCACTGCACTGCACTGCTGTTCAACCCTCCAAAGGGAATGATTTAGAAAATCCTGTCACACTGAAGCAGAAGAATTGGTGGGGGCTTCTTGCACATGCACATGCACACACTGACAGTCCATCCCCCCAGTGTACTTACTGCTGCCTTCGTGTGTATGGTGATGCTTATAGTTTATTGCTGGCTTTCTCTCCTTTCAATCCATTCCCCCCCTTTTATCTCTTCCTCTCTTGTGAAAGGGATTAAAATGCACTGGCCTCTTTGTTGCCTCCTCTCTCGGCTCCTCTTTTGAGAGTGTGTGTGCTTATGTGCGCCTCTTCCCACTGCTTCTAAATCTTTATGCCCCTTATTTCTTACTCTGCCTTTTCTAATCTGTGCCTTTTCTCTGTCTCCTCTCCGCTGTGCTTGGCTTGGTGCAGACGAAGAAGGAGAATGTCTCGGACACAGGTACAAAACCCCGTCTGTGACTGCTTCTACACTGCATGCAGGCCGTTAGGCTTTTTCCTGCAGTAACCAGGGCCGTAGCTACCATTGAGGACGCTGAGGTCATGTCCCTGGGCGCTGGGTTTAATAACCCTGGAAGGACATTTGCATTCTACTGTAAAAACTCCAATAAATAGTTGAGAAATATACTTTGTTGCTGCGAGTTAGATTAGATGACAGATATCACTCTCATATCTGTACAATAGATAAGCCATTTAGCTAAGCTTAGCACAGAGGACACACTCTGGAAGCTGTGGAAACAGCTAGCCTGGCTGTCCAGCAGCTAACTCTCCAAAAGCCCACAACTTGTCTTTTTATATTATTTACAATTTATACTATTCATAATATTTTACATTCCTGTTTTGTATGAAAGAAACAGAACCAGACTGCTTGTGCAAGCGGGCTGCTAGCTCTGTAACTCCACATTTAAAGCAGCTACAAGGAGTTTTTAATGGGCTTTAAAACAGTCTCAGTTTCATACTGATGTCTTTATATGACCTATACAAGCAAACAAGACCATCTGTGAGACTTTTGGCTATTTCTTTCTAATTATTCTTAATACCTGTTCCCAGGTCCGATTCCCCACGAAATCAGACAAAACAAATTACGGCAAGCAAACCCAAAGACCTTATATGTAATTTTCTCAAGCAAAGTTTCACAGTTAGTGCGTTTACAAATTTAAAGGAAGCAGGAGGAGATTCCTCTTTAGGGAATTTGATTTAGGATGTTTTATTTTGTGGTTATGGCTGATACTGACTAGGGCAGGACAAGCAAAGGGAAAAAGAATTGTCCAAAGGACCAAAAAAAAAAGCTGGAAGGTACAGTGATTGAGGCACTCGAGCAAAAACACAAGTCAACCTTTGTCTGTTTTTTAACAAATGGAGAGAGTTGCAGAATTTGAAAGAATTTAAAAACACTCCTGAATTGGCCCTCTTCCTTCTTTACAGATGTAATATGCCTCTTTTATCTATGAAATACTTTACGATCCATGGTTTCATATCAATATATGAATTTACGTTGGTGGATAAAAATAAGTTTACCTTGTTTCACTGTCATCATATTACCGTCATTAATCTTAAATAGCCACAAATAGACCCATTACCTCATCTCCTTGAATACTGCAAACAGCTTTCACTCGCCTCCAAAATAAACACGTGTGCTAGCCAGATAAAGATTCTTGCGACATAAGGAGGTGGTGCTTCTGGGAAATGCAGTCTTAATTCCCGATAAACACTGCTGCTTTTGTCCACAGGGGCCACCAAAATCAACACAAAATGAAAGATTTTTGTAGTTGCTTTAAAGAGCAGCTGAAAGAGTGGTTGGCAAGGAAGTGGAGAGGCCGGTTTTCCATTCTTTTAATTAATTTTTAGAGTCAGTATATTTAAATTTAAGGCCAACAAAATCATAGTAAAAACATGATTTTGCATTTCTCCACCAGAATTTTACAAGAATTTGTTTTACCCATCATAATTACTTAATAGTCATCATCAAAGTTTAATTGAAGGCATATATTTGGTACTAATTACAAGGAAAATAGAGGCAAAGTGCTGAGAGTTATTTCAGGTCAGGTTTAGTAAATTGAGTTTACAAGCAACTGTTGATTTCCTTGAAGGAACTCTGATTAATTTGAGCATGTAAATAAAACATGTAAAACCAAAATAATTGATGTATCTTAAAACTCAGAATGGTGTCTTTGACTCATGACCTCAGTTTATCAAAAATCATGGTTGCGGCCCTGGCAGTGACATTTAGTGCCATTACTTACTCTGCGTTATTCCTTAACTCTCCGTTTAATCACTGTTACTCTCGCCTTGTATCATCCTTTCCTCCTGTTATGTCTTATCATAAGCCAGCTCATATCATTATCATTATCTGTACAGCTTATACTTTTATCATAATGTGTACAGCTTTCCTTGCTTTTTCGTTTTTTTATTGCTTTTTCTATATTGTGTTACCTGCTTTACATGCCTCTGCAAACTGGACAAAAAAAGTGTTTTGAACTGAAATGAAATGATTTCTTATGTAGACCTTGTCCCCTTTCTGTGCATCTCTATCTGCATTCTCTGTCTGTCTCTAACACTCTCCTCTCATCTCTCTCCTCCAGAGCTCTGGGCAGCAGATTCCTGTGGTGGTTGAAAGCTGCATCCGTTTCATAAACCTTCACGGTGAGTCCGTCTTTATGGTATAGCAATGAGCCATGCTGAGAGAGCTTTGATCGCTGAGAATGAAAGGGTGAGAGAACTTCTTTGTGTACGTGTCCGCAATCCTGGATGTTCCTGTATGGAATATTATGTATCTATGAACATGTAATATGTAACTGTGTGTGTGTGACTCTGTGTGTGTGTGTGTTTCTCAGGCCTCCATCATGAAGGAATATTCAGAGTTCCTGGGTCACAGCGGGAGGTTAACCTCATCAGAGATGCATTTGAGAGAGGTAAATGAGCCCCTGAAATTTCGTCACTTCTAATTCCACCAATGGAAATAAGATCAGTTTTTCCATTATTATCATTATCATTTTAACCACGTTTTAGGTTCTGTATGCAACATTCAGAACATTAATATAGCAGCAAACTACTATTTGTTATGCAGAGACATAGTGAAGTAATGGGGCGCCAAGCAGAAAATGAAGTCATGATCTCTCTCTGTGTGTGTTGTCATTCTGAGCTTCTCTGCGGTTTACTTTGGCAAGCCGGTCTGGCCGCACGTGCATGTTAGTACATGTGTGACCCACTGGCTAGCTCATTGCTGCTGCTCTGCATTGCACTCATGCAGTGGTCATCAATGATATCTGAGCGGCAACATTGCATAGTTTCCACCCTCTGGTTCCCCAATGGTTAGCATCTTAAGCTCTTTCAGCACTGTTTATGGAGTTAGCTCTGTTAGCTAACTTAGCCACATATTATCACCTCATGAAGTTGATATTGGCAACATGTCTGCAGACAGTTGCCTTCCACATTCACCATATACAGAGAAACAAATATAGATTTTAGCCACTTTAAAGTGAAATAAAGAATAATTTGTGAATTTAATTCCCTCCTTTTTCCAATATTTATGATTATAGCTGATGTTTTCAGCTAAAATGCTAATTCCAATAGCCTAATTCAACTCATATATCACTCACAATAATCGGACATTTTGAGACATCTTACAATTTTTTCTGCTGCATTTAACTGTATGTCTTGTTCCTACATGAAAATGTGTACATAAACTACATCGACACATTGATCTCTGGTTCACTCCCTGTAGGAGAGGATCCTTTGTCAGACAGTGAGTGTGACCTGGACTCTGTGGCCGGTGTGTTGAAGCTTTACTTCAGGGGCCTTGAGCCTCCTCTCTTCCCTTACGACAGCTACTCTCAGCTACTGGAGTGTGTCCGTAAGTCCCCCTTATAACACCTAAATGTTTGTGTATATGTGTGTGTTTGCGTGTGTGTGTGTCTTTTGTTTTTGCAGATCCTGCAGGTTTACATGTCTGCTTTCGGTTACTCATTTATTTTGGTATTATGTGGTTTCTAGATGCCTATTCTGCCTCGATTTAGCTGATTCACGCCCTCATGTACAGTAGAACAAGGGTAAACCTCACAGCGGTTGCCACTTTACTGATGCTCTGCACACAGAGTAACTTGTTACGGGAATCCTCCCCCACAAATACACACACTGTTGATGCAAGGTAGTGCAACTTCTGGTCTCTCTACTGGTGCATCTCACTGCTTTGTTTTCTCTCTGTTGTTATCTCTCTCGCAGTCTACTTGTTATTCCTGTAGGGCCAATTCTGTTTTCCAAAACCGAAACTCTGAGTCACAATTTGCACAGCTAATCTAGGTTGTGAACCTGCCTGCAGGTTGTTTACTCCCCATAAATACTTGGATTTTCCGTTAGTGGCATAATAAATCAACCTAGCCACAGCACCTCAGTAGTTGGTGCTGAAGTACTTGCCACAGCATTTCTTTAAGTCAGGATTTTGATTGATTTATGCATCTGACGCAGATTCTGACTGCTGCAGGCATCGGAAAACTGTTACTGCAACAATTCAGCCTCGTCATAACAGTTAAGTCTTTGCTCATATTGCTCCTTTTGTCTTTTCATCAGAAATCGAGGGGGTGACAGAGAAAGCTGCCCAGATTAAAGCGATTGTCTCCACCTTTCCACGGCCTCTCCTCATCGTGATGCGCTACCTTTTCGCTTTCCTCAATCAGTAAGCTACACCGAAACCCTGTGTGGGATATCTTATCACTTGTCATATCTGCTGTGGTCATAAGTCCTAAAAAACATATCCCATGCCAAAAATAAAACAACTGTGCGTGTGTGTGTTCCCAGTGTGTCTCAGTACAGTGATGAGAACATGATGCAGCCCTACAACCTGGCCGTTTGCTTCGGTCCCAGCCTGCTGAGGGGGTTGGACTCTGATGACGCTGTTGCCCGGCAGCCACAGGTCAACGATCTTGTCAAAACCATGATCCTCCAACATGACATCATCTACCCCGGCCAATCAGAACTGCCAGGCCCCGTCTACGAGAAGCACATGACTCTGGAGCAGGAGTACTGGTGAGAGATGAGTAGTCATTGATAAAAATGTGGCATTAGCCTCAATACATATTTGTTAAAAATTAGGGTTGGACAATATGTATTATATCGATACTGTGATATGAGACTAGATGTGTCAGATTTTGAATATTATGATATTGTAAGAGTTCTCTTTTCCTGGCTTTAAAGGCTGCATTACAATAAAAGGATGATGTTTTGTGAACTTACCAGACTGTTCTAGCTGCTCTATTTATTTTTTTACCCACCTAGTCATCTTATCCACATTACTGTGGATTATATATCAAAAATATTATTATATAAATATGTGTGAAAGCTCCAATAGTCAACCACAAATTCGTCATTTGGTAAAAAATATTGTGATATTTTATCTTCTCCACATCGTCCAGCCCTATAAAAAATACTCGTCCAAAAATATGGGGCCCTAGAACTGACAAAACAGTAAATAAATCATTAAAATGGAGGTTAAATAAAACTTTAAACTTTCCTCATGGTAATCAATTGCTAATTAAAACACTAATAAATTACATAGATAAAATGCTTCACCTACCAAGTATTTAGCTGGCAAGCTAATGCTAACAATGTAAGCTAGCTAATGCCATTTTTATGTCTCCATATCGGCAATAGCTGTGGCTGATGGCACTATGTTTTTGGGGTTGTCCATCTGTCCCTCCGTCCATCCGTACGACTGTCCCTATATCGGTTCCTGTGTCCATCCCATTCTCATGAGACCACCTTGAGAATTTTTTATGTTCAAATTTGGCACAACTGTCCACTTGGACTCAGGGATGAACTGATTACATTTTGGTGGTTGTAGGTCAAAGGTCAAGGTCACTGTGACCTCGTCTGTCTCATGCTCAGGAGCAGGAAATCTCAAGAACACCTTCAGGGAATTCCCCCAAATTTGACAATGTCCACTTTAACTCAGCGATGAACTGATTATAATTTAATAATAATGCCCTTGGCCAAAACTCAAGAATTCATACACTAAGTTAAAAAATTTCACCGCGATGTCTAGGGATAGGGAATAGGATTTAATGATGAAATGATGACATTTCATATCCAAGGGGGCAAAGGTCAGCTCATTATGACATCAGAAGCATCCATGTTTTTTGGTGTGTGGAGGCATACAACCGCGTGATGGTAATTCTAGGTTTAGGTTTTCATTTATTTTAGCTACTGATAAAAAACAGTTAAAAGCTTTTTGTTTATTTTAACCAACTTCTTGGAGATTGAAAATATTATTATTATTATTATTATCATCATCATCATCATCGTCATCATCACTATTATTATTGTGTTTTTGTTGTTTTGTTTTTGACTTGCTTGGTAATGTTTTACTTCACTATGTCAGGGCTTAGTATGAAAATAGTCTTGGTGCATTTGGTCAAATCAGGCTGAATGGTTGAACTAATCTAACTTGAATATGTGATTAAACTGGCTTCCATTATTCATGTTTAAACATAATACCATCCTCACTTATTTTTGTCCTCTTGTAGTAATTGAATGACTGGGCAACAGCCCCACATTGCCGCAGAGATTTGCCGGTCATGTTAGAGTTTAAGACTCAGTCTGAGTTGGTTCCAAGTATGTAGAGCCGCTTCCCCCTCAGCCTCTTTTTCATGGCTCATCCTCTTGAAACAGAATTTCATGCCATGCCAGAGGCATTTCTGTGCAGCTTGCAATTCTTTGTGTAAAAACTGCTTAATGCTATTAAGCTGATTGCTCACTAAAATTGAACACAAGCCTCGAGCCTATCGACAGTGTCCATGGAAACCTCTAACACCCCAGAATCAGCTCTTGGGTAATTCACTAAAACTGTGTTTTCTTCATGAACATTTATATAATATACTTTGACATTTGACAGAGCATCATCGGTAATTCGGTTTTTGGTTTTTCTGAGGTTTTCTGAGGTTTTTGGGGTCATTTGAGACAACCCACAGCAGAATGAAGTATTATGTGAATTGCAAAAGCGAAGTGAGGAAGAAAGCCTGTGGTATAACAGTTGGTCTGTGTGTCAGACACAAGAGGAACTGTGCATGCCCACTGACTTTCATTTCTCTGTTTGTCTGCAGTGAACCAATCACAGAGGAAGGAGATGGAGAGACTGAGCATCTGCCCAGTGAGGACGGTGAGTACATACAATACACATACATGCACCAGAGGACAGCTTCCATTAGACACAGCCTTTGCATCAGTTACTACCTCACATGAATGCACCACAAACCGCAGTTACATTTTGAATAAAGATTTTAGATTATGATTCATAAGCACACATGAATTGGATTAGTGCCTGAGTTGATGGTAACTGTGCATGTGTGTACAGAGTGGGAGGCAGTGGCTATGTTTGACTACACGGCGAGATCTCCAGCAGAGCTGTCCTTCAAGCAGGGAGAGCTTCTCATCCTTCACAGCAAGGCCTCCTGTGACTGGTGGAGAGGCGAAGTGGGAGGGGTTAAGGGTCTCATTCCTCACAAGTACATCAGCGTGCTGGACGGGTGAGTAACATTTTCTACTTTCAAAACCATTCAAGTAAACACTGCAGTCATATCCAGAACCAGTGCCAGGATGATGACAGAGTGGATCTTGGAGGCTTCCATCACAGTTTGAGATGGTACATTTCAATTCTCACTTGGCTCCAAGAATTTGCTGTAAAAAGTGTGTGTGTTTGCGTGTGTGTGGTGGCCGGGTGCCATGTAAAAAGAAAAATCACACCGAACACGTGCCCTGGTTCTAAAAAGGTTTTAGAGCCACTGGATGCGACACTCACAGAAAAGTACTTCAACATCAGTTTTATATTCTGTTCTTGTGTGTGTGTGTAGGTGTTTAAACTGCATATGTAATTCATATTGCCTTAAACCGTTACACAGTTAAAGGGACAGTTCACTCCAAAATCAAAAATACATATTTTTCCTCTTACCTGTAGTGCTATTCAACAGTTTAGATTGTTTTGGTGTGAGTTGCCGGGTGTTGGAGATATCAGCCGTAGAGATGTCTGCCTTCTTTGGAGTATAATGGAACTAGATGGCACTCAGCTTGTGGTGCTCAAAGCGCAGAAAAAATACATTTGAAAAATTCAACAGCAATGTCTCTTTCCAGAAATCATGACCCGGATTTTCAAGATAATCCACAGACCTTGTTGTGAGCAGTTTCATGTAGGAACTATTTTCTTTCTACCAAACTACTCCCACCAACCGCAGACGGAAGCGTGCATCTAGTCACGTACGAGAGGCTCGTGCTTCTGACAGTAGAGGACGTAAACGTTAATGGCTGAGCTTTAACGTTAGCTAACTTAGCGGTGCTAGGTGAGCTTGCAGTGGATGCAGACTTCCTTCTGTGCAGTGACTAGGGGCGTGAATCCTCAAGCACCTCACGATTTAATTCGATTACGATTCAGAGGGCAACGATTCAACGATAAAACAATTATCGATGCATCAACATTTTTGATTACTATACACTATTTCTTTTTTTCACTGTGGTACTACTTGCTACTTTGAAACATGCGTGCTGCATTTCTGTGATCTGTAATTAAACAAAAAAAGTTGCGTACAGTGTGCAGGTCCCTTTTCCCTTCAACCCTATAACCAAAATGTTTCTATACTCAAGCTTTTGAACCAGGCAGAGGCAGTTGGATTGTATGCATCTGTGGTCAGTTGTGCTAACCCACTGTGGAATAGTTTCACCAACATAGCGTCCAGTGTTTACGTACTGTAATACTTTACTGCAAATAGTATGCAACTGATTACTGTTAAAAAATAAATGGCCCAAAGGCTTTTTATTTTTAAAAGTTAACTGCATTAATTAGTGAATTAATTAATTTGAGAACACCTTAAAATCTCTTTCTTGTGTGACAATAACAAAATGAGGGGGAGGTGGCATGCTTCACCATGTTGTTATTGACATCTCCAGCAGCAGAGAGCAGCCCTCTGCTGCACATTAGTTCCAGGAAAAGCCAAGATGCCAAACAGGCCGGATGCTGTGTTTTTGAGATGAAACTGACTGAGCAGACAGTTAATTTCTTCAACACAGAGTTGGTTTAAATTGTTTAATGCTGCAGTGTGTGTTGGTCAGCCGGTCTTGTTTGCTGCTCTATATCTCTCCTCACAAATGTAATTATTTAGATATTAAATTAAAACATGCTTGCAACCACATGTCTTTTGTGAAGGTAACTTGCAAGTTAACTCTAGTGTGTCTGCGCTGTAGACTGTGCGGGTGCTGCACTTCCCTCACAGTTGAGTTCCGCCTCTTTTATTCCGTAAGCATCATGTTATTAAAAACATTTTGATAATAGATTATTGACATATGTGAATATGTGCCAAATCGTCCATGTGCGCATCACGATGCATCTAAGTACCGATTATCCCCTCCCCACCTAGCAGTGATATGGTTGGTGCATGTAGTTTGGTGGAAAGAAAATAGTTCCTACTTGAAACCAGGTCATAATTTCTAGAAAGAGACATTGCTGTGGAGTTTTTCAAATGTATTGTTTTGATGCTTTGAGCACTACAAGCTGAGTGCCATCTGGTTCCATTATATTCAAGAGAAGGCAGACATCTCTACAGCAGATATCTCAAACACTCGGCAACTCACACCAAAATAATTTGGACTGATTAATAGCACAACAGGTAAGGCGGATAAATATGCATTTTTTTTTAACTGGGATGAACTGTCCCTTTAACTCTGACTATAGCACATACAGTAGTTGTGTAGACAAAGTGCAAATTGCATAAACAGGGGGTGGACAATTTACAGAAATACCTTATCACATCAAAAGCCATGGCCTCAAAAATTGCCATAGATTTAACTTAACATCAACACAGGCTCATTGTGTTATTGTAAGGTATTTGCACCATTTTGTCCTCAGCTATAGATGTCTGCCTCGTCTTGAAATTTTTCCATATAAAAAAATCTAGTCACATTTAATATCGCTCCTGCTTCTGCTCCCTCCTACAGTTGTTTTGTCGCTCAACCTTTATCCCATATTTAAACTTGTACTGGTTGTACTTTCTGTAGTGAAACATATTCTTAATATATCTCTCTCTCTTCTTCTCCTCCCTCAGGTCAGAGCGAGGGAAAAGAGAGGACGGAGGAGGAGGAGGAGGAGGCAGCACTGGAAACCTGACAGCAGAAGATCCACAGACGGAGAACACAACTCGGTACACACACACACACACACACACACACACATACACAGACATGCACACACATGTAGTCGATGCACACTGCTATTTAAGACCAGATTCACACCAACAGACACAATAGACAGCAAAATACACACACACACACACACACACACACATGCACACAGAAATACTCGCTTTCACATTATTGCACACAGTTCTACACACGTACAAACACTTGCACATAAATGCACATTACACAAAGTTACAAAGTTTCCATGTACATCTTGACAGGATGCGGGTGAACAGCGACAGTGCTTCGTTGCCTGGGAGACAGAGAGGAAGTGAGGGGAGCCCCAATCGAAAGCCTCCAACCTCTCCTGCCACACGACACCTGCCAGTGTAAGACAGACACACACCGCGGACACAGTACATGCTGTATGAAAATACTCTGTGCTCAAATACTTAAGAGGTTTGCAGCCTCTTATATATAGGGGTATGTAGGATTATAATGTTAAACAGAGAAAAAAAAGGATAAATATTATTCATGTAGAAACATTCTAGAGAAATCACAGAGGAACAACACACAACATTACCATTAACGCACTTCAAAGCTGCTACAACTTACATTCTTATATCATAAAATGGATCATGTGTGGAAGGGGTTGCTTTTATTCGCAAATCCACAAACAATTATCAGCTGGATGTGCAGCTCTGCTCAGCTCTATATAACTGTGGTTGTGTAGATATATTTATATAAAACCATGGGTACAGGCATTGACAGTTTATGAGAAAATGGGCCCCTGGGCACAGATAGGCAAAACGCCCCACCACCTCTCCTAGGAGCAACTCAATGACTTTGGTGTCATTTTGTTCCTTTGCATCTCTTTGTGATCTGTTTGTGCCTTTTTTGTAGTCATTTAAAGTCTCTTCCTGGTCAGTAGGTGTTAATTTGAATGACATTTTGCAGGTGAAGGCCGGGGGCAGATGATTACTGCAAAACTGGTTATCTATTTTGTAACTTTGCATTACATCAACAACAAAGGGGAGCTTAGAACGGGATAGTACATTATGCAAAATGGCGTAACAGCAAAATTGTGTGTTTAATCACAGGTTGAGTCAGGGGAGATAATTGACAGGTCACCACATTATTGAGCTTTGCAGGTGCAGGTTAGCAAAACTGGACCTGAGCCTGACTGTGTTTAGTGTCTTCCAACTCATTACTTTGGTTTTACAACCCACAACGTTACTGCTTTGGTTCATTTCACCGCTCTTGTCAGCTCTGATAAACATACCGTGTGCTACCTGCTCAGTGCCAAACAACAAACAGACTAAATCAGGGATTTGGTGGTGAACATAGCGGAGCATTTGGCAGCTAAAGAGCCTGATATTTCACTCAAGAGTTGGTGGGGACCAAGACAAAGCTAAAGGGGAGTACATACTGGTATTACATAAACTGGATGGACAGAGACATGACTCTAAATGAATGCTCATGATGCTCTATCTGCTGAATGTGTAAACAGACAAAGGTTTACTGCTAAGTTCATGATATCAACTTTGTAGGTTGATAATATATCAGTGTTGTGTTCACAGCTGGTCTCTGCTGTCCAAAAGTGACCAACAAATCAAATATTGCGGGTTTAAGATAACAGGGTGTTAATAGTAATCACATAGCAGACACACCAGCTAATAAAAGGCAACTTCACCAACATTAGGAAGATGGTCTTTGTTGTTCTTGCAAGTGCTAATGTAGTTGTTATGGAGGTAGTGCCACAGAGAGACTATTTTTGACTACAGTTCGTCTGTGAGAAGACAAAGAAAAGCTTCTCTTTCCAAAACGTGAAACATGGTTAACATCTGTTATATCTACAGTATATCTTTCTAGTGTCTCTTTCTATCTTCAGTTATGTTTTGACTTGTATTACCTTTTGTCTTTTAGGTCTCAGGAGCGAAGACACACTTTGGACACTGTGAGACAGGGCGGCTTCAGACCCCCAGACAGACCTCCATTTGGTCAGGCAGACAGACAAGTAGTTGACAAGGTTGGTATTTCGTCCTGGACTCAGGCTGATATATCACAACTAAGAGGCTCTCAGCTCTTGTGAAACTATAAATGCTGTCGGCCATCAAATTCTGTGATGTTTTTCATGCCAGAAGATTGTAGAAACACACAGACTCTCTGTCCCAAAAATCAGATTTCATCAATTTATTAGATAACTCTTTGGAGTAAGCTGCTTTGCTGAAAAGCCAGCTAACAGTCCCAGATATCAACAGTTTGCTCCGGTGAAGCTACATCCTGCAGTGTTTCGACGTCAAAGGCTAAAGATAAGACACCTATGATACAATAACCCCAGTTCAGAAGGAAATATAACTAATCAGACTTTTTGTACTAAATGTCTCTTTCTGTCGGTGAATAATTTGTGCACACTGTTAGTTTTCCACTGACTGCTGCATAGCTAAATTTGTAACGTGTTATACAGAACATTTATGCTCAGTGACCACATAAATATAGATCTTGCCTCTGCAGAAATCTCCCTTCACTTCCATTTGTATATGTGTTGCTACTTAGACATACCATGCGAAAGATACTGTGCCTACTATGTGATCTAACTGACTGTGGGTGTTAGGAGGGCCCAGACTGTAGAGTTTTCTTTTCAAGTGCAGGAAATTTAAATATTCACAATGAAAGAACAAGAAAGATCCTAATACGTAGTTGATAAATGGTGGGAAATGTTACGTGACTGTGGCTATAACAAGCACATCATTCTGCAAAACTATTTTTTATCCAAGACAGCAAACCCTTACTACTTTTGTTTTAGTTTTATTATTCAAAATGGAGTAAACCACAGTAACACTACATTGTGATGCTGGAAGGCAAATCACATTAAACCCCAATTTACATTAGTATAACAGATTAATTTTGACAGTAATCAAAAGGAAAGAAATTGCATTTCTTTTTCTTTTTTTCTTCCCTCCAGTGCTTTGCATTTGAATTGCACAGCACTTGTAGCGAAGTAGTTAGCAATTCATGTTGGTTAATGGATAATGTTAAGTAAAAGGAAACTGATCTGTGCACATGGTAAAAACCAAAACTTGTGCTTATATGGGATCAAGTGAGCCTTGCTATTTGCATATTGAAACTGTTGTGAAAAAATGAGCCAAAGCAGTTATAAATGTACTTTAATACCTGCAGATCAAAGCATTGATTCCATAACATACGTAAACATCGTCGGATTTTTGACCATCGAGAGCATTTTTAGTGTGATAATTCCTGTCATTGTGAAAGAAGCAACATTAAAGCTGGGGTAGGCAGTTTTATTTCGGTGTCACTGGGCAGCTATTCCTTATTAAAATTTAAGCATATTGTAATTCAAGTGGACTGAGAAAACACTAGACTTCTCTATCTCCTCTTGGCTCTGTTTTCAGGCTGTACAAATTCTAGCCCGTGACGGGAGACACTGGCTAATTACAGGTCATTTCAGAGAGAGGGCGTTCCTATTTGCATTTTTACAAATGCAGATGTGTGTGCACGTCCCTTCAGTGAAAGCCTAATTCAATGGCGGAGAAATCTCCCGAGGAAGTTGCTATTCCAGCACTGGCAACAACTGCCTACACTGCAAAGCAACCCAAAAAAGGAAGACAGAGTGATCAAAAAGAGAGTCTAAAAAAGAGTCTGACAAT
This sequence comes from Cephalopholis sonnerati, assembly GCA_019142605.1. Classification (NCBI taxonomy): domain Eukaryota; kingdom Metazoa; phylum Chordata; class Actinopteri; order Perciformes; family Serranidae; genus Cephalopholis; species Cephalopholis sonnerati. The sequence continues at coordinate 31,403,361 of JAGQAX010000011.1, forward strand.
AAACAAAATAAATAAGTGACAATTTGGCAAAGCCTTGAAGGAATGGAAAGAAAATGTTGCTTATAGTTAAGCCTTCTGCTAACCAGGGCTTCAACTTCACGTTCATGTAACTAACGTTTGCTAGAAAATCAAATCACAGTGTGTCCTCTGCGTCACTCCCTGCTGCAATAGACTCCCTCACTGGGAGGAGAGCCAGCAGCAGCTCTGGAGGCTGATCCCCAGTCAGCAGCTGCAGCTACCTAAAACCAGCCGGTGCAAACCCCAGCTTCAGCAGACCGAACAGCCCCGACTCCCTTTTAGAGCAGCAGACTTTCTGTTGATGCCGTTACACAGGTTAGACCTGGTGCTGGGGGGTTTGCGCTAGACAAATTTGAGCTGTTACAGCTGCTACAGCTGCCGACCGACTCCGTCTCCGGCACTTGCTCTCCTCTCAGAGACGCAATCCACAGTGATATGGAGCAAAACAAAGGGACCGTTAGCCAGCTTGCTAGCTAATTCTTGACTCATTTGTGTTCTGATAAACAATAATGCTAGGTTTATGCTTCTGCGTACCTACGACGCAGAGGGCTTTGCGGAGGCATTGCGTTCCTCTGCGACTGACGCAGAGAAGCGACGTGCACCTCAAAAAAATTGTAACCACGCATCGAGGCAACGCAGACCCAACGCAGACCGTAAGAGCTATGATTGGTCCTTCAAACTACATCGTCAAGAGGAAATCTCCGCTCGTCTAAGGCTAATTTATACAATGTAAAATGCTGTAGGCTTGTGCTAATAACGTTAGCATTTTGTAGTTGTTTGGAAAACGTGTTTAGTATGACAGTTGTTTTGTCGGTGAATCTAATGAGTTATAATGGAGCCAAATTGTGTGCCGTTACCTTTTTTTAATGCCGCTATTGTCCCTCGTTTTATATGAGAGGAGGAAAAGTTCAGTAGGTGCTAGGCTAATTTATACAATGTAAAATGCCATAGGCTTGTGCTAAAAACATTAGCATGTTGTATCCGTGGGGATAATGTGTTTGTCTGTAAATGCTGTGAGTTATAGTGAAGTCGATTTGTGCACTTGTGTTTGAAATAATCTCTATTAAGCCATGTTTAGTGTGTTTTGGGTGTGTTTTGAATCAACTAAACTTTACAGCGCTTCACAGAAGCCTCCGTCGCCGACCAGTGTTTTGAAAGTGTAATAGCAATGGCATGCATATTATAGACCACCGTGCCCCCGAGCGCTTTGGTGGGGAGTTGCATAGCAACATAGACCAAGAGGACGCAGAACTATGATAGGCACATAGCAACTGCGGAGCAACTGCATGCATGTTGCGTCGAGTTTACGCAGAAGCATAAAGCTCACTTAAGAGACATACGATTAAATGAATCAGTGTATGGGAAACTGGATGAAGCACATGGTTATCCCCATGGTCATCTGGTAGGAGGGGCTTAGGACAGAGAGGGGAGAGCTACAAGGGGAGGGCGTGTTTTCAAATTCTGCCATTTTCTTTTTTGCCTTTTCCAGATTTCTGCCTACCTTAGGTTTAATGTGAAATTACATAATCTGGCCACAGTCACCTGATATCAGTCCTAATGATCACCTTCTGGATGAACTCGGATGCAGCACCCATGCAGAATCTCGTCTAGCTGAAAGTTGTTACTGGTCGCAGGTCTTTTGTTCTACTTTTTCTTTTTTGTGGTAGATTTTCATTATCCTCCATACCTCTCTCCCCTGCTGTTTGCTTCTCCACCTTTTGCTCTCTCAGGAGATGATCAGTCGTCAGATGAACTCAGTGTTCAAAGAGCTCCTGTCTCGCCAGCCTGCCGTGCCGCCGTCCACCCTCACCACCCCTGCTCCCTCTTCTGCCTCCTCCTCCTCCTCTCTTCCTCAAGCTGCCCCCGCTGCCAAAAAAGTAGGATTTGGCCTCAGAGGAAGGGCCCTTTTCAGACCGGTGGACTGAGAGAGAGGAGAGGATGAGTGGAATTATTGATTTATTGTTTGACCATGATGATTATGCTGATGCATTTGGTGGAGATCTTGATTCATTTTTTCGACACATGTATAATATTTGCGTCTCTGCCATCTCATAGTGCCACTAGTCTCGGTGCCGTGTTACTGTACGTCCAGTGTGTCTGTTTTCCAGCTGGTTTTGGTCTTTTTATGTTCTGGTCTATTTTTGTTCTCCAGGCTTTTGTAATTTTTTGGAGAATCAGGGATGTGACATCACGAGACTGACTTTTTAAAAGTAGTTGCCATAATACTTACAACAACAACAAAATACTTAAGCTGCCCCCTAGTGGCAGGTCTGAGATCAGCCCACCCTTATAATGTCTGCTTCATTTTAAAACAAATACTGACCCGGGGCCTGAGTGCCTTCACATTTTTTACTTGTCACATTTATTTCACTTGAATAAATCTGATAGGTTTGAACTCTGCATATTATGTTAAATAAAAGTAATTTTGATCAAGGGAGGTGTTTATGGAACCCTGAAGTGTTCAATATTAAACAAGACATTATGAAATAAATAAACACATGAAGAAACTGTGTAAACTCTATAAATGAACTAACATTTTATAAAGTAACTGAGGAAGGTGTTAAAACTCAACTCATTTTGAAATGTTTTTTCATCATTAGGTTTATACTAACTCAGTTTTATTAGATATCATATTAGAATATTATTCATATCGAAATGCCCCTTTTCAAAAGTAAGGTTTTATTTCATCATGGCGTTTTTCCCAATGACTCTTTTATTTCATGTCAGTTTTTATTTCCCATCACTTCACTGCCCTTCCACCTTTCAACCAATCACATGCCTCGTGCCTCTTAATCAGGCTTAACATCAGCAACCAGTTATCACCTGATAGCTAGAGCAACAACTATGCCCGCATTATTCTGAATCAACTAACCAGAGGCTGCTGCTATAAATAGACACAGACAAGTAACATCCGCAGCTTTTAAGCTTTAGCTTTAACAAGAGTGAGCATGCTGCCTACTGACATTACAAGTGACACAATTAAAAAGAGGACACATGACATAAAAGTTATTGGAAAAACAGCCATTAGAAACAAAAATTGATTTTTTTTAAGAAGGGTGATTTTCTGAAAACAATGTGTTCAGAGTGAATAGGGAATGTGACTGTGTTGTCATCAACAGCAAGTTGGCCATTTTGGAAGGATAAGGGTAAGAGGATGGATTTATTAACAGACCTGGTTACAGCAGGGCCCCATTCATTCCTATGAAAGTTGCTTAGCGGCACATGAAGCCGAAACCCACATGATCAGTGCTGCTTCTGTATCATCAGGCCCGTAGAGCAAGTGCACAAGAGACTGCCACTTGCAGAGCCAGCTACAACCGTTTTAACGCTCTGCTAACTTGATTGAGGTTGTGCATCTCTAAAAAATGTATCCACAGATTTACAGCAGTCTCTTTCGCCATGTGAGTCAGTCGGGAAAAGTCCTTTTGGGCCCCATAGCATCACGTGACGAACTCGACAGTTGTAATTTCACTGTTATGAAAATTTGCCTCAAAGCCTGGTGCACTTCCTGGGGGCCTCAGTAACAGTGCCATCTGCTGGCTGCTTACTGTAGCCTAAGTGTCAAGAAAAACTGCTGAACTAACACATAACACTACTTGTTGGATGCGATTTTAAACACCTGATCTGGTATATATACATAACATACAATCTGACACAAACGCTGTGTGTTTCATTTTGCCGGATACCACTAGATTAATTATGCATGATAATGTACTTTTATGTACATTTCGGATGATGAACGCTTGACAGACGACAGATAATAGACCGGCAGCTACCATGGCTATGGACACTTATCCTTCCAAGATGGCGGTGCTGCCCCAGAATGCTCCACAATTCCCATTACCTATACAGCTTATAATGAAATAACATTTAATAATAATTTATCAATCATTATTTTGCAAGTCATTGTTAATGTTACACAATTCATCCATGTGAATATTTATTTTATAACTATTTATTTATTTATTCACAAAAATTGAACATTTCGGGACCCCATACATGTTAGCTAGGAAGACTATAAGCATTGGGGTCAGTACTTTATAGCAGCATGCAGCATTAGCACACACACAACACACACACACACACACACACACACAAAGATGGAAACACATTCCCCTTCATATGTGACACATGGCCTGATACGCAGGCCAAAACTCAGGGCTTTTGCAGAGTTAGAGCCGGGCTAACTCAGGTTTGGCTTCAAAGGAATAAGTAAGAGTTTCTCACTCAGGGCTTTGGTTGACTTACTCCTCAACTGGAAACTGTGCCCTAGCCTCAAGAGCCAAAATGTTCCCCACATCAGAGAGGATTCAGAGACTTCCTCTGGTTTAAACTGTGAATGCAACGGCGACATTTTGGAGCCACGATCGAAACTCTTGTCTCATTCATCCACACATTTCGGCCCCCCTCCGAGTATAACTAGCACCATCGGCAGGTCCCATTGTTTCAGGATTTTTTGCAGTGAGGTGTACAATTACTTTGACTCCAAAAGCATTTGAAATGTTCTTACATATGGCATCTCCCCTCTGTCGTGTTTCAGTATTGGAAACATAGAAGCAGAATCCTTTTTCAATTGATTCTGCCTCTATGATGAAAACACCCTGTTATTCTGGATCACTGTTTGATAATGTCACTAAATTTACTGTGTCCAATTGTATATGTGGTAAAAAGAAAAAAAAAGAAGAATTCAATAAAGATGATTAAGTGATGAATGATTAAGGGGGTGTCGGTGTATTTAAACGGCATAAATGACTGTATTCCAGGGGTGGATCTACAGGGGGCCATGAGGGGGCAGCTGCCACAACAACTATGGGGCTTTCCCTTTAGGTTTTCTAGCTTCTGAAAGTTTAATTGGAACCTAATGCAATATTCAGTCATCATCAAAGTGTCCCTAATCTGTCCAGAGCACTAGGATTGGCATTAAGCACTGTGCTGGACGTGCACTGTCAAATCCACTCAGCGAGTCAGCCCAAGGTGCTGCTGCATCTGACAGGAAGTCAGTTTCTCTGTGTAAGGTTCGACTAAAACTAAGAGAAGACATAATGTAACAGCATGAGTTTCCTGTTGTAAAGGGCATTCTGAAAAAATGCAGTGCAGAGAGGCCAAGGCTGCGCAAGAGGGTGTGGCCCCATGCATGCTGGTACATGTAGGCACTACTGGCATAGCTTCATGAGTAAGAACTCCACTTTCTCGGTCAATATAGCTGCACTGAGGAATTTATTGCTTCAGTTTATTACATTTGCCACCAAAACTGATTGGAAATCTAAATAAAAGGTGGTGGATTTTCCCTTTAACTTTTTTTGTGTAACTTCAGTTCACTACTAGACGAAATTTGAAGCAACCTGTGCCACTCACTGAGTCCTGATATGAAATAATACCAATGAACTGCAGGTGTACAGTCACAGTGTTAAACAATAGTTATTGCGTCCTCATGTTTGAACTGTGATGTTTAGGTAAATTGGAGGGGTCTCAAGATGATTACGTTTGAAAATAAAGATATTTTGCCCCGTCTTTTCTCTAATCTTAGCTTCTTTATTACAAAATACTGAAATATTTCCCCTCTTCATAGATCTAAAAACTTAAAATGAAACAATCTAAGAAGGGAATATCACTCTTTTGTTGAACTGCTCTCAACTCAGAGACATGCAATGCAACCTATGGGAAGGCCAAGGTGCCACAAGTGGACATAGCTTTGTTTTAAAGGGTCACAAACCAAAAGGGTCGGTAACCTCTGTAAGGGAATGCTAAGCTCGACAGTTTATTCTTAGGGTGTGGATTTAAATAAAGATCTTGTTTGGACTACAGTCTCAAAACTATGTCAGGGCCAGAAGATTGATTACTTAAAGACAAAGAAAATGTCCAAAAATAAATGCTTAGAAACGGACTTCCACTAACGTCTAAACATTGTTGCCATGATCTAATTATCACCTGCTGTTTATTAATTTGATTGTCTGACTGTGGCTTACTAACAATGCGGTCTGACAATATTAAACACACATTTTAGTCAAGAGATCACTTCACATCTCGACTGTTATGCAATAAGTCAGCATTAGGGAGCAGCAGGCAGCATTAGCACACACACACACACACACACACACACACACACACACACACACACACACAAAGAAGCAGCTGAATTGGCCTTCTGATGGAAATAAAAAATGAACGGAAGCAGTGTCGATATTTCAAGCTTCAAATGCTGACGACTGCAGGAAGAAGAGAGGCAGGATTTTACTCATTGGCAGTTTTCTGTTGTTATTTACCTGCAGTATATATTTTCATGTGGGGAATCCCCCAACTGCCCACCTCCCACTACACCCTGCCAAAACCTCCTGCCCCCCCCATATGAACATTTCTTGATCTGCAACTTCTGTTTTCTGACTTATCGCTCTGTAAAATCTAAGTATCCATTCAGAGTCTGAAATTACACTTGTTTGCTGTATTGTTGGTGTGTGTGTGTGATTGTTTGAATTTCAGTGTTACGCCGACAACCAAGTGCTGTAACGTGATATTTAAGGCCCATCCACTCCTCCTAAAATAACCCCCTTCACACAGTCACCCAACACACACGCACACACAAGGAATAAGAGGCAATGTACCACATTAGCACTTCTGCTGCTCCAAGTCAAAGACTGCGGGTGTCCGTGTGTGTGTTTGTGTGTGTGTGTGCCTCTGTATGAGATCTCATAAGCCAGCTCAGCTCTGAGGGACATTGTGATTAAGCGTTTGAACTGATCTCATTGACATTTTAGATTAGCACTCTCTGCAGGGCTCCCCTGCCTTGTCTCTCTGCAAGGGTCTCTGTCACTGATACAGGATTAAGATAGCACTTTAAGGAAGGTAAGTCAGACATGATTCATCCTTTCTACTGCGTCTGTCCCCGTCTTTGATCTGCTGCGATGATTCCTCGACAAGGATATGAGTTATAATGCCTTTTTTTTAAACCTCGAAGCACTTGTTTCATTTAAATATTGAATTTCATATCTTATACATGCAACTTAATTGAAAGTCATTTAATCCGTTTATTAAGCGTCTTTTCAGACTTTAAATCATATTTGAATATAAAAATGGCACAAATTTGCCTTTACTGTATGTGTTCTATTTTAAAAGTGTAATTTTAAAATTATCAGCTGCTATTTACAGATTTGGGTATGGCTTCTTTTTTGGGGGCTAAAGAACAGGTGGTAGTGCCAGGGCTCAGCTCGCTGTTACACACAACATGCCTGCAATGTGCAGCAGGGGTGTATCTGCGTGTGTGTTTGTGCACTAGTTTGCAGCATAAATGTGTGTATATTAATGTTAGACAAGATCAGAAGAGGGCGTCTGCACATGTCCCACATGTAATGAATTGTGGCTATCTATCCTCATGCATGTGCCTCTTCCTTCAGCGAGGATGATGATGGTGAGCGATGACTGTCTGGTGGAGTGTAAGATTGACGATGACAGTGATGAGGACGATGGAGGAGCAGAACAGATAAACACACCTCCTCCTCCTCCAGAGTTTGCATCCAAAGCCGCAACTCCAGCACCCCAAAGTCCCACTCCAGTACCCAAACCTCCGACCCCTCCCACAGCCCCTGCTACACCAACACCATCACCGACACCCACCCATCCTGTCAACAGGGACCCTTATGGCATCAACCAGCACCTAAAGGTTCGCTTGTCCCCTTTCTGTGAATCTACGTTGTTTACCATAGCAGTGTTAGCAGTTGATTTGATGTATAAAATAAAATATTTGTCATCCTCTTCTACTGCTATCTCATGTGGTGCACCCCAAGGTTCCATTTTGGGCCCTATTTAATTATTATTAAATTATTATATTTGACAGGCAGCTGTCCAATTTTACCTTTAAACCAAGCAAAACACATGATCCTCAGTCACCTCTAAGATCTTGAAAATACCTCAATTTAATGGCCAAATTTTATTTATCGTAAGTCCTAGAGATGTCATTGGTGGTTTAGGGGATTTTCTTGGGCCTCTGTTTTCAAATTTCTGTACATGTCAGAAAAATGGATGTCATTTCTTATTCAGCTCAAGAATTTGGCAATTTCTATCATCTAATTGTGCTTTTATGTCTTCACATCTTTACTGTAACTCTCTTTGTGTCTGAGTCACTCCATAATCCCCGTCTTATCTGAATCTATAAAGCACCTCAGTCAACACTTGTTTTTTTCTTATTTGCTCCGTAAATAAACTGACTTGACTCGTACCACCCACTCTCTTGTTCCTTGTCTGTAGGTGGAGGTTAGTGACGTACTTGCGGAGCCCGACAGACCTCGTAGCATAGACCAAGTGTGGCTTTACAGTGTCACTGGCTTCGAAGAGGCTCGTATCTGGACGTATCAGTGTCTCTCCTTGCTGTTGGCTGTGCCCTTCGCCTTCCTTTGTGGTGTTTTCCTGGCCATTCTCGCCTGTCTACACGTCTGGTATGCTGGTGTAATGAAAATGCCTCCTCATGTAGCCATGCACACTGGTGACAGAGTCATATGCTCACTCATTCATCAAATACAGCAGACAATTCTCTTGATAGAACAGTTGCTCTAAACTCGTGGTTCCCAATATTTTTGGCTCATGAACCCTGACATTAAGCAATGTCTACTTGCAGTTACATATCTAGGTTATGACTCGGGCTCATCTTCAATAATATACCCAATACTTTTATTATTTAGACAATACAGTGTACAAAAATAGAAAATAGAAAATCAGACTTTTTTTCAATATAAAGACATCATACCACATAAGATTTTCCTACTCAATACTCCTTGCACCCAGACTCAGAATCTGCTCTCTTTGAGTAAAAACTTTAAAGCAAGTTGCACACATCTGGCTAATCCCTAATCAGTGATATAACTGCAGGCATGTGACTGAACGTCTGTTGGGGCATCATTAATTAGAGTTCTTGAAGCATCAGCATCCATCAAATATCTCCTGTTCTTGTCCACGAGAGAGAATAGTTCCAATAATGGCAGCATTCAGGATACAACATGACATCTTCATGAAATGTTTTAGATGAATGACGTTGATGATATTGAAAGATTTGAATGATAATCAACTACGAGTTTAAACTCCGTAGGTGACACATGCAAGGTAACATTAAGCTTGTTGATAAACAGTGAACATGTCATCAGTCACAGTTTTCTCATGCAGCATTTTCTTTTAAAACTGTTTTCATCACAGCCGTGTTTTTATAATGTGTTTGAAGGTCTGTGACTTAAAAATGACTTTGCAGAGAATTAGACTGAAGGATCAATAGCACTGTCATATGGTAAATGAACGATAGATATAAAGCTACAGCCAACAGTTTGTTAGCTTAGCTTGTCACAAAGACTTAATTCAGGGGGAAACAGCTAGCCAGGCTCTGTCCAGAGGTATCAAAACTCACCTACCAGCACCTCTTAAGACCACAAATTCACACATTATATTTGTTAAATCACTACAAAATAGAGTAGAGTAGGAATGAGTCCGGGAAGTGAAGCAGCATTTTGTGCTTCCACGTCCCTCATCTTGTAAAGTTTTTTCAAATGGGTTCTTAGTAAGATGCCTGAAATAAAGTCTATGTTAGCTGAAGCTTAAAAGAATTTCACATGTTGTTATACAACATAAATACATCATTAAATACCCCACTCATGACATTTGGTTCTTTTATGTGTCTTAAAAAAGGTGGTTGCTAACAGGTGGCTAAATGAGACTACAGAAGAACATCATCACGCTAAAACACAGCTTTAGAGCCTTGATGTGAAAGGAAATTGAAATCATGTGAATGTGGAATTTGTTTGGAGCCTAATGTTAGTTTTTTATTTCTATTTCTAGTTCCTTTCTCAGTACATTCATTTATTCATGCTGCTAAATGGAGTGGAGCGCTGCCAACCAAATTTTGTTGGGTTTTAATATGCAATGACAATATCTACATCTATCTATCTATCTATCTCTCTATCTATCTATCTATCTATCTATCTATCTATCTATCTATCTATCTATCTATGTGAAATGGCCCATTTAATGATTAACACTGGAAAAAATAACCTATCATGAGTCATAGTTGCAAGAAGGCATTACTTGTACAAATGTGAGGACTGGCCAAAATGTCCTCACTTTGTAGCTACAATACTTTTTTTGGTCCTCGCTGTGTAGCATGTACAGGTACATACACACACACTCAACTCAGCACTCAAAGAATCAGCATGCTACACGACTTCCTGCTCTCTACCTGACTTTAGGTGACAAGGCCCTCACATGATTTACACTCCTAATTGTTTTCAAAGTAATACCTTTCAACTTGCAATATAAATCTTCCTGTTTGCTCATGTAATAAATCTTTTTTATTTACTCACATAGGCTAATAAATCTCTCCATATTCTCTCCTTCCGTCTGTCCTGACAGGGGGAGAGTTTATAAAAACAATCATTTGAGTTATTGTCTTTCTCTCTCCCTCTAGGTTTTTTGTGCCTTGCATACAGCTGAGCAACACCTTCCTTCCATGCCTGCGGTCTTTATGTATGTGCGCTGTGAATGTTATCATTGCTCCCTTCTGTACGTCTCTCGCTCTCTGCTGCAGTCAAATTGCCATTTCACTGTCGAACAAGGACTGGCATCAAATGAGAGACAAACAAACTGTATGAATGTGAGACATAATGAGTGACTGAGTGACTGAGTGAGTGTGGGAGAATTTTATTTAAATTTGTCTTTTTTTTAGTTGTTTAATTGGTGTAGTTCTGCAACCTGGTAATGTGAATGCTATTTGATATGTTTTGTATGTAGAGCCAATTCATACAAGTTACTATAATGTATAATATAATTATTATGATTATTATTATTGTTATTATTATTATTAGTAGTAGTAGTAGCAGCAGTAGAATAAGTAGTTGTAGCATTGGAGAAGAAGTAGCTGTAATAGTAGTAGTAGTGGACACAGTATCATTATCATTATTATAATTATTCAACAGTTTGTTCTGATTAAATTGTAACTGTGTCAAGCTATCAATAAAACACGTCAAAATATCTTGATTGTCTTTGTTTTCTTTCACCAAATAGACTGTGTAAAAAATGAATTTCACAGTTATTTGCACAGATGAATCTAGAATGAAGAATCGATCAATAAATGCTGAGAATTAAATATTTAGATAATCAGTAGAAAAATAAACAGTTACGTTCAGTTCTGGTTAATCTTCAATCAGTCATTTATCAAGCAACAAAAAAGATTTATTGTTTAAAATTGTAAAATATTATGCGATACTCATGGAAAATGTGTAAAAACCTTTAAGTTTTCAGTTCATGCCATTTGAAATTGAAAAACATCAAAAATTAACTCTTTTCATAAGTTTCTTTGTCTGAATGTTACCTTCAGACACCACTGTACCACTGTGCAACAGCCCAATCAGAATATTTCAGTGTTTGATTGTTCGTTTTACATTCAAATGCCTGTTTTCATTTGTTGTGTTACTGCTGGGTTGCTGGCAACTTGTTGTCTTCCAAACTAATACATTCTGATGCATCGTCACTAACAGTAACTGGGAGTGCTAATTTTACCATCTTCTCCTTTGAAGAGTCATAAAATAATATTACATTCACTCTGTAAATGGAAGTAAATTGTGTGTAAAATACAAATATAAGCAGAGTACGCTATGCAGAGAGGACTGCACTGTTAAAGCGCACTGTTATAGTAGACTGTACCTGAATTTTAACTATCATTAAACTTACCTAGGTTTATCTGTTGAGATAAAAAGAAAATTATGATGACCATTATGCTTTTAAATGGTATTTGAACCTAAATACACAATACCAGAAACTGACATGGTGGGACTCCATAAACACATGGTGTTGCTTTAGGACAAAATTTGCAATTTTTTATTTTATATTTTTGCAATTATTTGCAAAAGATGTTTTCAAACCATTTTTGCGGAGAGAACTGATGGAGCTGAACCACATCATGAAGGCCCTGAAAAAGGGACTCAACATGACCTCTAGACAGTCATGTTACAATATAAACAATGCTATTGATTTCCTTAGGGCCCTGGCTCTTTTTTTCTTTGTTTTTTTGTAAATATTGCAAGATAATTGAGGATGTACTGTGTGAGTGTAAGCAGCCAAAATGGGTATGTTACCTAGGAGCAACACAGTACCATAGAGGGTAAATAACATTTGCTGCTGTATCTTCTTAGGTTTGAGGATTAACTATTTATTTGAAAATCAGTCTTTAAAAATTTGTTACTGTGTTTTTTCTACAATTTTCTATAATGTTAATCGGGTCATCCTAAAAGAAGTTTTGATTAATTCATCAGTAATCAGTGAGGAGAATGATCATTAGTTGCAGTTAGTCTTGTGAATTATATGGCTATCTTGTCGTTGCATATTGCAGTGGTGATTTGAGTAAAGAAATTATCCCTATATCTATTTTCTTTCTCTAATTTAACATCACAACACTGTGATATCCCCTGTAAGTTGTCTTTGTTCAGCCGTTGCCGTGTGTATCCTGTGTCCGATGTTTTCTGAGGTACCTGAAAGCATCATATAAATTTCCTAACTACCCAGCATGCCCTTCGGCGTCGCCATTTTTCTTGTTGTGGTGCGGTGGGAGGTTTGTCTCAACAGCTCTAGAAACAATTCTGTGTTATTTCAGAATTTAACTTCAGGTTTTGTTATTTGTGAACTGTAATTTAACACAAGCGAGCGTCGGGAGCAAAGACAGCAACATGGCGCAGTACAAAGGAGCTGCCAGTGAGGCTGGGAGAGCCATGCAGCTGATGAAGAAACGAGAGAAAGAGAGAGAACAGCTTGAACAGCTCAAACAGAAGATTGCAGAGGTTTGTAACTTTTATCCAACATTATAACGCGTTTATTTATTGTATACTATAATTCAGCCCCGTTAACTTTTGTCTAAAGCCTGTATATGTAACAGTAACGGTAACGTTAGATCCCTGAGGGCCAGCGACCTGCGGGGTCGTGAAGGGGTCGTCGTTACAGTATTTAAAGTCCTAACTACATCACATTATGGCCAAATTGAGAATGACAAAATAATATTTGTGATAAAGAGCTTATATAATATTACAGGACAGTCTCCTACAGGCACCCTGCCACTCAAAATACTTCACAGACATGTTAACCTAACTCACCTGTATGTCTGCTCTCTGCTGTGTGTGTGTTTTCTCACAGGACAACATGGTCAAGTCCAACATCGATAAGAAATTCTCAGCTCACTATGATGCTGTGGAGGCAGAGCTCAAGTCCAGCACAGTTGGTGAGAGTCTTTGTTTTTACCCATGAACCCTCCTGTAACACCACAACCTGTCACCTGCCTAAAAAATGTTGTAAAATGTAAAAATACATGAAGAAAGAAAGAAAGAATAAACATAGTTTTGCATTACTATATAGTGACTTGTGAATCAGAGACATTGGATGACATCACTGACAGAAAATATACACTTGATTCTTGTTTAACTTGTTTGTGTTTATGTCTCAATCAGGTCTGGTGACACTGAACGATATGAAGGCCAAGCAGGAGGCGCTGGTGAAGGAGAGGGAGAAACAGCTGGCCAAGAAGGAGCAGTCCAAAGAGCTCCAGCTGTGAGTTATTACTGCCCCTCTGGCTAGGTTTCACACAGTAGCTTTGGTTGGCGATAAAGAGCAAACAGCTCTGCAACTGTCAGTCACTCCGCTGTTGGTTTTGGCTGTTACAAACACTTTTAATGAAAAGAAAAACATCCTCTCGTGCTAATGGATTGATGTATTGTAGCAGAGACAAACTACTCATTCTTGCAGAGAACAGATATATCATATGGCCAGAACTGTGCAGACAGGGCCGCTGTTTTGTGTACGCTTGGTCTGGGGCTTTTTCCATGGCTTAAGCTAGGTCTCTTTAAGGGAAGTCTTTATGCTACTGCAACATACAGTATTTCAGACCTTTGATTTCAAACCCTGAGTTTGGCGCAACCCATCATTTTTTGCAAGATATTTCTGAGGTGTCACCACAGTAACTGAGATAGAAAATAATCTATTTATTGGACTTTCTCAAATTGTTGCTTTCTTGTGAAGTACCACCTTTTTCGGCGTGTAAAGTTATTTAAGTGAAACAATTTAAAATGGAAAATTCAGTGGAAGCTCACAAACACATCCTAAGGAAGTCCAGAATCTGTGACGAATGATCACAAGCATTCATTTTAAAGGGATACTTCTGTACTTGTTAATCTGGACTGCATCTTCCTATGTGTCTAAGTGACTAATACAGACAACAATTTTTTAAAATTTTGCTCCATCATTATAAGAGAGACCGCTTCAGCCACAACAACGAGTCACGCTGCGATGTAATCCATACAGGCAGTCGTGCACCCTCAATTTACATCCATTAAAAGTGTTTTCCAGTAACAGGCTCCAGTTGTTATAGTTTCTTACAACATTATGGAAAGGACCCTACAGAGAAATCAAATCTCTTTCTTCATGTTTGCCATTCTGTTTGTAATTATGTGTAATCAAGTCAGGCAGTTTAGTGCAGAGGAACTAGACTGGCCTGCACGCAACTCTGACCTCAGCCATATCCAGGAACTTTGGGGTTGAAATGGTGCACCAACAGTGAGCCAGGCCTTATCACGCACCCACGCACTTGGGGCTGAATGAAAGCACCCAACATGTGGCGGAAGGCTTGTTAAAGCAGCAGATTAAAGGTTGGAGTGGCCTTGATCAAACTTTTTGTTTTGTCACAAGCTGTTATCATGTCATGTTTTTATCAACAAAAACAAGACAAACAACAGTACTATAGAATAACAGAATCCTAAAAAATTGATGCCTTTAAGTAAACCAAAAAACACGTGTTACAATGCTATGCTGTCCATCTCATGGATACCATGGCATTTACATTAAGATTATCACCTCCCAATGAGGCTGAAGCTTCGAATATTTGCCATCTATCACCACTGGAGGATGACCCTAATTGTCAGACAGTCTCTGCTGCGCTTGATTGTTTACATGAAATGTGACAGAAATAATTGTGTCAACAATGACAAAAGAGAGCTAGCAAGAGAAGTTCATAATAAAACACGAGTGTAGCCTTTGTTATGGTGTAAAACTGAAGCAACTTGTTTCATAGACTATCAAGTAATTTCTACTAATAGTTCTTCTCGTGTAAATAACCCACTGTGTGTCTGAGAAGGCAACTGAATGAATTCCAAGAACTTTTTTTTGCATCTTCTTCTCTTCCCATGTTGCCTGAGACTTTATAATGGTAACCTGACCAGGTAGATGATATTGTCAGTTCCTGATTTGTTATAGGCAGTTCTCAATTTTCAAAATACAAGTTGTCCTTAACTGTGCCAAAGCAAAACAATGAAACACACAGAAAGCTTTGTGGCTAAAGCTCTCCATTTTTCTATTTTCCAGATACATGAGACAAAATGGCAGAATGTCAGCTGGCTGTGGTTTAAAGTTGTAACCAATAGTTGACGGTTACTGTGAGTGCTATTAAGCAGACTTCATCCCCTGTAGTTGGAAAGGGATTGATTAGTACTCTTGTGTGTGTGGAAACAATCATTTCCACGAAAGGAAACAAGCTTTGTGTCAAGGGTTTGTTCTTCTGACCTGAGCTGTTGTGAATTAAAGCTCTAGGCGCTGTCCAACCCAACCTGTCACAACAAGCGTAATAGCGTAAAGATGACAGAGGCAGCTTGCTGCCAGATGCCAACGGTTAAACCAAAATTGTTGTTTCTCTGGCATTTATTCAATTTGACTACTAACAGCAAACAACAGATTTAAGAACCTAAGTACTGTATATTGAAAACACATTTACATTAAGCACGAAGAAGCACTGATACTTATATGGCCATCATTCCCGTCTGTTGTTTGTCAACCTTTTGATTTAGTTTTTTCATTATTCATGCTTCTCTGTTTCCAGTAAACTTGAGAAGCAGAAAGAGAAGAAGAGAAAGGAGGAACAGAAGAGGAAAATAGCCAGTTTATCGTTCAACCCAGAAGACGAAGGAGAGGAGGACGAAGAAAATGAAGAGGAAGAGGATTGTGAGTATCGTGTTGGTAAAGCACAAAGTAAATAGAAAAACAGAGAATTAGTTTTAGCAGTGTACTGTACGTCCTCTGTCTGTTTATCTCTTAAATCCAGCAGTCTGATTTGTTCCAAGTCATAGCTTCTTTAGTGAGTAGAAAAGATAAATACTCAAACACTTGTAGGGGTTCAGTCAAACAAAACCCATATAATGTATAAACCCCTTTATATTGTAGATTTAGTTGCTTTGTCAATATTTTTTTTATGTTATCCATTTTGTTGCTAATTTATTCTGTGATGTTTAAAGCACTGCTAAAGCCCTATTAGGCCCCAGTCGCACAGAAAGCGTTATGCAGGTTGCAAAACGCAAGGCGTGCCACACTGCCTTTTTTTTAAAAATTGATTGCCAGTAGTGAAAAAAATAACACTTGCTGTGCCTTTAATTGTTGCCAGGCAACCACAGACTCATCTCCTTATTCGAAACTTCCCATGTAATCAATCTACCGTTGATTTATTGTAGTTATTTGACAGTAATTAGTATCTAGTTCCTAAAATGGACAGGTAGAGGTTACGTACTGTAGCTCTGGTTGAGGATAAGGGGCTGTCAGGAAATATGTTTTTTAGTCACAGGGAAACGGACATCTGTGTGGGGAGGGTGGATCACGAGGAGTACAACCAGTTGGTCCAGGAGCTTTGCCTCCATGATGGCTGTTTCCAGGGAATATTTTAGGATGACTTGGGGGCAGTTTGACGACCTGCAGTCTGTCATCGGGCCATATAGCTCTGGGTATCCAGCAACCACTACCACCAGTATCTCCTCCATTGTCTACCTTCTGTAAACTTGTTGTCGTGACCACCACAGAAGACCGGCCTCTCAAATCATCTGATTGGACAATGGGGAAAAAAGATGACGATAAAAGAGATGTCGTGGGGCGTTTTTTCCGCCCTGAGTTTAATTTTTTTCAACTTGAGGAGTTCAGAGCACCCTGGAAAAAACAGCAGGTGCTTAGAGTGCAGAAATGTGAGTCGTGTCACAATACAAAAACCATGAGCAAAAAGCTTCACTCTCATTAAAAAGGCACCTCCAGCTGCTAAACGCTTTCTGTGTGGTCAGGGCCTTACACTATACACTGTACAGTACATATATTTAGTCTTGGAAAAAGAGAGAGATGACTGGTTGCTCTGTATATACAAACGTAGGTCAAAACCATGTGTCGGGTGCTTGGAAAGATTTGGAAACAACAGGATAAACAGGAAGGCGATCCAGGCATTCCAAAAAATATAGATAACGAGAAAGGAAGTATTAAAAAGCCTTAATTGTAGTAGTTAAATCAATAAAAGAGCCAACATGTCTCAACCACTGCAGGTTTGCCAGGGCTTAGTCTATTGTGGGTCGGTAATAGTATTTTAAGGCAGCATCATTAAGGTATACTTTGAAGGATTATACAGTTACAGTAAACAGACTTGCCATTGTAAGTAAAACCAACCCCAGATTCACTCTTGTTTGGTGTTTGGCTTCGCTATATTTTTATAATTTTGGCATTGTGTCTCTTGAATACCCGGTGATTATAGTCTGGCAACTGCTTGTTCCCTTTTTTAAAGCCCCAACCTCGCCTAAGCGGGATGCCCATAAACGTCCTGATCATAGAAAATAAGAAAATACAGGTAACGGGAAAGTCTCTGCAGAAAATTACACCACCACACACTTTTAGTGGGTCATATGTGATGACTGAGAGGGATTACTTCTGTGTGAGTCACACATTTTTATAGGAAATCCTGCTGAGTATGTCTTTAAAGGAACAGTTTGACATTTTGGGTAAGCTTATTTGCTTTCTTGCAGATGGTTAGATGAGAAGATTGACATCACTCTCATACCTGTAGGCTAAATATCAGGCTACAGCCATGAGACAGTGAGCTTAGCTTAGCATAAAGACTGGAAACAAAGAGAGACAGCTAGTATGGCTGTGTTTTAAAGGTAATAAAATCCACCCAGTGGCACCTGGACCTGGCACCTTGTCGTAATCGGCACCAGCTGAGACCCCACAAAATCACACCTCCTGGCTTCTGCAACTTAACAGCTTGTTGTTTCCACACTTTGATTTTTATACGTATTAAACAAGATGCAACATGTTAGCTAGGAAATGTTAGTAATAGATTTTTGTTTGTCTCATAGACTCTCCTGTTAGGAAGAAAAAGCTGGGGAAAAATCCAGATGTGGACACAAGTTTCCTTCCTGATAGAGACAGAGAGGTAAGGAAAATGTAAATTACTCTTGTTGGAGGCTGTTTTTCAGAGGCAAAAATTCCTACGTAGTTCATATTTAACAGGTAGCTCTGTAGATGCCTTCAGCTGTGACTCATCACAGCAGATCGAACAATTAAGACTGGTAGGATTTAAAGCTCAGTTTACCCTGACAATCTGCAGAGACACACACAAACTAAGCAATGCGTTTAAATACCAGGCTAACCAGATATTGTTTCCATTTTTTTTACAAAACAAACAGACTCAGCTCACAAGAGCCTAAACCAACAAAAACTTAGCCATTAAAAAGCTTTGACTGGTGGCACAAAGTCATGTGTTTATACAGTTAATACAGTGGTACACAGTGTCATTTTTATACTGTGACATTTGTTATGATAGCAGTCTTAAATGTTATGTTAATGCAACATGGCCCTCTTCAAAAAACTTTTACATCAGCTTTGTCTGCTTCTTGTGTTCAGGAGGAGGAGAATCGTCTCAGAGAGGAACTCAGGCAGGAGTGGGAGCTCAAACAGGAGAAGATAAAGAGTAAGTGTCAGAATTACCTGCTGCACACACAAGCAAACAAACAAACAAACAAACAAACATCCCTTGTTATTACTTACATTCTATAGTGTATCCATGTATCTTTAACTCTGAACACAAGCACACAGTTTGTCCACAATGTCTTAGGACAAATTCACGCTGGCGCTATTTGGTCCGCTTTAAAAGAACCCTGGTCCACTTCCACCAATAGTTCGGTTCGTTTGGAGTGGTGTGAACGCTCATTCGAACTCTGGTGCGGACCAAACGAGCGAACCCTGGTCCACTTGAAAACTGGGTGCAGTTCGCTTACAGTGGGAAATGCAAACGGACTATCCAGCAAACCAAAGAGAGAAGTTGATGTAGAGCGCAGTGCATACGTATGATTTACGGATATATATGTGATCTGAAAACTTTCAAATTCTTACAATGCCTCGCTCGGCGTCTGTTTAACCACAGCAGCACATCATAGTCTCTCGCTCTCCTCCGTCTTTTTCAGTATTACTGCATTCGTCTCATGTACAGAGCAACATGCTGGATAGGGAATGGAAGGGGAAGGATTTCCGTTTTCAATCCTGGCCAATCAATGTGCCGGGTTTTCTTCTTCCTCATGCTTTTTTTCTTCCTGGTCAGTGGTCATTTCGGGCAATACCGTCCCCAAAAGAGCAGCTGTTGTAACTGCATGACGTTGTCGAGGTGGTCTGGTCCACTTTAAAAGTGCATTGTGAAAATGAACCGAACCAAATCAAGGTGTGACATTTTTCGGCATCTCCCGCCCAATCAAAGCGAGTCACCTGGACTATCCTGGTGTGAATGCTAATTTTACACAAAGGTCTCAGATTGGGGAAAATTCTTTGCCTTTTTGCCTTTTTCCTGTTCTACGTACAAACATACATGCACACTCAGACCTGTTCTCAGTCCAAAATGGTGTGTACGTTTGTCTTCAGGTGAGGAGATTGAGATTACATTCAGCTACTGGGATGGCTCCGGACATCGTAAGACTGTCAAGGTAAAGCATGAACACTGGTCCACTGTTTTCAGTTCCTATAAAGACACAGAGCTTCTTGTAAACTATGAACAGTATTGATAATGGGTTATTTCTGGTGCAGTAACAATACACACACACACATTGTTCCCTTGGTCAAACAATATGCTCAACATAGGGATTACTGTCTTCATGTTTTCATTGTGTCTTTGTGTGTGATTTGCCTGCAGATGAAGAAGGGTAACACCATCCAAAACTTTCTGCAGAGGGCCCTGGAGGTCCTCAGAAAGGACTTCAGTGAGCTGAGGTGAGACGTTGAAGACAAGATCAATCTCAACCAAACATTCACTATAGATAATTAATTGAATGAGTACACTGTCTTCTCATCGTTTGTCAAACCCATGATAATGCTTGGTCATCGTCCCATGATTTCTTCTTTTACACTTTTCCTCCTGCTGTTTGACAGAAATGGTAGACTGTATTACCTTAGAGACAAATATATAGCTGACAAAATGTACTTCAGTTAAGAAAAGTGTGTTATGCTGTAGTCTTTCTTTTTGTTAGTGACAGGCAAGGGAGTAATCGCAGGAGAGGAAACATCAAGTTTCCAAAGGTAGTCCCGCCAGTGGGTGGTGCTATTTATTTTGGTTGCCTGTTTCTAACATGGTGGCCTGGTAACAAATTTTCTAATTTTACAGCTAAACAGTACACTAAATTATGTGTCTGAAAACATTTGAGGTGAGAAATAGTCAACGTGGGAACAGTCTTGATTCATTTTTGATCAGCACTGCCTAATTTGACAGTTTGATCGCAGTTCACGAGCAGTGACTGACATGTTTTACAGCTGCGCTGCTCTGACTGGTAATTTTCCCTCAGGGAAATTGATTCCTGTGAAGTAGGAGGAACGTGATTTTTTTCCACGGACTATCTCTAATGTAATATTGTGTGGATGCCATGAAGGTTTCAGCATGTCAAAACTGTATTTTTTATTTATAAAGGTTACCAACAGTAGCTTTAATTATAACATATGTCTACTTGCCAGCTTTTTCTAAATCTTCACTCGCATCTTTCTTTTAGGGGGGCACTCTGAGATGCAGCTGGAAGCTCCTAATCTCTGATCATATTTAAAAAAACAAACATTTAGAGATAGATGAACACAATAGAATTCACTCAGCTACACACACACACATACTTTATGTCTCCCTACTCGGCCCCTTTATATTAAAACACTGCCATGATAACATCAATCTTGTTATCTGCCACAGTGTCTTTGATAATATTCAGATCCCACACAGAGAGGCTTTAAACATGTCAAATGTAATCAGTTTTCCATCTTAAATGTTCCTTACTTGTCAAAAATAATTTTTATTGGACTGAATGTCTTCTTTGTGCAGGTCTGCTGGAGTAGAGCAGCTGATGTACATCAAAGAGGATCTGATAATCCCACATGTAAGTACTGACACGCCCGTGAAAACTGCAGCTCAACTGTTGCTTAACTTTGGATTTGCTTTGTTCCACGTCATCATCAAGTGCTGCAGCAGATTCATCAACGAAAGTGTCTGGCTTAACACTCCAAGAATAACTCTGTAGTTGCACTGGTAGACTTTATATTTCAGTAAAGTCATAAAAATTGTCAAACTGATCCAATTTTAAAAATCTAGATTTCGATTTTATTCCTATCTTTGTGTCCTTGACTCGGTGTGAGTTGCGATGTTAGTGTACCTCCCATCTTTCTTTCTTTAGTTTTTATTTAAGGTCCTGTTTATACGACAACGATTCCAACCGAAAACGGTAAACGTAAGTTGTGGTTTAGCCGATCATTTACACGACAGCGGCATTTTGGGTGCCTGAAAATGCAACATTTAAAAACAGGTTCCAGAGTGCAACTTTTTGGAAACGGCACCGTCTCCGTTGTCATGTAAACTTGCAATATGCAGTCCCTCTGAAAACTGAGACTTTTCGTACATGCACATTACGGTTCCAGTCACTAGGCATGCGCGAGAAAGTCGACCATCACAACAACTATGGCCGACTCCCGAGCTCTGTTTGTGCTGCTCACCCTGATGAATTTATTAATGCTTCTCCAGCAAAGTGTAGATTTACTGTAGTAACTCCACTTCGTCGTCCGTCCAGACAAACGTTCATGCAGTTGCCATTTTGTTTGTTTACACATCACTTCTCTGTAGGAGGAAGCGCATGTCTGCAGGCGCGTGTTGTTTTATTACAAAGTCACACCGCCACCTACTGGCCTGGCATGTGTACTACAGCATTTTTGGTCATTTTTGCAGATCCATACGCACGGAGATTGTTATCAAAACCTCGTCTGAACACGGAACTTTTTTCAAAACGAAAATGAGAAATGATTCCGTTTTCAGGTCATTTTCGTGTAAACATGGCCTAAATTTTGAAGAAGGCTGAAGTGAAAGGATATTAAAGAGAAACAATATATAGATGTTAGATGTTGATATATAGATAGATGCATATCAGTGTATACATACACTGAACAGAAGCGTAGGCTGACCCAAAATGTGTGATGGATAATTAAATAGACAAATTGAGCTTATAGTGGAAACAGGCAACTTTTAGTGTTTCCAGGTGGTATTGTTGGCCCTGCTGGCGCAAAGAAAACCAGATCTCTTTCACTTTCCTCAGAGCTATGCAGCTGCCAACAAAACAGGACACACTGCATTTTGTTTGTCTCAGTTACTTTGATTCCACCGTCTACCTTTTCCTGTAATGCAAGCACTATTTACATTAATATTCTTTGGTTTCTGGGCATAGCTAGCGGGGAAAACAAAAGCCCTAATGTCTTCCTGCTTCGGTAGCACAATGGTTGCAGGGAGAGAAGTTGCTTCACAGGATATGACTTTCATGCCGACAAAGGCTGGAGGGTTAGACTGAAGGTGGTGATACCTCCACTGCAGTGAAGCGCATATAATAACAACCAAGTAACAAAACTGGAAATTAGGAGTTGGGGAGAGTTTAAAATAGGTACTGTATATGGAACAGCTGTGGCACTGTTTCACTCTTTGAAGTTTATCATATTTTCTCTGCTTGTCTCATTCAGCACCACAGTTTTTACGACTTCATTGTGACTAAAGCCAGAGGCAAATCTGGTAAGTGAACACCAACAGCCCATTCATATAGAACATCTTGATTTGTTTATACATATTACATTTAAAAGTAAACCATAAGACTTTGTCTGTACAATATATAGAACACTATGAAGCGTGTTTTCTGCCTTTTCACACAGTTTGTCTTTTTCCCACAGGTCCTCTCTTCAGCTTTGACGTCCACGATGATATTCGACTGGTGAATGATGCCACTGTCGAGAAAGATGAGGTGACCATTTTATTTTAAAGCAAAAACAAAACAGTATTTCTGCTTATTTATTGTTGGATGAAATTGTAAAATCAGTGGATGAATTTGGTTATTGCCTTTGAATTCCACGATCAGCTGCCGCACCTCTTTCTTCATGAGCCAAGATGTTGTTTTCAGTGTGATTTTCTTGCTAGACTAGTTGTCACTGTCCATATTCATGACACAGGTACTGATGTGACTTTGAAGCTAAATAGGCAAATATGAACACTGTGATTCATGATCCACTTGACAGTTTTCTTGGTTAGTTTGATGCTCAGTTCAGTCTTAATGCAACTCGAACTTCAAAAGCAAGCACTCATATCATGTAACCTTATGTGTTATGTGTTTTGTCTCAAGTCTCATGCAGGTAAAGTGGTGCTGAGGAGCTGGTATGAGAAGAACAAACACATCTTCCCTGCGAGCCGCTGGGAGCCATACGATCCAGAGAAGAAATGGGACAAATACACGGTGAGTTCATTTGCCAAATGTTAGCTTACTTCACCCAATTTCCCTTTCAGGGATCATTCAAGGTTCATCCAGTCCTAAATCTAATTCTTTCAAACAAGGTTAAAGGGCTGACGCGTTTTTTAAATTGATAACAACAGACTCATGATGTGTGCACATTTAGTTGCTAGTCAACAGCAACTGTTGTGTTGCATGAAGCTGCTCATCCATCAGACGTCAACAGGTCTTCTGAGTTTTCTGGAATTTAATGATTCTGGGTGACTCTGACCTCAGTGTGATATCACCATCATGCTCCTCTGTCGGGATAAAACTATCAGAGAAGCTTTGAAAGCTTGATGCCGTCCAGGTTAAGTGTTTGTCAAGACAGAAGCTGGATCACTAGACTGAGGGACAGAGAGGCGAAACATCAGCCATGTTGTCATTTACTATGAGGCTAGTTATTAATTCACTATTGTAATCTATCCACTCTTCAGCATAAATATAACATGATAATACTCTCCTATTAAGACCAGGGCCCTATTTCAGAAAGCGGGAACACTCTGAGTATGTTAAGCCTGAGATGAGGGAAACTCGGTTCAGCATAACCCTGAGTCAGTTACTATGGCAACATACTCCATGAAGCAAACCTACTGGCTGACAGATTTGCTTCATCTAAACCTGAGGCTGATCGCCCGCTGAGTGTGTAGCAGGAAGGAGACATGGTGTGTCCTTTTGGGAATTAAGCTGTGGACATAGTGGCACAATTTGTTCAGGGGCTGTTGCATAAGGAGATGGTGAATAGACCCTCACACTCCATCATTTATCTTAACAATCTGCTCCACCCACATGTTTAAAATATTACACATTGTTGATTGGTATCATCATCAGAGAAAATGTTGTGCCCTTCAATTCTTCAGCAACAGTAGTTGTCTTTATAACATCACAGATACTGAATACATCGCTAAGGCAACTGTTTGTCGGGCCGTATAGAAAGTGACTCTGGCTCTGAAAACACTAATTTGTTTTCCCTGGGCATAAATCATAAGGAATCATCAAAGAGGAACTCCACAGAATTGACAGTGTTAATAAGAAATGAATCTACGTGGGTACATTATGCAATTATTTCTGAATACTTTTCATATATTCAAAGATTCTGCGGTGTAACTGGCTCATTTATAGGACTCACATCCCATCATAGCTCCATCTGAGCATAAAGGAGATTACGTGAATAGGAAGTTATTTCACAGCATTTTAGCAGTTCAGTCAACCTCAGCCTAATATTGCAAAATTGAAGTAAGTACAAGCAAAATTTTTACCAGTCTGTACAATATCTTTGCGTTTGATTTTGAGTTGCTGCCAAGTGCATCTGGGCCCCATCAGATTACAGCTGAATAAGAGAATATAGCAAATTGTATTAATATGTAAACATTGTTAAGATATAAAAATGTTGATATATTTTCTGTATATTAGACACGCATTAACACAT
This sequence comes from Cephalopholis sonnerati, assembly GCA_019142605.1. NCBI lineage: Eukaryota > Metazoa > Chordata > Actinopteri > Perciformes > Serranidae > Cephalopholis > Cephalopholis sonnerati. Next base: position 31,428,417 of record JAGQAX010000011.1, read on the forward strand.
CACATCACATTACATAACGTCACTTCACATAACCTATCAACATTCTCTGCAGTCTTTTCCCATCACACCTCACGCTGTTTAGCTGCAGCTGCCGTAATAGATTTTTTTCTTTTTTGAAGACATGTTCGAAGTCCACATATGCAGTCATTAAAATCTCCAGTTCAGTTGGGGTGAAATAAGTGGCTCAGCTTTTAACTTTGCTTTCTGCCATTGAAAATCATGTTATCTGCGCTCCACTGATGATGGCTTTTGGCGCTCGCTGTTAACATGCTTCCCTCAGGCTGAACATACTCAGAGTTGATTGAGCTAATCCTGATCAGCCTCTCTGGAACCGAAAACCCAGACTTTTCCAGCTCAGGCTCAATCAATTCAGAGAGTGGGATTAGCCTCGGAGTTTGTTGAGCCCGCTTTTTGAAACAGGGTCCTGGCGGTTAGCATTTCTAATCAATTAAATCTGTCACAGCATGACATCTGAATGTTGATCTCTGTGTTGTTTCTGTTGGAGATCATTCCCTCCCATGAAGCCTGCCACGTGGTAGATTTACAAAATATTACATTAAAGTACACACACATCAAAATATACAAATATAAATACATTTTTAAAAGTGAAAATCTTTGTAGATCCCGGACAGGTCGCCAGACTATCACTGGCACATAGAGACAGACAACCATTCACACTCACACAATTTAGAGTCACCAATTAACCTGCATGTCTTTGGACTGTGGGAGGAAGCCGGAGTACCCGGAGAAAACCTACGCTGACACGGGGAGAACAATTTTTTCCACGTGATGCGCTCAGTTTGAGATGCTCATATTGAGGTTCTCTCACCTTTCACTACAGTTTCGGTGTCTTTATCCGTCACAGATGACGTCTCTGCTGACAAAATCCCTTTATTTGTTAAAACAAGGCTTTTATTGTGAAATTTGTCACGACTGTACAGTGCACGAGTGTGAGCCACAGCAGCTCAGCGAGGTAGCCATCATGTGCTGGGCAGTGTGGCCCAAGCTTATTGTCTCTTGGTAGCATATACAGTCAGGTTACAGTGATGTTAACTTGAAGGCATGCAGACATAGACTGTGGACTAAAATGTATATTTACGCTCAGAAAAACGTACCAGAACCTCAAAGGACTAGCGCAAACAGCAGGTCCATTATCAGTGTTAATCCTCAGGCTCCTCACACAGGTAATGGTAATGTTAACAAAGCAGTAGTCCAAAGACACGTTTCAAGCTTACTGGCTCAGAATATATCCGTGGCTCAGACTTAACAACAGTGTGAAATGAACTGCTCGATTTGTGCAGTGCTGCAAAACGTTACCTTCAAGTTGCCGCTCAGATGGCGTTTTTCAGACAGCAGGGAAAGAACAGATCATGAGGACAGGGGAGAAGAGGGAGCCACGAGAAGAAAGACGAAGGACAGTGATGACCTCTAGAGAGGAGGAGATAGAGACAACAAAATGCGGCAATGTTAAGAGTTCAGAGAATCCTGAGGAGAGCAACAAAGTGCAGCCTGAGGTAAGGCATAGGACATAGGAATGAGTCAGTTAAACTCATAAGTAGTATTTTACCCCCCCATGCATTATGGTTTCATGCCATGTGGAGAGATGCAGCCTAACTGTACATGTACATGAATTGTGTGTGTGTGTGTGTGTGTGTGTGTGTACAACTGTGCAGACCACTTGGAAATTTGGTCCATACAAAATTCTAATTTAGAAAAAACACATGAATGCTGCACTTTCCTGGAAGTCCCTCATTGGTAACATATTAGCACACATCTGTTCGTGTAAGGCCTTGTACTTTTTAAAGGGTGGTATTGGAAAGAACTTAAAAGTGTGTGGTGCGGGATGTTAGCAGCGAGAACATATTATCAGAACAATGGCTTTTTCAAGTGCTATGCTGGAAAAAAAATCGACCCTCACAACCTTTGAGTGTAGAATTTCCAATGAAATTCAAGTGTTGAAAGTACAAACTTGAACGACTGAGATGGGGAAACAGGATAATCAGCTCTGTGTGTGGCTAATTACTACTATGTCCGTATGATTGTTCTGTGAAGAGAAACCTCTCCAGCATGGTGGGCCTGCCAGCTTTTTCTTGCATGGGCACGCTACAACATACCAGCTCTCTATCCAGATGCCTGGCACAGACTATTTACTGGTGCTTCATGGTAAAGAGAGAGCTGCTGTCCTTTAGTAACACACAACAGATTGGATCAGATTGATTCCAGAGGAGGGTGAAACAGGGTTATTGGAACATCATATGTAAGTTATTAGAGGTTAGTTTGGCTGTGCTGTGTTTCAACCTTATGGAATAACTTCACGTTGTGTTTGTTTGCTTTTCAGATCCGGTGAAACGGCCGTCCTCTCCTGTCTCTGGAATCCTCGATCCAAACTTTTAGTTGTCAATTTCCATCAACTTTTTTCATCAATGCTGTTTTAAGATTTGATGAACTATTGATTCATTATTTTACTTGGTATTTAAAATACTAAATTCCAAAAATGTATTTGAATAGCCATTACAATGTTTCCTGTGAAAACAACCCCACATTTATTTGTGTACAGCTCATAAACACATTGTAGCATCTAAGCTTAATAAAGTGAACCTGGTTATGACTCACTGGGCTTCAAAGTCATTTGGCACCTACACTTGGATGCTTGTGCCTTTTGTTGAAAAGATGTTCGTCATTCCTGAGTGTTTACGCTGAATGTCAACAGGCTTTTCTTGGCTGCGGCTGCTAACTGTAAACTGCACTCAATAGCCAAACCTGCTGTCTGCCTCCATGCTCTCACAGCACAAAATGAACTAGTCTGGCAACGCAACTGTTAAAACATGTACAGTGAGGTAGCTGGTTGCACCTCCACCCCCGTAGCCTTAAGACACCACTCCCCTCCTCGTCTTACTCCCTCGTTCCTGTCACCACTCTCACGCACCACTGAAGACACTTGAACATTAGATTCACTTTCCGCACTGAAAGGTGGCTTCTTACAGCCATTTAGTCGTGTGTTTCCTAGTGCGGGTCGGTTGGTCTGTGGTCTGGTGCTCATAGTTGGACCATGTCATGCTGGCTGTAGCAGCATGTTGAAGGCAGCTCTTGTTTTGTACTATTTCTCTGCACTTGGTCAGCCGCTCTGGGCTCAGCATGATGTCACAGCTGCTGCCATCACTCCTCAGGACTGCAGCCTGGACTGTATACGACAGGTAAACCGGATTTCTAACCTATTGTGTATTTACACAACTTCTGCTGCTTCTGTTTTGTGTTGACATATAAACAGGCTCGTCTTCTGTTGTAGCTGCTTTTATCTCCTTATTTCATTTTGAAGTTTCTAATCCAGGTGGATGTTTTTATGACAGTCTACTAAAACATTACAGTTGACCTGAGGTACACTCCTGGCTGCGTGTGCTTTGCTTTAAACAGCCTGCCTCTTCTCCAGCTGTAACTACTGATGTTGTTTCTTTTGGCTGCCGTGAGCAGCAGAGGACCTGCTCTTCTGCTCAGGCAACAAATGTTTGTGTTGAAGCTTAATCGAGAAAGTCCTTGAACATTTCTGAAGCTGTACAGACACTGGGTTCATTTATGGTCATACAGTCTGGTTAATGTTATAACAGGCTCTTATCCTCTGTCGATACGCATGACTTAACATAAAGGGCTGATTTCTATCATGCGTGTCCTGTAATTTCAACAACACGAGCCCCTGAGTGTTTCCTCCCGCTAACGCAGAGTTTTGGCAAGTTGGGATATAAAATGTATCCAGACACCTAAAAAAACTGTGTAAATAAATCTGACAATGAACAGATGCAGTTTTTGAGATGTTACTCAAAACTTAATTTATGTGAATTGCCAGAAAATTCAACCTGACTTAAACCTGAAATAAAGCAGACAGAGAGGGGAAAATATAACTCTTGTTGACTTGGTCATAACCTAATGCAGTGGTTCCCAACCTGGGGGTCGGGGCCCCTCGTGGAATTGTAAATTAAATCTAAGGGGTCCTAAGTGGACAGATTTGGAGAGCAGAAGAAAAATATTTCTGCTGGCACATTATTTTTCCGATTTTTTTCTCATCGGTGGTTTTGCTCTTGAATCACTGGATAATTTTACGTCTTAACATTTTTTTCCTTGGTTGAACAGGCTATGTCTCATGAGGATAACTTTATTTTATAAGGTTTAAATTTACTGTCCTAGAAGACAGAAAACTACATATTTTCTTAAAAAGAAAATAAATTAAACCTAAAAAAGAAACTAATTCTCAGCAAGAGTAAGTTTAGGAAGAAGTAAAACATTTTTAATTGGAAGGCTTGTGTTTTTCCAGCCAAAATCATGAAGGATCAAATGTCATCTGCTTCTCACTCACACATTTTCTATCTTTTCCAAATGTCTTTTCCATGGAAAAAAGGTAATTTGCAGATTTTTTTTTTTTTAACTTGAATATATATTTACAGATATAGGTGTAGATTTTAGGGGGGAACACAGGGGACATGCCCTCCTCAACATTTAGTTCATGTGCATTTGTCCCCTCCAATAAAAACATGTAAGTAGCAGAGGACTTTTATTTTGACAAAATTTAAGACTTTTACGCCATAAATTGATGCATAAAAATTCGTCAGAATGAAGTGTTTGATGCTTAAAGTTTTCTAGCAGAGGACACCTAAACCACCTGTTTCAAATGTGTCGTCCCCCCCCCCCCCCCCCAGGTGTTGACACGAAACGCATGCCCTTGACTATAAATACTGTATTTTCCAGCATGTCAGTTCAAAACAACTTCTTGCTGCATTTTTTTCCTCATAGCAGTCCATTCAAACTGTAATTTTCTTATATCTCCAATGAAAAAACCTCCACTGAAAACACTTTAAACTAGACAAAAATGTGTCTCTTCTTTACGTGCTGTAGCCTGGACTGGCCTGCGTCACTTCTGTGTGAAATGTCAGAAATATTGTACACGTGGTCTCAAATAGATAGCTCCAGGCTCCAGGTTTCTATCAAAGTTTAGCCTTGGCGCTGTTTTCAGCCTTTGTGCAAGAGTTGTTTACGTTCATGAAGAGTAAATGGTCAAAGGATAAATGCCAGGTTGCGAACATTAGCCGAGCTTTAATCCTAGCGTGAGTTACACAGCAGTCCCGTCTGACTGACACACTGTCATCGGAGCTTCCCTCGTTCTGTATCAAATTTCTTTCATCTCGTGTGTGAGCAATCACAGACAGTTTTACATTAAAAACCTTTCGCAGGTGTTGACTTATGTGATCCTCTTTGTTTTGTATCATTTTCAGTTTTTGTAAATCAAGTTTAAAATTGACAGTGCACATGTGTGTCAGCCACGTGTCCTGTGTGTGAAAAGTCCACCCACACTGTGAAGGTGTCACTTGAGGACATGTCATTAGTACCGTGCATGCTAAGAACGTTGATTATGCTCTCAACTTGCGTGCAAGTAAATATTTTAGGCGACAAAGACTTTCTGATGGCCATAACCCAACCTGACAGTTTAATTGTGTGAACCACCACACAAACTCTTTCTGTCTCTTGCCTATGGCATTATTTCTTCCTCTCTAATTGTCTCCACCTGTTTGTCTAGTTATGGTCTCTAAACCTGCAGGGCAGGACAGTCAACAGGATGTATATGTACCTCTGGTAACTGGTAATAATATTTACTCTGTTGGAAGTACGGTTTCCACATTATCAGTTTGGCTCACACATTCTGATATTGCTAAATGGTAATAGGGCTGATGATTAATGCCCCAAATATGTATTCAGTTGGTTCAGGATACTTAAAATTTGTTTCAACACAGACACTAGCAGCATGTGATACTACTAGCTACTGTGAATCATTACTATGGATTGCGATTCCTGATAATCAAAGACCCTTTTTTGGTGTATACGTGGCTCATTATTTAAGACTTGTCTCCTGAGCCCCTTTCCCAGCGGACCGAAACCACACACTAACATCTGGCTTTTGTAATCAATTGGAAAGATTACAATCAACATTCATTCCCAGGACAAATAACAGCAGTAGACACGGGTGTTTATTGGCTTAAGTTCCGATCAGGTCAGATCGGCAGTGATGGAAACCATGTGGACCATCAAGAAAACTAGACACAGGTTGGATGCAGGGCCCTATTGTTGCACAGTGTTGTAGAAAGCCAAAAAAAGTTTGACTTTAAAGGTATAAAACTACCCAGACCTTTCACATCATTACGCCCATAGAGCAAGGCATTGGAGACTTCAATAGCCGAGCGGCTAACTTTCAGTTTAGCCTTCTGCTTGAAAAGGAATAAAAGAAATTAAACCGTGCGGCTCTTCTGAACTGTCAAAATGTTATTAGACTGAATGGATCAAAGTCTGATAGTCAAACATGTCATTTCATGGGGATTGTAATGTTCGAAAAACATTATTCACTGATGTTCAGACCTGTCTTTCACAACGGAAAACTTCTTTTTGGACCCAATGGCATCATGTGATGACCCAGAAGTTACACAGTTTGACCACTAGGTCAAATTGGCTTCAAAGTTCGGCACACATCCTGGTTGCCTGGGGTGGATGCATCAATTTTCTGGTGCAATGCAGTGGCACCCTGCCACAAAATACCATCCATTTGCATCCAAGCAGCGCTTGAAATCGTTCAAAATTAGTCTCAATCAAGTTTATCAAAAGAGACTGAATAACCAAGTATAAAAGAAGAACCAGTGCAACGTTTTCACTGGACACCATGCTGCTTTCTACTGTTTATTAACCCTGATTTCTGGCACATTTGTGACATTGAACATGAAACACCAGTAAAAAAATAACAGAAAGCTAAACCTGTTTACTGCAAAGCCGTGTACACACCTCTAGAAGAGGAGAAGAAGAAGAAGCTTTATTGTCACTGTAATAAATACAGTGAAATTTTGTTATAGTCTACTGGCAATGGGAAAGGAGCCTACATTCTCCTACTTTTAGTGGGATTTCCCACCTTAAAAAAGTTTGTTTTACAGGACAGAGAGAAAAAACACAACAAAAAAACTGCAAAAACGTAAGAGAAAAAAAAACAAACATGATACACACTGTACTGTACTATAGTGTACCCAAAACTACAAATAAATTGATTGAATAGCGTGGCTACTGTCATTATGGGACAGCTAAAAGTCCATGTCTTCTAACATCAAACACCAGTCATGTTTTCTTCCTGTAACAGAAAAAATGATGTGTTTGCCTCAGTTTTTACCAAACAATGTCATGACTTCATAACTGCACAGAGCTAAGATTAGCTAAACTAAGATAAGCCTACAGAAAAACGTAGTGCCATTGCCCCTGTCTGACGTCTGATAGTTGTGGGGTTGTAGGTTTGTAACCACCAAGCACTTCAGTTGAAGCTTACTGGTACCTTTAGAATAGGCACTGTTAGAGCTGGTTTTAAGCTGATGCTAAAAAAAACCTCAACAGAAATGGGAAAATTTACTGCACCATGGAGGGAATTCCACAGTTTTGAGAGAACTACTGAGAAACACATGTTGCCAGAGCTCTTTGTCCTGGATCCTGGCACAGACGGGAGCCTTGTCAGAGCCTTGTCAGAGGATGTCAGGTCTCTGGCACTGTGATGTGAGGACAGAACTTATTCAAATCTGTAGCTAACATGGAACCAATTTAGGAAGGCAAGAATTGCAACACAATTTAACAACACTACAAGCTACGGCCTGCAAAATGCCCGTTAACACCTCTGTAAAACATTTACATACAAATTTATTTAATGACGTTATTACAGTTTATTTCTAACACTTTTTATATTGCTTTTTTGTTTTGTTTATTTCTTTGTCTCTGTTGCCAAGTCGTAATTTCTCCCTTGGTAAGCAGAATGCGGTCTTCCACATTTCTTGCCTCTGACCCAATCCTCCTCTTGGCAGGTGAACACAGACCATGAATAATCAAATGTGATTTTTAATTTAGGTCAACAATGGTGTGTAAAACTGTGTGCACATATCTGTTGCTGTGCTGTGTTTCCATTACATTGTGTTCTCTTATTTATTTTTCCAGTCTGTTCACCTGATTGGAAAATGGTTAGATTTGCAAACGACGTTCAATATGCACAGGCAAAAATACAGCTTAGAGTGTTGAAGTCATTGTTGCTTTCTCCTCTGCAGGGTGGACCTGGATGTGAGTACTGCAGAATAACCAGAGCTGATGTTGAAAAGACTCTGGGATTTAACTCCATTCAAGCATTTGGAAGTAAGTCTGATTCAGACACAGTGCACCCACAACTAACTGCATTCTGCGTGACTACAAAGACTTACACCGGCAAACTTTGTAAAACACTGAATGCTCTTATACAGTAATTGCGCAAACATGCACTGCTCAAAAAATCAAGGGAACACTTACTGGTCACAGTATAACACAAAATCAGTTCAACTTCAGGGATATCAATCTGCACAAGTGATTGTGGGCCAGTTTCACCTGCTTTGGTGCAAATCAAAGTGACAACAGGTGCAATGGAGAGGCAAAAGCAAGATAACCCCCAAAAAGGGAATGGTTTTACATGTGGTGTCCACAGACAGCTGCTCTCTCCTTAATCCTTCCTGACTGATTCTTCTCTAGTTTTGTGTTCTGCTAGTGTCCTTCTGGTAGCACTAGGCGGTACATGCAGCTCAATCAGTTGCACAGGTAGTCCAGCTCCTCCAGGATGGCACATCCACCAAGAGGTCGGTGAAGGTTCTCAGTCATCCAGGTCATGGTAATCATAAGTGCTATATCGTAGGCAACTGGACTTGCTTGCGTTTGTTGAAGACGTTTCACCTCTCATCCAAGAAGCTTCTTCAGTTCTAACTGACTGGTACAGAGTTGCAGGCTTTAAGCTCTGTGTGGGTGTGAACCCTGGCAGAGTCGTTAGGGTCACATGTGAGCTCTTAGTTTCAGAGTCGTTGGGGTCACAATGTGAGTCATTGACCCACGTCTTCAAGAAATGCAAGCAAGTCCAGTTGCCTGCGATATAACACTTGTGATTATCCACCAAGAAGGTTTGCGGCTCACTGCCAGAGCCCTACAACATGACCTCCAGCAGGCTACTGGTGTGCATGTTTCTGACCAAACTGTCAGAAACAGACTCCATGAGGGTGGCATGAGGGTCTGACGTCCACTAGTGGGACCTGTGCTCACAGCCCAGCACCGTGCAACTTGACTGGCCTGTAACACCATCAAGCATGACTGGTTTGGAGGTGGGTCAGTGATGGTCTGTGAAGGCATATCCTAGGAGGGTTGCACAGGCCTTCATGTCATAGCCAACAGTACACTGCCTGCTGTCAGGTACCGGGATGAAATCCTCAGAGCGATTGTCAGACCTTACACTGGTGCAGTGGGCCCAGGGTTCCTCCTGGTGCAGGAAAATGCCCGACCTCATGACCTCATTGACTGGCTCTGGCGTTCCCCTGACCTAAATCCAATTGAGCACCTATGAGATGTTAAGTATTGGTGCATCCGGTGCTGCTAAGTACCACCACAGACTGTCCAGAAGCTCACTGATACCCTGATCCAGGTCTGGGAGGGATCCCCCAAGACACCATCCACCAACTCATCATGAGCCCAGATGTTGTCGGGAGAGCATACAGGCACACGAGGGCCACACACTTTACTGAGTCACATTATGAGTTGACGTGAATAGCCTGTGATTTCAATTTTTTACTTTGATTTTCGGTGTAATTTTGAATCCAGCCCTCAGTGTGTTGATGATTTTGGTTGCCATTGACCATTGTCACATTATTTTGTTCTCAACAAAATAAACAATGTACACCAGTAAAGATTTCCAACTTGAATAATTCGTTCATCAAGATCTGATGTGTGATTTAGGTGTTCCCGTAATATTTTTGAGCAGTGTATTTTGGCAGCAGTGAGACGTTGTACCCTGAAGGTCTTTATCCACCATGTCCTCAACCTGAAGCTTATTTCACAGCATCATAACGAGCAGATGCTACAGTGTTTACCTTTCATATTAGGATTTGGAAACAGGCTGGCCTGAATAGCAAATACAGGAAGGGTGTGAGCAGAAGTCATCACTGAGATCATATATAACAAAAGCCAACTGTATTGAGCCAGTCTGACTACATCTAATGACAGAGGGGGAAAAATACTGGTAAACCCATTTAAAATATTTTTCAAACTTGTTGCTGCTGGCAACAGTGCTAATACTTTATTTTGATGCAAATTTCATCAATATTTGACCCAACTGGATTAACATCAGTATTGGGAAGGTTACTTTTGAAATGTAATAGGTTACAGATCAGGCTACCAGTTACCCTTTTAAAAATGTATTTAGTTATGTGTTTTAAATATGACATCAATAAAAGTAACTTATTATATTTGATTACTTTCCCAACAAATAAGCAATAGCTGATTGGTATCATTAAAAAGACACAAGGCGGTGCAGATTTAAACAAGAGAACAATTTAAGGGCAATTTTGCCAAATGAATGGAGCCTGTCTGGGCAGAGACACCGCTGTAAGCCATCATACTTGATAATGTTGCACTCAAATTTGTTCCAACAGCTTTGCTTACCCACACTGTGTGCAAATATGCCACAAGAAAGCATTCCTGCACACTGAAAAAAATGCAAAGCAACTTAATTAATGTTAATACAGGCTAAACTCAAATTGAATAACATTTTTTGTTCAGTAAGGGACTGTTCTTTATCTGTCAAACGAGGGGTGTTGTTTTTCTCTTTGTTTTTTATCGTCTCTCCCCAAAGCTACAAGAATTTTTCCTTGAGTGTCCTTGAGTGAGTGGTGGAAACTGCATGACCCTCCTTCCACCATAAACCAGTCATTAGACTTTAAAACGTACTCTTTGATGTTTGAGATACAATACTTAAAAGCTGAAGACAAAATCCAGGAGTTGAAGAAAACCCCGGATTTTCACTCTTGCTGTGCATGCTGATGAGCATGAAAGGATTACTGAGCAAGCCTGCCAGGCACAGGCCCAAGGGGGCAGAGTGTAAGCCCTCACCTTTAAAATGTCACTCAAATTAACACGTACTAACCAGAAAAAGCTTCAAAATGACCACACAGAGACGCAAAGGAGCTGTAAAGAGACACAAAATGACTGCAGAAAGGTGCAAGACAACCACTAAGAGACATAAAATGACAAAAAAGACACAATTACCTCAAAGAGACACAGAATTACCTCTTTAAAACACCACAAAAAGATGCAAAACAACAACACAAAAAGGCTAAACAACTATTAAAGCGTGTGTTTTGCTCCTATGTAGGAAAGGTGGGGGGGCCTTCTCCATATCTTTGCCCAGGGGCCCACTGTCTGCAAATACGCTCCTGCTAGTTAGTTAGTACACACCATTTATTTTTGGTCAAATTTTAAATTAGATGTAGAGTAAAGTAATTTTATTGAAATATCATTATTTGAAGCTCAAATTTCAGATGTTTTTCTCTGACAGAAGCGTTTGTCAAGTGTCCAAGGGCCATTAGAAATTTGAAAAACCGATGATAATTTCTTTTTTTACAATTCCTTGCCATGATCAATGGTAAAATTTTGGCGGAAGATGTTTAAAAAACATCCTGTGTTCTTTCACATTACATATCCAGAAATGTGCAGAGGGCTGCATTATATTTTTAAAAACCCTATGGCTGTTGGATTATGGCAGAACAGAAGCTCTGTGGCAAATAAAAGTTCATGATACTTGCAGATTTTGTTCAGCAAAATAATCTTCACATATGAACACCACTCTTATGACTCTGAAAGCACAATGCAATCGCCAAAGTAGCAAGATAATGTTAGGCTAAAAACAAACGACACGTGTGAGATGATTTTATTGTCACCACAACAAGGCTGTAAAACCTTGCTTGGCATGATGACACTGTGTGGTTTCATTTAGCTACTTGTTAGCAACAGCATTTTTGAAGGCACGTAAAGGCGTCACAATTTACAAGTGGCGTATTTATGATGTTTTGAGCAAAATGTGGAAACCATAAGCTCGTGTTAACTCCGGACTCTGAGACAAAGGAACTGAAAGTGCAAAAACACTAACTCATTTCCCCATTTTAGGACTCATTCTGGCAGCATTATTGATACAGACTAGAGATCATGATGTGCTGAGAATATCCAAGACACTTTGACATTCTTTATATCTATTGTTTTCTCTCCTCAGGTTGTATTCCCTGGCCATGTTTTGAGCTGCTTGGGGAAGAAGACCCTAAAATCTGTCAGCACTACGTCCAAGCACCAAATGATGTAAAGATTGAGTTTGTAAATGAGTCTAACCCCACATCGGACACCATTGTTGTCTCCTGGAAGCCAAGCTACTATGGTACGTCGATATGGACTGACAAAGTCAATTTCTGTATGCAGTTGTTGTATGGACACACAACATGTCTTTACATTGGATGGAGGTCACAAAGTGGTTAGGCTGGTTTTTGAGTCTCCAGGCAGTTTTGAAACTAATACATCATGTCAGACGGACATGAGCTCCAGAAAACTATCAGGGTTTGACATCAGAATACTTATTCCAGTTGGCACACAGTGAATCATTGCTGGAAGTTGAACATGTTGTCAAGCTTTGTAAGAAAACTTCAAAGTATGACAGACCGCTTGTTTGATTAGAGCATTTGCTTTGACAGGTCACAGCATAACAGACAATCATGTTAAAAGCTTAACTGACAATGCACTGAACTGGTTGGAGAACACGTAGCACACATTTGACTGCAAGGTATATCTGCAACTTGGATGTTAGACGGTCGCTGAGTCTTTTAACCTGACTTCACTCTGTCTGTTTTGTGTCTGCTGCAGGAATCGCCTTCCTGCGAGGCTTTCAGGTATCCCTCCAGGCTTTGGGAGGGTCAAGTGTTGCCTGTCAGCTCTTTCTCTTTCACCGTAACCTCTCCCTCCCACCTTCACATGCTGAAATGGTAGGAAGACCTCTGACCTCTTTCAGTCAAGAATGTTGTTTTTGACAACCCATAATGAATTCTTTTCTATTTCTATGTAGTTTTTTTTTTTTTTTAGCAGTGAGTGAATCCTAAATCTCTCCCACTTACAAAAAAACTCCCCTGGGAAAACACACACACACAAGCACACAGTGTCTTTTAGTACTCACAAATTATGACCTAGTGATTGTGAAATGAATGATGCTGTGTTTTAAGTGAGCTCACAGTGACATCACCCCCCCCCCCCCAAAAAAAAACTGAAAGTCTGTCCTTAGAGGGAACAGCTGCGCATTTTACACTTAAGATCTTTCAAAAGCAGTAAACGTCACAAAGGAAGCCTATTATTTATGAAGCGTTTCATTATGAGAATGTTCTAGAGAACTTTACGTACCATGTCTTACATGAGATCATGCACCCCTGGATACGCTCTTAACTTTGGGCACTGCCTACTTTTGATCAGCGGTCAGAATCCTGCATTCCCCATAGTAGCAGCTGATAGTGATGACAGTGTAAATGAATGTCTGACAGGTGTTTTTTCCCCAGATTTGAAGATGATGGAAATATATTATTGCACAGTATTGTCCCAGTACCAGGCAAAATCATTTCTGTTTTTTACATGTGTAACTGTGTCTATGTACGTCCTTGAGGCGTCATCATAGAAGAGAAAGAAGTATGGAATAAAAGGTGTATTGAGTGTTGAAGCAACAAGTGACTTTTCAGAGATGCGGTACATAAACACCATGTTGTCTTCAACATAGAGACACTATTTAATGAAAGTGGTCTCCATGTAATGGTAAACTAAAAGGGCTTTTTATACAGCTTTACTGAATCTACATAGCATTCGTCCAATAAAAACTTACAAGGGACTTAACAAGAGGAAAACAAAGTGTTGTCTAATGCACACCTGGAGGACAGATGCGTCACATTCCCACAAAGAAGTTATTTCCGCACACTGTTAGCACTTATAGAGATACAATATGTCAGTGGACCTCCGTCAGGCATCAGTTGCACGATATGAAACCACATACGACATGTCAATACTAGAGCAACAGGCTCTGTACCTGACTCTGGTGCCTTGGGAGGCAGATTGGATCATAATCAAGTCCAAGTCATCTTCATAACCCTAAATAATTCTACAAAAACAAGTGGGAATTCGCAATAGCTACAACCATGTACACGCATGCATCCATGTGTTCATGCCTTCACACACACAAGCTCACAACTTGTTACTTATCCAATGACGCCTCCCTACAAAAAGCAGCTTGTGAGTTATGACAGGGTAAAGAAAGTAGTTATGAAAGTATATGTGCATGCACACGCACATATACACACACACTTTTTTTTGCCCCCTTATATCCTTTGGCTCACGATCAATCTTTCCACAAAATCTTGCGCAAGTCCTTGAATCCATTTGGGAGTTACACAACATTTGAAAATATCAAACAGGTGGAAATACTTTTGAAAAGTAGAAATAAAGAAAACAATACTTATGTTGAACATCTTAAAAATAGAAAATAATTATAAAGTCGAAGAAGGTGAGATAACATTAAAGCTGTTCTCTTTAACCATTAATAAAGCCTGTGTCAAAAACTCTTATCGCACCTTATCAGTTAAAAGTGTGCAGTGTGTTTAAAGAAAACCAAGGTCATGTTTGTGGCTGTATTCTGCAGGTGTACAAGTCAGACCCTTTCCCCAGCCTCTCCCTTGGGTCCCAGTATGCTGTTACAGTCATGGCTCTGCCGGTGCCTGAGGAGTGGGAGAGGTTCTACCGCAGCAAGATCTTCTCCACACGCTGTAAGACCCCTTTAAGCTCTACGCCAGGCATTTCTAAAGTCCGGCCCAGTGGCTAATTGTGGCCCATGGACCAATTTTAAGTGCCCCAAGCTTGTTGTTCAAAGTATACTAATTTATATGTGGCCCACCACACAATGTTGGTTTATCAATTACATTGCATTTTTTCTATTTAACACACCATGGCAAGGCTATCATACAGTGTAGAGCTAATGCATTTTCCTAAACAGATGGTAAGGAAGCAAATCAACGGCTACCTTACAGCAGATATTCCCTGCTAGATAGCAGACATGGCCACAGCGAAGAAACGTAATGTCGACAGCGATAGCCGTTGCTTTCCAGAGGGATGAAAAGTCGAATGCTTTCTCACTGAGAGATGAAACGGGATTTTTTTTTCTCTCGTAATAACCCATATGATGCAAGTAGCAGCCGTTCTCCAGGTATTTTCACATTATGTAATCTGGCCCCCATTTAAAATATTTTGGACACACCTGCTCTAGGCTCTATTATCTCCTTTACAATTTAAATATGTTCCTCTTATTCACAGTGCACATACCACAGTTGTAATGACATCTCATGCTCTGTCATCAGAGCTTGTCTGCCCTTTGAACATTGCTCTCTTCTTCATATATCTGTCAGTAAGATTATTACCAAAACAACGGTGAATCTAAAATAATTTGTTCATTATGATTTCGCAGCATGTGCGGAGAAGAATGGTCTTGAGCAGTGCAAAAAAGGTGAGAGAAAATGTTCTCATAGCTACCAAATAAACTCCAGTCTGTTACAGTTATGCCACATTGTGATTAAATGCTTCGTCGTATGATCAGCTTTATTTTATTTCATGGTCTGGTTGTAGACTGGTACCCCAAACATATCGAGGTCCAGCAGGAAGGGACTGCCATCACCGTGACATTTAACCTGGCTCCCCCAAACCTGGGCATCAGAAGCTACTTCTCACTGTGTTACGCAAACGGCAAGAAGAAATACACAGACATCACGCCTGTCAGTGGTTTTTACTTCTGCATCTTTATATTTTGTTTTCATCCAGTGCATTAGCGCCTTGTTTCTGTTATTTGTACTGCAGAAATATTTCATAATCAAGTGAACTCAATCACTGTATCAACTATGTCATTTTCTTTAGAATTCCAGCAAAAACAAAACTCACCACAGCTATCAGCTGAATGATCTTCAAGAAGGAACCAATTACTCCTGCGAGGTAAAATAAAATGGATTATAGCTAATACCTGAAATGCATTGCATGATATCTGAAAGTACTACACTTTATAGCAAAAACAAAAACAAAACTCAGGGGGCTTTGTGTTTAATAACTAATAATAAAATACCTGCCATAAAAACTATATGTTGGGGCGCCCAGTGGTTCAGTAAATAGGGCGGGCGCCTTATGTACTAAAGCCGCATCCTTGCTGCGATGGCTGTGGGCTCAACTCCAACCCTCAGCCCTTTGCTGCTTGTCGCCCCCTCCCTCTCTCCCCCTTTTACACCTCAACACTATCCTTTCATTAAAAGCAAAAAAGCCCCCAAATATAATCTTAAAAAAACTATATGTGATATGGGAATATGTTCATTCATATGTTGTTATTCTTTAATTTAATTTGTCTTTACTGTTTTCATCAGTGTTGTTTCCAACAGCAGGGAAAAACCACTGAACGACACAAAATACACACAGAGTGGTGCAGAGATGATGATGATTTTCTGTAGGCCCAGTCAGAAGTTAGCATTGCCCTGGTTCCCTCAGTAAAATGCCAATGGGATTTTTCCATTGGATTTTAGATTACTGCAGAAAATAAACTCTGTGGCAAACAAAGGTTTATGATGCTTACACTTTTGTTTGGCAAGACAATCTTCACTAATGAACACCACTGTTATCATTTGTAGCATAAATGTAATCACCAGAAGTAAAAAGCTAATGCTAGGCTATAAACAAGCTACTTGATGACTTAAATGTTACCACCACAACGAGGCTGTAAAGCCGTGTTCAGTGTACTGACATTCTGAAGTATCATGTACCTCCTTGTTGGCAACCGCCTTTTTGGAGACATAAAAAAAGCTTTAAAATTCACAGTGGGGTATTTACTGACGTATTTTATGTTGTAGAACAAAACATGAAAGTCTCTTAAACTTGTGTTTAACCACAGACATTATTTCAGGTATCTAACCAAAGACACATTAAAAACCCCACTGACTTTGAGACAACATAGTGGAACATTTAGTAGCTAAAGAGATATGTTAAATTTGCCCTCAAGAGTAGGTGAATGCTTACGTTGCTCCCTCTCTGCTGAAATAATGGGCAACTGTTTGCTGACACGTTCACAACGTCAACTTTTTAAAGTAATGCTACGTCAGTGTTCTGTTTACAGCTTGTTACGCTGCCCTCAAGTGGCCAAAAGTTTATTGTTGATAGTTTATTTTTTAAAGTTTATTTTGTCTAACGTCATTTTCCAAGGTCAAGAGTAAACTTTAACATCTCTTGTGTCGCAGATTGCAGCCAATGAAGTGGATGCAGTGAGGAAAACATTCAGTGTTCAGGTCATGCACATTCAGAATGGTAAGAGAAGTTGTTTTGTTGCTGGTGATACACACAATATGTCACGGCAGATGTTATGCTAACCTCATCTTACTTTCTGTTGGAGAGATTTGGAGATATAAAGTGTATATAAACAGCCCTATCAGTCTCTCATCCTAAGATAGTTAGTCCTTAGTCCTTCGTTAGATGAGAAGATCCATGCCCATCAGAGACATGATTGATCTTCTTGGCTAACTCTCTGTAGTAAAGCAAATATGCACATTCCCAAAATGTCTTTGTAGCTGAATTGTCATGTATAATAACAACTTGCCCATCCTCAGGGGGTTCTTCACCACGCTCCGTCACTCCCTCACTGGCTCTGATGATTCCACTGTGCCTGGCTGTGGTAGCCATACTTGTAGTCTTACTGGCTGCCCTCATCAGGAGGAGGACCAGGCTACAGATGACGAATCTTGACATAAAACCAGGTGCAAAAACAAACCAAGCACTTTATGTAAAATCACCGTTTGAAGCTAATTTGATAATTCATACTTGTGATTTTTACACCATTTGACAAAGACCTCCGATCCGTCTTTGCCGTTACTGACATCGTGTGAAACTCAACCAGGTTGTTTTTCTGTCATCCGTTCAGATCTTATCAAGCAGCATCAAGAGAGTGGGACTCAGGAGGAAGTGACGTCATTGCAAAGAAACAGGCTGACCCCTCCTCGTCTTCTGATTTGCTACAGCAGCAATGACGGCCCCGCTCATGTCAAAGCCGTCATGCAGTTAGGGGCCTTCATACAACAGCACATGGCCACTCAGGTAGTGGACGTGACATCTCATCCCTCGAATGCATTTTTGATACATGTGTTCTGTTTTACTCGATCACATGAGCAGAGACAAAGTAAAAATACAAAAGGATAAATGTGTGGAGATTATTTTAGCACCATTCTAGAAAGCTAATGATTTTATTGTCCATTTCTTTGTTTCTTCTTAAATATGAGATAAGGGCTAAATATATTATTAGATCACTTTGTTGTGACACTGTTCTTTTTTTTCTCCCTAGGTGAGCCTGGACCTGTGGGACTCTCTGAGCGTGGCTGAAGAGGGCAGTATGGCCTGGCACTGCAGGCAGATCAGGGAGAGCGACTTCATCTTGGTGCTCTGCTCTCAGGGCCTCAACCACAGACCGCAGCCTCCAGAGGGGGGTGATGAAGGTGAGGAGGCAGACAGAGCGCTTGTCTTTGGGTCCAGCAACTTGAGCTCCAACGCAGCCGTCCAACTTATCGGAGAGGAGATAGGCCGAGCCAAAACCAGGGGCCAGGACCTGTCCAAATACATGGCGGCCATTTTTGAGTACTCTGAGGAAACGGACATCCCCACTGAGCTGAGGCTGGTATCTCACTACATGCTGCCAAGAGACTTACAGCTGCTCTTCTCTCACCTCCACGGAGTGGCTCTGCACAGGCCGGGCTGTTATCTGAAGGTAAACCATATCTCAGAGGGAGGCTTTACTGAGTTACCAGCTGGAGCAGCTCTGCAGTGGGCTATCTATGAGGCTCGGATGGCAATGACGGCAAAAAGGCATCACTCTGCAGAGAAAGGGGACTAAATACTAAAAAAAAAAAAAAGAATCCATACACCCTGACTTAACTGTAGTTATCAACCCAGTACAGGAGAATGTTTGGCCTGATGATAAACTTTCTTCATGGCCACAAACTTCCAGACAAACTTGCAGACAGGAGAAGCTGTGAGCTCACAGCTGGATGACTAGTACATCTACATCCTTGCTGCCCTGCCCTTAAGAAATCGACTAACCACCTATGCCTCAGCTATGCACTTTGACCTCTAAAATGTGTTTACATGTCGCGTATGTGTGTGTCCAATAAGAATTTGTAAAAAATGAAAAAAAAAAAAAAAATGTAATTGTCAATAAAGCTATCTTTGTCTTACAAATGTATTTGGCAAATATATATTGTTTGTTGTCTTGCAATGTCATGTAAAAGTATATTTGTAATATGGGCATTGTACATAAATTAACTATAAATCTCATACATGAGTTATTGAAGTATTCTCTAAGACTCTTTGCCTTGAAGTACACATTGTATAAATGCATGTTTAAAGCTGTGTTTATAGTTTATTTATGCATGTGCATATCTCTTATACATAAGAATAGATTAATAGGTCTTATCATTTTTAATTTCATGCTGATGCAAGGTTGCACATAAATGAGTTGTCTTGCATTTTGTATTGTATTCTTGTGAAATGTGAATTTTCTATTGTGTATCTAATCATCTAATTAAACCACAAGAGCAAACAAATGTTCTCTGGCTTAACAAATACACACGAATAGACACTACTTTGACAGCATGGCTTTGCTACCAGGTACTTCACAAAGGAAGAAGCTGAACAACAGCAAAACTACGTCTGGAGAAATATAGTTTGGTTAACTATGGCTACTTAGAAAAAGTAGTTATGTTATGTATATATTCACATATGTGAATATTTGTTGATAAACAGCAATAATCAATATTTCTGACTAATTGTGGTCAAAGGAGAGTCGATGACAGTAGAGAGGCAATGGTAACATAAAAATATGGTCCAAAATTATTTGTAGTTTCAGTAGTTAACTACACAAAAAGAATAAAAAAGTAATTTCAGTACTTAAACTACTTTGCAAATATAAATGCCACCTAGTTTTACTACCAGCAAGCTACTGCAAAGTGGAGGTAAACTACTTGTTTAATTACATGCAGTTTCGTAACCCATCTGACGTGTCTGTTTATGGAGATTAAATACATGAGATTAAATAGTTTATATGTAGTTTTCTACTTTCCAACCCTGGGGACATTTTTTCATAATCCTGTTGATGACTATCTGAGATTTGCAGGTGTTGCTGATGCTGTAGGTTGCCAGGCTGCCGAAAAACCTCTAACATTTTTGTACCTAAAACAGTATCTTAAAGCATCTGAATGAAATCGATTAGATGGCGGTTTAAATTGTTTTTAAAGCGCCAGCGAAGGATTGGTTGTCAGTAAGTAACAAATCAAACTGTGACTGCAATTTAGTAACTTGAGCGACAGAACCTGGCAACCCGGTTTTAGGCGTCATCGTTGTGAGCTCGTTCAGGCTCTCTCTGACAGACAGCGTGGAAAGATGGTGCTCGACTTGGACCTGTTTCGGACCGACAAAGGTGGCGATCCGGAGGTCGTCCGTGAAACTCAGAGGAAGAGGTTTAAAGATGTGACGCTCGTTGATAAACTTGTCGCCGCAGATACAGAGTGGAGAAAATGTAAGCGTCCTTTCTTTTCTGTTGCTTCAGTCATTGCGGCTAACGTTAGCGCGGTGGCTAATGATGCTAATGTCTCCGCTGGCGAAGAGCTAACGCCCAACTCCATTACCAAAATGTGGGATTTTACAGTTAGTGTGCGATTACAGCTATATGATACATTACATTTGGGTTATTTAAAGTCATAGCGCATTAGGAGGACAAGGTCTCTAATTCGGCACTGTGAAATTTGTAAATTATCTTTTAAGGATATATTTTTATAATGGTTTCGCTTGTTGACTTCACTCTTTGCCACCGCAGTAACTCGGGTGAACTCGGGTTAACGTAACGTACTGCAGTGGTCTGCGAATCAACTATTGTAATATTTAACGTTTTGCTTGATACATTAAATGTATGCCGTACTTACCAGTGGACATTATTTTAACAGGGTGTGAAAAATTTACCTTGTACAAGACGTGAGAGCCTTTCAGTAAAGCTGGCAACAATTTACAGACAAATTTGAATGAGGTCTGGTATGATGTTCTCAGAGTGGAAGAGAATAGCACGCAGTGGGGCTAATGTTAGCGCAGCCAGCACCATTTAACGAGTGAGCCATGTGGTTATTCCCCACATAGTTAACGGTAGTAACTTAATGCTTTTTTAAGAGATCTATGCCAAGCTTTACTTAGTCACACATTCCCCTAGTTTTATTGGCAGATACGATACAGTGTTAAGTGCTAATGCTAGGTTAGCTTAGCGATGCCGGGTAATAACGTGCAATCTGATGCAATCCCAGCCACCAACAGGACAAGTCAACCTCGCCCTGCAGTCTGCTCCAGCATGATAACGTGACTGGTTTTCGCAGCACGTTAGTGTCACTGTTAAAGTGACCAAGGTTGTTTATACTTTAGCATTTTTTTAATTGCATGAGGATGAGCTGCAACTGACAGCAACACCTGTCACCAGGTTACTAGTCCTGCTGCTGCGACTCGCACATACACACACTCACAAGTGCAGCCCCATTCACTGACCTACTGTGATATACCCCCTGACAGGCCGCTTCACTGCAGACAACCTGAACAAAGCCAAGAACCTATGCAGCAAGAGCATTGGGGAGAAAATGAAGGTACGGCAGCATGAGGACACTGAATGACTGAAGAGGTTAATGTAGAGTGAGACAGGAGAAATATCACTGTCAGTATGTGTCCAATTAGCAGACCTGAACTGAGAAGAAGTTTTAAAGTGTGTTTTTGCCGTCTTTAACACATGTTTGTATTGTGAATACAGAAGAAGGAACCAGTTGGGGATGATGATTCTGTACCTGAAGAAGCACAGAACTTGGAGACCCTAACAGCTGAGACACTCTCGGTATGACTGTGCGGGCTTTAAACTCTTATCCCAGCCTGTATTGCAGCTTTTCTGCATGTTGTTACACAAATCTCTGACAAATATAACTTAAAGCACACACGCAGCTTAATCTCTGCTTCTCCTCACTTGTTTTCATGTTTACATTTTTCTGTGACAGGCCCTGACGGTAACCCAGATCAAGAAGGTGCGTTTGTTAGTGGACGAGGCGGTGGAGAAATCTGACAGCGAAAGGATAAAGCTGGAGGCAGAGCGCTTCGAGTACCTGAGGGAGATCGGCAACCTTCTGCACCCGTCTGTACCCATCAGTAATGATGAGGTGAGTGGTTTCATACAAGATGCCTAAAGAAGGAGCTGGTTACATTACATTACTTACAGTAGCTGTAAATTCATTGTCACACACTGTCACACTAATTGACAAGATCTTCATCAATAAAGTAGATTAGATGACACATGATCCAGCAATTATCAAGATATGTCATATAAAAATGTCAGAATATTTGCAAGACATTATTAGCTACTGCAAATTACACAGAACATGCTTGTTTTTGTAGAATGTTTGCTTTGGTAGGACCAATTTAAAAATTCTCAAACTAGTTTGATATGAAGCTAAAGACCTCTCTGGACCAGTGTACCGAATTTCACCACTAGTTGTTGCCCTGTCACACACTCACCCACCACTCTTGAGTTGAACATAATGATACCGTGTCCCAAAAGCAAATGAGCGTCCAACTATTGCGTCACATTGCGAAATATCGGCACTCTCTGTCCACACAAAATCCTTAAATATGCACTTCTGTTACATCATGTAAACAAACCACAAACAGCTTCGCGCTAGAGATCACATTAGAGACATAACCACCTACAAAATGGGTGACTAGCCTACTTGCTATCTTCTTAGGCTTGTAGGTTTTAAGCAGAAAACATGCTTTATATTGTGAGCTTTACTGGAAATGATATACTACCACTGTAGCTAACAGCAAGTAAGCTAGCTTGTTAATCGTGACGGTCATTTACCTCATCGCTTCACTGGGTTTTTTTGTAGTGAAACGAGGTATCGCGCAGATAATTCCTCATTTCAACTTCATGAATCAGCCATCCCTCACCCATCAACAGGAATAAATAAAAAGAGGGTGTCAGACAAAAGTTAAGCTCAAAGCCGCAGGCACCACATTGCTCGTGGCTAGTTAGGACACGGGTTGCAAAAATGTTGCCATATTGGCAGAGTTGTAGTTTTTTTGAGAGGCTAACGTTGCCATGTCTTGTCTCGTCACCCCTAAAACAAGTGAAAACACGATTGTTTTAATTAAACAAATGCAACATTCACACTCCTCCTCAATCCCACCTTCACTGAAATTTGATTTCCTTTATGTTGCCGTCGCTCAGCTCAGCAGTAAACGACACACGGCCTGGCAAACACTATTGGCTCCATCAGTCTGTTTATAAACAAACATAATTATATGTTAACCACATTGTCATATTCCTTACTACTATGCAATTAAAGGTGGATTTAGTGCCATGACTTTGTCTGCACAGGTTGACGATGTAGGTTACTTTTTAATTTGCCAGAACGTGTCAGAAGGGCAAATGCCGGTTCAGCTGGTTTGCATGAAATGAAAGTAGTTTAAGGTCATACACCGGACCGGACCGGCAAAACCAGAAATCGACCCAACCGTCATGGCTGCCCTTTACAGGTGTGTGCCTCCACACCCTAAATTTTTATCTAGGGTGTGGCGGCATTCTAAATAGTTGTTGTTGTAAGCAAGACAAACCAAACAACTGCACAGAGATCACTCAGAGTTTTGGGGGGTATTTAAGAAATTCTTCACCCACAAAATGACCATTAGTCATGACGTGTTACTTTTAATTCATGAGGAAAACTTTCTTGCACGCCTCTATTGATTGATTTGCGACTACATCTAACAATAGCAAAACTATGTCAAAACATCTGTTCACAAACTCTCACAAAACTCCTGCAGAATAACCCAAGTCTCATGTGTCCAGTCATAAGCTTAGTACTTCCCAGACAGTCATCTTAATCTAACATGTCCTCTTGTTTCCTCCCGACAGGATGCAGACAACAAGGTGGAACGCACCTGGGGCGACTGCAACGTCCAGAAGAAGTACTCCCACGTTGACCTGGTGGTCATGATCGATGGCTTTGATGGAGAGAGGGGAGCTATTGTGGCTGGGAGCAGAGGTTACTTTCTGAAGGTGAGTGCAGATAATAATATCCAGCACACGCAGGACATAAAGTGACCCTGCAGACAGACCAACATCATTTTCCTTTTTAAGCTTTTTTTCCTCCACTAAAATAGACATTTAATTTGCACTCAAAGAAGAAGCGTGACTGGCCCTTTGCTTCCTGAACTACAAATCCAGAAACCAGCTGTTAAGTTGTTTTCCTCTGCTTTGTTGTGTTCAGGGCCCGCTGGTGTTCCTGGAGCAGGCTCTCATCAATTACGCCTTAAGGATCCTCCACAGCAAGAATTACACCATGCTCTACACACCCTTCTTCATGAGGAAAGAAGTCATGCAGGAAGTCGCCCAGCTCAGCCAGTTTGACGAAGAGCTTTACAAGGTACGGAAGCTTATACTGAATTCCTCAGCTTTTTCTCTCAACTTGTATTTACCTTAATAAGGTGCTGTCATAGATCTGACTGGAGCTAAACCTCAGCTGTGAGGAGGGATATTCTGCATATTTCAGCAGTATGAAAATGTGATGAAATCATTTAAGGTAGTGAAGAAATCAAAAACCAACCACACTTAAACCACTGGTTTGAAATGAGATGTTCAGGTGTCCACATAGTTTTGGCCATAAAGTGTAGTTGTGGAAGTGCCACCTAGAGGTCCAAACAAAGAGCTGCACTCAGCTTTCCCATGTAGTCGGATAAGGGCAAAACAGCTGACCTAAGTCCAGCTGGCTACTTTACTATACTATATATACATTTTTGACTAATAAACGTTTTGATGAAGTTGCGACTCTCTTTGGTGATACATTTTACGACCATTAGACTCCACTTCTGACCAAATGTCAGCATGATGCAAGAGAAATGTCTGTCAGCTCTACTGCAACATGCTCTATGTGGATGTGTGTGTGTGTGTGCGCACTCAGCTGAGAGGGCGTTTCCTGCCAAGAAAAGAGCGATGAGTCGGCCACCAAATTTGGGCCCTCCCTAGCTGCATACTTTTTCCCACTGGGCAGCAACTACATGTCCATGTGGAAAGCCTTGGCTGCACATTGTTTGATCATACTAGCTGTCGTATAGTCAGTTTAATTTTACATATTGTGTTGAGATGAGCAAAGTAGAGGCCTGTTACATGCGGGGTTCATTCATACACATTGTGGCCAGTAATAATTTCACTTCCATCCAAAACTGGAATGATAAAATTATGTTTCATTTTCCTGTTCATTGTTCCTCTCCCTCAACCCCTGTGTGTGTGTCTTTACACCAGGTCATCGGTAAGAGCAGCGAGAAGTCGGACGACAGCTCCATAGATGAGAAGTACCTCATCGCCACCTCCGAGCAGCCCATCGCAGCCTTCCTGAGGGAGGAGTGGCTCAAACCCGAGGACCTGCCCATCCGCTACGCCGGCTTCTCCACCTGCTTCAGACAGGAAGTGGGTTCCCATGGTCGAGACACCCGTGGGATCTTCAGGGTGCACCAGTTTGAGAAGGTCAGCTGTGGGAAACACAACACTCAAATAGATGGCCACCTATGTCATCACCTTCTTAATAAATTCATTAAATCATTCGAAAGCAATATGGCAGACACACACTCAAGTAGTTTGAGTGAGAACAGGCCTAATTTTTGTTTTGGTATCGTTGTAAAAAACAATCTAGTGATCTCATGGTTTTCTTTGTAGATTGAGCAGTTCGTCTATGCCTCTCCACATGACGGCAAGTCATGGGAGATGTTCGATGAGATGATTGGGACGGCAGAGGAGTTCTACCAGTCACTAGGAATTCCTTATCGCATCGTCAACATTGTCTCTGGTAGGTCTGATACACCTATGCACTTACACAAGGGTCTTACGCAGTTTGCTTCATGTGTTATAACATGTCAGCTGCTCTCAAGTCAATACAGAAAACTTCTAGTTTTATTACAAGCTGATGCTAGAGCAGTTAGTAGTTGCATGAAGATCGGAGCATGATATCAGCCTAACCCCTTGCCCTTGATGTCACCATAGGTGCCCTAAACCATGCAGCCAGTAAGAAGCTGGACCTGGAGGCCTGGTTCCCTGGCTCTGGTGCCTTCAGAGAGCTGGTCTCCTGCTCAAACTGCACCGACTACCAGGCCAGACGTCTCCGCATCCGCTACGGACAGACCAAAAAGATGATGGACAAGGTGAGAGCTCTGTTTCCCTGCAGCTGTGCGGCTCGACCGTGATCAATTCAATAATGCAACTTTGCTTGTGAGCAGCTCATTTATCTCCAGAATATGGAAGATGTTTAATCCTAAAACCTCCTCCTCTGTTTGTTACATAGGCTGAGTTCGTGCACATGTTGAATGCAACCATGTGCGCCACCACTCGAGTGATGTGCGCTATCCTGGAGAATTACCAAACTGAAGAAGGCATTGTTATTCCAGAGAAGCTCAGGGAGTTCATGCCTCCTGGTAAGATGTGCAGAGTGCTTTCACATCTGGTGTGTGTTGTGTTCATTTAAAAAGACAACAAAACAGATGCTATAAAGTATTTTGGTCAACGAAGAAATACAGGACGTGTGAGTAATAAGGGTGAAGGTATTTTACAAACTACTTATATTCTGGTGGAATTTTAGTTCAAGGAGAGTCCACTAGACTGATCATGGTCAGGTTATTACTGATGTGTTGTAGATGTCAGTCGATAAGTAACAAGAAATGGCAGAACAGAAGTGCTTAATTTGGTTTTAAGTCAAAACTGTCTTAATAACATCGTTAGTCCTCCAGAGGGCACTGACAAGTTAATCGTTATTGTGAGTGTGTCTTAGTTTTAAAACCCTCCAAGGGGTCCATGTTAAGATGGTTTGTTCATGTGTTCACGTTTAAAATGTTCATGTTTCTACCTTGCAAAAATCTATGCCTCAAAAATCCAGTATCAGTCGGGCTGTAGTATTAATACCAGATATTGACTTCAGTTTGGTCCCTTTGTTCATGTCTACTGCTAAAGCTTCAATATTTCACTTTAGAAAATGATTTCTGTTCGACTGTCTGAATTGGTTAAATCTAACTTTTAGTACGAAGTACGAAGGTTGAAATTTACAGTTGCAGTCTGACATCTGTTAAACAGTGAAACATGCTGTAACTGCAAAATATTAAAATGCTCTGACAGACTGATGAAATAATGTCGATTCTCAGATATTCAGAGACATGATGAATTGGTTTCAGACGTGTAACAAATTACTTGATTTAATAGTGAAAGTGATGTAACTCACGAGGGAGAGATAATTCTTGAACTACAAAAGAGCTGTGTTACGCAACTCCGTTCAGCAAAGGAATGTCTCTTCTTTTAGTGGAGGAAACTAGATGCAGTGCACTAATGGTGCCTTTATAAAAAACTAGGGATGTCAATTTTGGTTAATTCTTCTTTTTAATTGCCCGACACCCATCAACCTGTAAGTAGGCGGTTCATTTTTAAGAAAAAAAAATAGCAAAATGACATGAAATACAACAGGCCTTTCCTCTACGTCCAGCGCTCCATTGACTCAGTGAGTGGGTCAGATGGGGGCTAGCTAGCGGTGCCACTCATTTGGCAATTACCGCTGGTAATGTCATTCTGGTGACGGAGTGGCATTGCCAATGAAACCCTCCAGTCTCCATGCAGCCTCATTTTGAGCTGCAAAACCCCTTTGACATTGTTACCTGTGCTGACGCTGCTAACGGTGCTAACAGAGCTAACAGTGATAACATAGTTATAATAAGGGGAGTTTGCCTCTTAAAATTGAGCCGTTTACTAACCGGAGTGACTTGGGCAGAGCCCAGAGTGTGGGCACAATGTTTCCACAGCGAAGCTGTTGGGTTGGGACACTGTTACTTAAAGTAATCGTGAAATAAGCGACATGACTGGCTAACAATACCTCCCACCAGACCCAGTTGCAGTACAGGAAACTGAAGGGTAGCATTATTAACGTAGGGACAGTGGCTATGGTCTCTGTGGCTAACAGCAAGGACAAGGACAAAATTCAATGCACTGCCAATAGGCTGCCCTTGGAAGACCTTCTGCGTTATGCTTTTTCTTTGTTTACTCATTTGTTTGTTTGAAGGGTTAAATATATTTCTTTCCAACCTTCAGGTTTGACAGAGATCATTAAGTTCGTCAAGCCTGCTCCTATTGATCAGGAGATGTCTAAGAAAGCAAAGAAACAGCAGGATGGAGGAAAGAAGAAGAAGGGAGGAGGGGACCAGAACCTGCCCAACGCCATGGAGACCATGTCCGTCAACGACTCATAAACTCCAGTACGCGACGACTGTGTCGCTTCGCCACCCACCCACACAGACAGACACTGATGGGACAGAGCCTTGCGTGTAATGATCAGGTGTCACTGTAACTGTTGGAGAATGTGGAAACCATCCCCTTGAAGAAATGTTATTATAATGAAACCAGCTCTGTCCCATCTGTGTCTCTCTGAGTGGATGATGTTATTCATCTCAGCTGTTGCTCCCCTTATTCACATAAGCACACAGAAAATATCTGTGCTCTCATCTACGTCTACAGTTTACTTCAGAGTCCACTGCCCACCTGTCTGTCCGTCCCTCTCTCACATCTTCAGCAACACTGGGCCTAAAACAAACAGATGAGACCACTTGAGCTGTTTGTGGGACACATGTTGATGTATTCAGAATCAGCAGCTTCATTTTTATGGCACTTAGAAAAACCACACGTTACATAAAGAGACATGTTTGTTTCCAGGTTTTTGGGATCTGTAATCGGTGTTGAAGGGGTTGTTTTTGTGTAACCGATCAGTAATGGAAATCTTCATTCATCTGCTCTGTGTTGAACAAAACGTGCGCTTGATTACTTCACGTCTGAAATGACCTTACAGTTGGTCTAACTTGTATGATTCAGAAATCAATCTTGTAAACATGATCAGGTATCTGCACTGTCTGTTTTAGGCTTTTTTTCATGACGTCTCTGACCACTATCATCAACTCCGACCAGCGACGTCATTATTGACCATAATGCTTTTCACTGGCTTCTGATTGAGACATTGGCATTGCCTGTATGATCTCGCTAATATAAAGATAAATATATATATATGATTGAGCATTGATGAAGTGGCACTCGCTGTAAACAAATATTAAATACAGTTGATACGGAAGTGTTTTTGTGTATGTGTGTGTTTTTCCATCGAGTTGCATTAAGATTTAAAACTGCAGTATGAGTAAAATCTCAGTACTTTAAGACTGTACACAAGTAAAGAAAGAACACTAAAATGAAGTCCCAGTATCAGTGTGAACTCACCATGACCACGATTTCATTTAAAGGAGCAGTCTGTAGGGTTTAGGGGGAGCTATTGTCATAAATGGAGTATAATATAACTGTGTTTTCATTACTTCATCATCACCTGAATATAAGGACCGTTATATTTTTGTTACCTCAAGATGATCTGTGCATATCTACGTACAGAGCGGGTCTTTTTCCACAGATGTTGCTCCACCATGCTGTTCTACAGGAGCCCAGAACAGACAAATCAAACACTTGCCTAATAGAGAGCCTTTCACGTTTTTACTGTACCTGAAGGCCACAGTGGGGTGGGGTGAAGGTAGGGATATTCAGTCGGCTGCAATCTGCAACCACATTGCTAAATGCCACTAAATCCTACATACTGCACATGCGCTGATGAAATTTCCAAACACCCTTGATGTCTGATAAAGGCCAATAAGGAAGACATGACAGTTATTCATTAACTCCAACAGACTTTACACCCATCCGCTTGTCATGCAATAAGAAGCCGTCTCGGTCTGGTTCAAGTATATTTACGCAGAGGTAAGATGACTTAACTGTATTTCTTTCATGATTCACACGTTCATGTAACCCTGAGTGTATAACACGCTTCTACGTCAGCCTGCAGGGTTCAGTTTGGCACCAGACGTGTTAAAATGAGTGACATTCTGGATGATGATAATGAGATCTCCTTTCCAGTGAAGGTAAAAATACTGATTCATGACTGTCAGAAATCTCTGAATGTGGAAAATAAGTGAGATACTTGTGATTAATAATGAAAGCTGAACAGGAGTGTGTTTCTGTTTTCATTTGGCTCAGTTTGTCTTCACAGCATGTATCTCACAGTTCTTATTGTGACGTGCCGTGATATTCAGCCTAGTTCAAACACACTTTTCTCCCTTGCTTCCTGTGTATTTCTTTCTTTGCACTACAGTTTCTTGGTCGAGTCGAGGTGGTCCGTCCTGATGGACTACAGGTCCTGACTGAAGCAGCTCAGAGCCTGAAGGTCAGCAGCTACTGTACCACTCCCACCATGTTTCAGTTGCTGTTACTCCCCCTTTATATCATGTTCATGTTGATGTTCATGCAGCTCTTCCAACGTGGCAGCCAAAGCCATCATGTTTTTTTGTACGTGTGTGTGTGTGTGTGTGTGTGTGTGTGTGCACAAGACAAACTGGCACAGTGCAATATAGATTTCTCAATATGATTTCTTTTTCCTGCAAGAATATGTTGAGAGCTATGATTTCAAAATCAACAAATTGTTGACTTGCTTATCAGGATATTTCTGCACATTAGGAGGACTTGTATTGTTGTGGGAAAGTCTGTATCCACTGTGTGAGCTCTATTTGAAGTTATTAAAGGGACAGTTCACCCCAGAATCAAAAATACATATTTTATCTATTACATGTCGTACCTGAAATCATGACCCAGTTACTCAAGATAATCCACAGACCTTGTTGTGAGCAGTTTCATATGGGAACTATTTCCTTACTGCTGAGCTACACCCACCAACTGTATCCCTGCGCAGAAGGAAGTGTCCACTGAGCTAGCTAATGTTACAGCTCAGCTGAGGAGGATGCCATTAATGTTTACATCTAACGCTGTCATGACCACAAGCCTCTAATCCATGTGGATTATCGCGTAACCGGGTCATGATTTCTGTAGAGAAACACTGCTGTTGAGTTTTTCCAAATGTATTTTTTGGCGCTTTTAACGCCACAAGCTGAGTGCCATGTAGTTCCATTATATTCAAGAGAAGGCAGACATCTCTTTGGCCGATATCTCCAACACTCTGCAACTCACACCAAAACAATCTCGACTGATAAACAGTGCTACAGGTAAAAAGAAAAATATGTATGTTTTGATTTTGGGGTGACTCTCCCTTTAACTCATTATGCTGGCTTTAAAGATGTACTAACAAACATGACATAATCCAGCCCCTCTCATCCCTAGACACCAGATAAATATTCCTCAGAAAAGGCGGCAAAGAAGAGCAAAGTCCATCTCTTCCTGTCACTGAGTGGGATAGACATTTTGGAAAACAAAACTAAGGTGTGTGACTAAAGTGAACATGCATATGATTTCATTACTTGCTTTCTTTCACCTTAAATGATCACTTTTAATCTTCTCTTCTCTTCTCCCCTTAGTTTTTGTTGTACTCGTGCCCTCTGTCCACTATTTCCTTCTGTGCCGTCCTGCCATCTTCACCCAAAGTCTTTGG